>CM058239.1:40203403-40666862 GCA_030180135.1 Orychophragmus violaceus
TAAAAGGATTGCATTTCAAGATCAAGTTCCTGTGAGAAGCCATCTTGTGATATGGACCAACCCCATCTCTATTCAAATGGTTGATCAACAAATGGGCTGCAAAATGGTATGTTCGAGCATTGAGCGGAATCTAACTTTTACTGTACTTCACCCGAAAGGTAGAAGGTAAGCCAAGTCACATATGGCTTATTCAATCGTGCTTAAGACCGATCGAATCCGTGTTTCTAAGGGAGAAGGACTAACCTCATCAGGAATCATATCAAAGAGACTAGAACGTCTTTTGCGACGAGACACATTTGATTGTCTGATGAAATACTTCTGAGCATGGCTAGCAACTTGTGTCGGTGTCCTTGTAGTCACATAGTTTCTTGAAATGCCTCGCCAATCGCCTTTACCCAGCTTCTGTAAACCTAACAAGAACATCCTGTGTTCTTCCTCCGTCCATGGAGTTCCTACGAAACCAAATCATATGCACAAATCCATAAACAATCACACAATTCCGTGATTGGATAACAAAATTCTTCAATAAACAATCTTGTAATTACAATCAACCAAACAAAAAGCCAGATTTATTAGGAAATTTTATGCAAAACTAAACATAATTTCACGGGTCATGCTTATTCGATTGATTGATTCTATTCTTTTGAAACGCATCGGTACCTTTCTTTCTCTCGCGGCTAGAGGAAGAGCCAGCAACGAAATCCTCAGAAGCGTAACCATCACCAGCGACATGGTCAGGGACATCACCCGGAGAACCGGGAGTATTCGACCCGTTTCCTCCATGCCCACCCGAACCAGAGCCCGTGTAATGGCTAAGATTACCCATACTAGCACTTTTTCGGATCGAACCTTCGGTGAGTCTAACACCAAAAAGCTTCACCCCACGATTGGGACATGTCCGAGAGTTGTGACCATTGTGATTGCAGTGAGAGCATCGACGAGTCATGACCCGAAACCGATTATCTTATCCTTAATCGGATCTGATCAGAGTTGAATGAAACGTGTTCTTCGGCGCGGTTTGGATCTTAGCTGATCGCAGAAGCACAGAATCTAATTGAGGGTGAGGGAGAGATAAGGAGAGGAAGAAAGACAATAATATCGGGTTATCTGGTCGGATATTATTACAAAGATTCGCTTTATCTCGCCGGACTTATTGTAAGATTTTTCTTTTATTTTCTTTGCTGTTGTTATGTCTATATATATAACAATCGGAATAATGTTTGGTGTATATCATATGGTGGATTTTCCTTTTTCTTTTACGTATTTCCATATTGACTTATAGTCAATGCAAGGTGTCCCCATAGATTTCTTTTTGGGAAAAAAAAAACCCAACATATATAAATTAGTCCGATTTATCACAATTGGATGGTAACCTCATCTATACTATTAAAATCGAAAAGTTTTTTTGAAACTAATTTTTTAATTAACGTGTTATTTACAAGTCATGCTATTAGAATTTGGGCATAATATATCGATTCATTAAAGATATTTTTATTTTTTTCTCAGGTCATAAAAAACGGATGATCTAGATCCTTAAATGGATAAACGCGCAGATCAAATTGTTTTAATCCTTACTGTTGATTTTTAGATATTATAATCTCGATCGTTTATTAATAGAAATGACAAACATTGGATACTATCCGACATTGCAATGGGTTATTGGGCTTTTAGACATTCGATTTTGGTTTAACCAATCGAAATCCTTTTTGGTTGACTAGCTAAAATCAAATTTTGGTTTAAAAGGACCAATACTCAATAAATCTGTCATTGCGATATATGATTGTTAAAAAAAATTATATCGTATTGTATGACCAGACCATATATGCAGATTTGTAAAATATAAACAATAAAATTATTTGTAGAGCTAACAATTGACAAGAACTTGAACCAAAAGAATAGCTTCATGTGAACCAATCTAAAACCACCTTTGAATTCGAAAACCAAATGTTTTACACATTTAATATCACTACCATTCCAATATGTTAATTCCGGAAACCAAATATTTTACACATTTATTATAATGGAATATTTTTTACTTCTTTCCTTTCAAAGCTTATTCGAATTTATAGTTATCACCTTTGAATTCGAATTTCGGATCTATAATATTCTAATGATTTTTTTTAAAATATAATAGATATCTTTTAGCCTAAACAAGATCTTAACCACTATAACAACTTGGAAATCTCTTAATAAATCTTAATGGTCGATATATTTTAAAAATATATTCAAGATATCTTGACCTAATTCTAGGTACATAATTTGGTACTATATAAAGTGTTTGGCTCGCATTCTTTATCTAAACATACAATCTCTATTCAGAAAAAACTCATCATCTATTATGGCTAGAAATACTAACCTTAGCGACATCAAGCCATTTAAAACTGGTTGGAAGATTGAAGTTAGGATCATGCACTCTTAGAAGCAGTACACCTCACAGTTTGTAGAAACATTTGAACTAATCTTAGCTGATCAAAATGTCTGTTAAGTTTGGTTTGTAATATTTCATACATATATCGAGTTCTATAATATATAATACTCTAATTGTTTTGTTTCGATGTGCAGTGTACTAAAATCCATGCAAGTTGCAAAAAAACTTACTTAAAAAGTTTGAGAGGATATTACTTGTTAGTGAATGGAAAGTTATCCATAATTTTTCATTGAGTCCAACATATGGATTATATAGATCGACGGATCATGTGTACAAAATGACTTTTGTACACAACACTTCCGTGACACGATCTACATTAAGAACCGAAAACATGTATATATCTTTGATTGATTATGAGATAATTCTTAGTGGTATACTGAACACAACCTTTTGGTTGGTAAGTTACTCTTAAAGTATGTGTTCATGAATCTTAAACTCCAATCTTATTTTTTTGTCAACAAAACACCATAAATTAAATCAATGTTGTTCGGTTCGAGTTATCACTCCGAAACTCCAATCTTATTTATAATATTGATAATAATTTAATTGCAGATGTTATTGGTCAAGTTTTGAATATGAGTGAGCTTCAGAGCATTCAGTGTGGTGGAAAAGAAAGAAAAAAACTAGAATTTACTTTGAGAAACATCAAATAAGATAAGTATTAAATATTTATATTCATATGGATTCATATTTAACTTTGCTTTTTAATGTAGTGATGAACGATTATCATGCTGTTTATGGGAAAGATTTGCCGAGACAGTATGTTCAGCAGGAATTGATGATAATGGTGAGGTAGTCATATGTTTGACAAGGTTTGCCAAAATAAGGCGTGTGAATATTTTTCATTCATATTTTATACTGCATAGGTATATAACTGATAGTGAGAGAGTATTTTGTATATAATTATATCTATTTAGTACTGAAATACCCATATTATATATATATATATATTATATATATATATATATCTATATATATGTGTGTGTATGTTTATACTGCATTGGTATAATATTAATACTTGCAAGTTTTACCAGTTAGTTAGGTGGGCTGCAAATATCAAATGCTTTTGATGCATCGTTGGTCCTAATTAATCCTGAAATAGAAGAATCAGAACAGCTAAAACAGATATATGCACCATTTAACTTTCCGTTGTAAATCTACAAATATAGAGATTTACGAATTTACCTATATAGTTTTTTAATAATTATTTTGCGATATAAAGGTTCAAGGATGATTCTCATGCGATAACCATATTTGAAAACTTGGAAGAAAACGGTGAACAGAATGCTAGACGTGATCAATGGATTGAGTACCCGGAAAAGACATTCTCATAAATGTTGACCTCGACTCAGATAATATTTTGATCAAATCTTTATTGTCTATACGTTATCATATATGGATATAAACATGATTTTTACATTTTTTTAGGTTGATAAGTGCAAGGTTGTATGCAGTATCTATGGTATAAATACTGACTTGGGATGGTATTATTTTGGGTGTGGTAGATGTAACAAAAAGGTTACTAAAATCGATCCCACACCATTATGGTGGTGTGAAGTTTGCAATACAATTGTGACCTGTGTTACACATCGGTATGATAATTCGTATTAGTAAATGATTTAATAAATCTTTAATATTGTTTATGATGATAGCTATCAATTTACTTATTTTGAAACATTTATAATTTTTTAAAGGTACAAGTTGCATGTCAAGATTAGGGACACATCAGGAACATCTAAATTCATGCTTCTAGACACACCTTCGAAGGATGTTGTTACATAAACTGCTGCGAAACTACTGAATGTTTCGTTTGATGAGGTACATCTAAACAAACTTTGTTGCTCTCCATATATATATATATATATATATATATTTTTTTTTTTTGTTGACCATATATATATATATATATTGTGTTTATTAATAGTATAGTTTTTTCAAATGAAAACATATAGAAGATCATGAGTTGTTTCCTATTGAGATCAAGAATATGATTGGTAAAACTTTTAAGTTTGGTGTGTTTATTGAGAAGGAGAATATTCAGTATGGAGTAGATATGTATAAGGTTGGAAAGATTTGGACTGGTAGTGAATTGGATACAGCTGACTCGGCTGCGTTAACAATTACTGGATCAAACAAGGGATCAACTCTGATTACTGGTTGTGAGGTAATATTCTCATACAGAATTTGATTTTATTAAAAATTGGCAATAGTGTCTGAATCTGTATATTAATTTGTATGCTAATTTTTGTATGAAGGATTCTCTGCTTCTTACGGACAGTCATAGTAATTCAGATGTTGTAATAACCCCATTATCTAAACGATCACAAGAAGATGAGGAAGTTGCACCTGACATAACTTCGACATCTAAGAAGCAATGCACCAAACAAATTAAACTGGAAAAGATTACAGAAGAAGAGATGAAAAAAATGAGTCTAGCTGAAGATGATGAAAATGGATTTGATTTTAATAAGTTTTGTTTTAGTTTGATTGTTCTCAAGATCGTTACTGGTGTTTGCTTTGGTGTTTTTCATACTTAATACATTGCTAAGAAGTTTCAATAATGATGATCCGTTTCCTTGCAAAAATAGAGTTAGAATTTAAAATGGTGCATAAGAACAAAATATGCTTGGGAACAGAATATGATTTGTAACAAATTATGCTTGGGTGTTGGAAGATGTTACCAACATGCCACCTTGATCTCACCAGATAAAAGAAACTTTTAGAACATGATCCGATAACATTAATAACAAATTCTATTATACATATCTTATATGCAACATAAGATATATTCAAACAAATCACTTATTTGCACGAGTGATTCATATGCGATAATATTGGTAACATTCTGAGCTAACAATAATATATTGGATCAATGATACATATGTGAACATAATCTTAGAAAGATTATAAAATATAACAAATTCCTTTCCAAGGGTTATAAATTGATTTATAAAAATTACAATGATACTATTCCGGATATTTACGATTTAAATTGATATCACACATTTGTACCCTTCCTAGAATAAATAAAAATATCTAAACCTAGAGTAACCAAGCCGACATCACTCCTTGGATCTAAACCATACTAAAGTGATAACCAGTGAAGAGCAAGAGAGACATGGAAGAAAGAACATCTGGAATAACAAAAGGAACACAGAAGAGGAAGAGAACTACTAGAGCTATTGAATCTGAAAATAGTGCTGATGCTTCAAACTCACAAGTATGCAATTCTGTTAATCTATCACGTGTTTTTGGTAGGGTGTTGGAGATGTTACCAACATGCCTCCTTCTCGAAGATGTCGTTATGAAACTCCTGATGGAGTACTTTCAAACACATCATCTACATCTTACAAACATACATGCAGAGGTGTGTGATTTATTAAAATGTCATTGTCGTGCTTTTTTTTTTTTACAGAATGTACGAAAACTTTGTTTATATTATCACTAATCATCTTCGGTGTTTATAATTTTCACATGAAATAACAAAAGCTACAGTCCAACCAGCATCTAAAAGGACCCTTCGGAATTGTGGAAAAGAAAGTGAGTTTTTATAATACCGTTTGGCTTTACAGAAGAATACAAATGAGACGATTAATACTCTTTATTTTGTTTTAACAATACACTATTGTGTTTATTTTTTGACACATGAGATGCTGCATCAAGTTCAAGTTGCATGACTTCTTCTAAAATTATGCACAGTTATAAGTTGCAAAACAGCTCATCTTCAACGAACTTTGATGGTTTGCAAAATAGACGAAGTCAAATGATGACCGAGAACGACACACTAAGACGGAACCTATTGACCAGTTATGATAGTGATGATGATGATGATGATGATGATGATGATGACTGTATTGGCACAATTGAATCGGAGTGTGAGAAAAAATATCTAGAAAATGAGTGTAATATTTTTTGACTACCACGCTTTGTTTACAATTGATTAAGTTATTTTAAAACTTCGATGTTATCTCAAGCTGTTTTGTAATATTACAAGTGTATCAGCAGATGATAGTGATCAAACTTATGATTGTAGTAGTATTGAAGAGAGTGATTCGTTCTCGGATGATGAAGTTATTACAGTACATCCAAAAACACGTGAGAAACGAGATCAAATACTCACAATGGCGGCAATTTTTAAAAAAATTGTTTCAAACGTTTCCATCTGCCAGAAATGTCTCTTCAAAGAAGAATTATGGTATGTTACTCCTTTTTTTTTTAACGTTTTGTTTAGATTATATTTTTAGTAACAAAGTTTGTAATGTGAATCTTTCAGATTATGTTGATGAAGGTGACCCAAAATTTAGATATGAATATTGTGGTGCAATGATGTGGTTTGCTGAGCGAGTTAACAAGCAAACCAAAGGAAAACCTAAATTTGGTTTATGATGTGGCCAAGGACAAGTTCAGTTGTGTTTTTTAAAATAATCTCCAGATTTTTTGAAAAGGCTTCTTACCAGGGATAATGAACTTAGCAAACATTATCGTGAAAACAGCAGACCAATGAATATGGTTTTTTCAATGACTTCACTTGGTGGTAAAGTGGATCACTCGGTTCCGAAAGGAAGAGGTCTCCAGATGTTCCAACTTCAGGGTGAGAATTACAATCAAATGGGTAGTTTGAAACCAAAAGAAGGCGACCCGCCAAAATTTTCATAGCTTTATATTATTGACACTCACAATGAGATAGAAAATAGAGTTTGTGCCATCGGGTATATTCTCGAAAATTTATCTTCTTACTCCTTTATGAAGTTTATATATCCAGAAAATAACTTTTTTTTTGTTCTTACGTGTTTATGGTTTTCTAGGAAGACCAAGAAATCTGGATCGTGTTAGGAAACATAATTTGATAAAGCAGATCATATATGATTTTATTAAAATGTTAGATGAGGTAAATTATTATGTGGAAAGGTTTAGAATGGCGAGAGAAAGATTTGATATTAATACAGATGAAGCTTTTCATATCAGAATTATAAGCAGTCTTGAGACGGAGGGTACGACATATGATACGCCTAGTGCTTCCGAAGTTGCTGCTCTGATCCCTGGGGATTTCAATTTAGAAATGAGAGATAGAGATATTATCTTGCATAATAGGATTACTGGACGTCTTGAAAGAATAAGTAAAATTCACCCTTCATATCTTGCTATTCAGTATCCGCTTATATTCATATACGAGGAAGATGGTTTTAGACTTGGTATAAAGAAAAGAGTAACAACTGCTACAAAGAAGATGAAGAGGGAATGTATTAGCATGAGACAATGGTTTGCTTTCCGTCTCCAGGAGAGGGAAAATGAGAGTCATACTCTTTTATATTCTAAAAGACTGTTTCAAATTTTTTGTTGATTCTTTCACCACTATTGAGTGCAATATGTTACGTTACCTAAGGGTGAATCATACCAGATTGAAGTCGGACACATACGATTCCATAAAGAAATCAGAGAATGCTGGAAACGATGATATGCACGAACAAGGAAATCGGTGGTATCTGCTAGCTTCTTTTGTAGGTGGACCAAGATACATGAAGAACAATTACCTAGATGCAATGGCGATTTGCAAACATTTTGGATTTTTGGATCTTTTCATTACATTTACATGTAATCCTAAGTGGCCAGAAATCACCAAGGTTTTAAGTAAGTGCAATTTGAAGTAGGATGATAGGCCAAACTTCATTTGCAGGGTGTTCAAGATGAAACTGGAATCTCTCACGTGTGACTTAACCCAAAAAAATCTATTGGGGAAGATAGTGGCGTGTAAGTGATCCCTAATTGAGTTAACTTTTCTACCCATTTAAATGTTTATCTCTTTAACATGCATGTTTGTTTGTTATTGCTTTTATGCAGCAATGTATACCATCGAGTTTCAAAAACGTGGTCTACCTCATGCTCACATTTTGTTGTTTATGCACTCAAAATCCAAATTTCTACTACTGATGAAATCGACAAGATCATCTCAGCAGAGATTCCCGACAAAAAAAGGATCTTGAACTTTACGAAGTTGTGAAAGATTTGATGATTCATGGACCTTGTGGATTTATCAACATGAATTCACCATGTATGGAGAATGGTACATGTTCGAAGTTATATCCAAAGCACCATGTTGCAACTACTACAGTCAACAAAGAAGGATTTCCAATTTATAGAAGACGTGATCTATCTGATCTTTATGTTGAGAAAAACGACATTAAGCTTGACAACATATATGTCATTCCCTATAATAAAGATCTATCTTTATGTTATAGGGCTCATATTAACATGGAGTTGTGCAATCAAACTGGATCATTCAAATACTTATTCAAGTATATAAACAAAGGACAAGATTGAATTATTGTTGTAGTTGAGCCACCGATCACAGGGGTGCACGGTCAAACACCTGGTAACAAGCCAGGTCAGAAGAAACAACAGAAAGACGAAATAAAAGATTTTTTCGATGGAAGGTTAGTTTTTATGGAGACTATTTTTTTAATTTATATCAAAACCATGTTATTTATGATAAATAATGGGTTGTATACCTTTTTGGGAAACATAATGATTACTGCAGATATGTTTCTTCATGTGAAGCTGCATGGAGGATTTTTAAATTCCCAATACACTATCGATTTGTACTAGTGGAGAGAATGAAATTTCATCTACCTGGGAAACAAGTTGTTTTTTTTAAGGACGATTTTATGAAAAAATCACCAGTCGTGTCCTTATTGAAAAAACCATGCTTCTTGGGTGGTTTGAGTTGAATAAATCAGAAGAATTCTTTGAAGGGACAAATTTAAAACTAAGTTCTATTTCTCGGAAGCTCACGTATGCGCAAATTCCAACAAAGTTTACTTGGAATAATAAGAAGAAGAAGTTATCTCCTAGAAAGAGAGGATTCAACATTGGAATGATTAACTATGCTCCACGCAAAATCGAGGAAGCCTACTATATGCGGGTCTTGCTCAACATTGTTAGAGGTCCCACATGTTTTGAAGACATCAGAACATTCAATGGTGTTGTGTATCCAAATTACAAAGAGTCATCTTTTTATTAAGGGTTGTTAGAAGATGATCAAGAGTACATCGCTGATCTTTTGAGGGCAAGCTTCACAAGCTCTGCATCCCATATGCGTCATATATTTTCTATCATGCTAGTGTCAGATACTTTCGGAAAGCCTGAGGTCTAGGAGAACACATGAGAGTTTCTTTCCGACGATATCAAGTATAATATGAGAAAATATTTAAACAGACCAGGTTTTTTTTTTATCTTTTCGTATTTTTGCTTACTTATGGGGAAAGTAAATGGACATGTTTTTTAACTCCTATTATTTTATGTTTTGTAGGGCTCTATTTGAGTGGTGTGGATAAACAACATTATGCTCTACACGAGATTGAAAAGATATTGAAAAGCAACGGAACTTCTCTACAAAGATTTGAAGATATGCTAAAGCCATGCATAGATCTTGGCGACAATTCAATGTTCTGGTAATGGACGAGCGAAGCTATAATCGAGATGATTTGAAAGAAATGCATGATCGTGATATTATGAAGCTAACATATGAGCAAAAATATGTTTATGATGAGATTACTAGGGCTGTATCAGAAGAATATGGAGGAGTGTTCTTTGTTTATGGTTTTGGTGGAACAAGCAAAACGTTTTTAGGGAAAATATTATCAGCTTCTACCAGAAGTAAAGGCGATATTGTGCTGAATGTGGCTTCGAGTGGTATCGCTTCGCTTTTATTGCCAGGATGAAGGACTGCTCATTCAAGGTTTGGCATACCATCAATCCAGATGAGTTTTCAATTTGCTCTATTCAACCTAGATCTGATCTTGCAAATTTGGTGAAAAAAGCCTCTCTTATAATTTGGGATGAAGCACCCATGATGAGCAAACACTGTTTTGAATCTTTAGATAGAAGCTTGGCAGAGATTGTTGGGAACATAAATAATAAGCCTTTGGTGGTAAGGTGGTTGTCTTTGGGGGCGACTTTAGGCAAGTATTACCAGTAATCCATGGTGTTGGAAGGGCTGAAATAGTCATGGCCTGAATTCGTCCTATATTTGGGAACATTGCAAGGTACTAAAGCTAATGAAGAATATGAGGCTTTTATCGAATAATATCACGTCTGAAGAGTCTAGAGACATATATGAGTTTTACAAATGAATATTAGATGTTGGAGATGGTAAAGCTGGTGGAGAAAATGATGGAGAATCTTTGATCACTATTCCAGATGAGTTTCTAACTAAGGATGCAGATGATCCAATATAATGTATATGAAGTAGAGTTTATGGAGATGCTTCGGCTTTAAACCAAGGCAATGAACCAAAGTTTTTTCAAGAAAGAGCAATTATTTGTCCTCTAAATGAAGATGTTAACATGATCAATGAGCACATGCTGGATAAGCTAGACGGTTAGTAAAACTTCTTCATCGTTGTTATTTATAGCTTATTTTGAACATCTTGACCAAATAACTTATTTTTTTGATGATTTTAAAAATAGGTGAGGAAAGAATCTATTTAAGTTATGATACCATTGATCCATCCGATACAGAGCCACCAATGACCAGACTCTAACTCCAGATTTTTTAAACAATATAAAGACTTCCGGTATACCAAACCATTGTCTTAGACTGAAGGTTGATTATCATGTGATGTTGTTAAGAAACATTGATCCTACAGGAGGATTAATGAATGGAACTAGGCTTCAGATCACAGAGTTGTATGATTTCATGATTGGCGCAAGGATTATTACTGGTGAAAAGGTTGGTGAAATTGTTCATATTACGAGACTATCGATAACACCTTCAGATGCAAAGTTACCCTTCAAGATGCGGAGACGCCAACTTCCCATTGCAGTTGCGTTTGCCATGACTATCAATAAAATTCAAGGGCAATCACTTTCAAAAGTTGGATTGTTTTTGCCACGCCCTGTTTTTCACATGGGCAGCTTTACGTGGCAATTTCGAGGGTAACATTTAAAAAGGGGTTGAAGATATTGATTGTTGACAATGAGGAAAAGCCACATAAAGAAACAATGAACATTGTGTTCAAAGAGATTTTTCAAAATCTATGAGGTTTTGTATGATTGGTTGTTTTATTAGATTGTATTTTTTTCATAAAACATATTTCATTATATTGTATTTTGGGTATTGCTTTTTTTGAGACTTACTTACGCAAGTTACATGTTTTGATATACTTATGACAAATAGTAAGTTAAGAAATCGTTATATTATATTTGCTACAGATATTTATAATAATAATCAAAAAAATTATAGTTATGTAAACAATATATTTAATAATTTTGTTTCTTGAGTTGACATATACCTACATTCATTAGTGATTTGCATGCAGATTAACCTTTCACTATTATAAATTAAATTGTTCGTTGATTTCATTAGTTTACATAATTTCGCCGTATTATTTTTTATATTCGATGTATCGCAATAATGTCGGATGTATACAAAGAATGTTAAATAGAAATTCTAAAGGATGTAGATGTATAATAAATAATTTTTGGTTATTTATTTAATCAAGTCTATACTATAAATACTTATTATCTGCTATCCATTTAAAATTGAGTAATTGAAGTAAATAATATTTTAAATACTGAAAACTAATCTAACCAATTCTTTTACTCTTCATTTAATGTTTAACTTATTATATTTATAATGAAAACATTAATAATTATAAATAGATAGGTCTTAAATTTAGTTATTTAAATTTTGATTTGACAACTACCTACATGAATCATTATTTTGCATGCAGATTAACAAATATCAATTAAATTTGAGTCGGTTTCCAATATATACAAAATGGAAAACATCTATAATCAAGATATATTATATGTATAATACTTTATGTTTCAACTTAATGCTCTATTCAGATTTTGAATATCTTTCACATTTATAAACTATCTATAAGTTAATGAGATATTTTAGGAATACATTATTGAATATTTTAGTGGTAGATATTTTGAAATTTAATCTATTAATAATTGGAGATTTTAGTATATAATCGATAATTTGTAATAACCGTTTTGGAAACGAATATCCAAGAATCATGGCATTAACCGATATTTCTGCAAATATTTATATCTAATATTTATAATAGATTTATTCTCAGATAACTGATATTTCTGCAAATATTTTATTTACTCATGCTCTACATCAATGTGAATATACAGCAACGTGATCTTCAGAATATTGATTTTTAAAGTTTTTGACAATAATCTTAGTATAAGTGTGGTTTTTGGTATGCAATATATGTTTGTAATTAATGTTCTGATGATTGTTTAAAGAAATTTCCATGTTCAGTTAACACAATTAATGTAAAGCATTCACTCTACACGAAACATTTAAACCTAACTAAGATTGTAGTTGGGACTATATATATTTGCATAGATAATTTTGTCTACCATCATCCATAAAAAAAATCACGAAATCTTCTCTTAAATTGTTAAAATCATCAAACACAAAAAACAATATGAGCGATTACATATATTTGTATGAGCTTGATGGTTCTGAGCCGTGTTTAAATATTCGAGTTAATATCATAAGGAAGTGGTTCACCAATGACGAAATGGATAGTCTTCAGATTCATGCAATTGTAACTAATGAATTTGCAAGTTTATTATTGCTAAAATCTACATAGTACTTTTATGTTTTGATCAATATACTAGACACGTTGTTAATTAGTACTTTTTTAAGAAAAATATATTGTTATAGGGTTACAAAATCGAAGTTAACATACCACAAATGTTTCTACACAAGTTCAAAGACAAGTTTGAAGAAGGTACTTGGACGAGTATTAAGAATTTCGAAGTGATTCATTTCAGTGTAAACTTCAGAAACACTTACGCTGAAAAGAAGATTTTCTTTGAGGAAGACATCCGGTCGACAAATACCCCAATGGATCTGATGATATGTTCTGTGAATTTGTGATCTTCAAAAACATATTGCAAGGCAGTGTTCAACATGTCTACACCATTGGTATGTTTTTTTTTTAATTCTCAAAACATCTATATAAGTAGTTTTTATAAAATCTATTATAAGAATCATTAGAAGTATTCAATTTTTATGTTATTTAGATGTAATATGTACAATAATATGCGTTGGAACTTTCATCTCAAGCTAAAATTACAAAATCCATTTTCCGATAAAAGAAACAGAGTAAACATTAAGTTGACAAACATTTCAAGATTTTTATTTCGTTATTTTTATTTATGCATGAATTATATCTGATTTTGTTCAATTATATGATGCAACACATTCATAAAATGTGTTGCAAAGGGTAGGGTCGCCATGAAATTCAATAATCTTTGAAACTCAAGTGGAAATAAAAAACGGTTGTGTGTATGAGGTTTTGGCGGGTTAATAATTCTACAAGTAAGAAATATTCATCATAATATATTTTATTTTATTATCATTCCAGTTTTAGTAAAATAATTATAAAAATAATAAGCAATAATTCCAAACAATTTCTATATTTAGGAGTACCAATACTTGAAGATTCTGGTGAAATCTCTGATGTCGTCTTCGATTCAGAAATTGAAGAAACCACTTCCATCAAAAAGTGATAAATGAATTATATTTAGCTATCCAATAAACTATCGTTTAACAAAGAAAATAATAATAATCCTTCTTTTTTTTTTGCAGGATTTGAACTTGGTGAATGCATGAAAATCTGGTGAAGACGACTCAAGTATTATGAGTTCCTACTCTATCATGTTTTCGATCTAATGAACTGATTTATATATGCGTGTAATATTTTACAAGATTTTCCTTGATAACATTATCGGTTATGTATTAAGGTCTTTTTGTTTTGGAACATATGCTTATGCTATATTTCGTTTAATGTTAACTAACTTAGCATAAAATGCATGATTAAAATTAATATCTAAATATCTTTTAAATGTTGTGGTTATTATTGTTCACATTTACTATAAATGTAAAATTATTTTAATATTTTCAGTAATATCATTGTTAGATTTATATATGTGTTTATATATATTTGTACATTGCATGGTCTATTAATATTTATTTGCCCCAATTTGGTATTTTTAGGAGGTCATAAAATAAAAAGATTATTTTCTTATTATTTTGAAACATTATTATATAATATACTATATTAATCAAAATTTATATATATTTTTAAAATACATTTACAAAACATACAATTGATGTTTTGAGTTTTTTAAAATCAATTATTTAATTATTTGAAAATAATTGTTAAACAAAAATCATTAATGTTTCAGAAGAGTTGTAAAGGCATTATATTGTGATTTGATGTTTTCCGATTTACAAGAAACATGTAAGAAGATTTATTGACTACACTACTTGTGTCGTTTTCTTTTAGTTTTCACAAATTTGCATATATTCAAAAGATGATATATAAAACAAACACAAACACGTGATTACTTTTGTAACAACATCTATACTATTAAATGTTGGTAGAAAAACTCATATTAACTAGCCACCACACGTGAACAATATAGAGACAAAATAAAAACAAAATATATAATCATTTTAGAATTGCATAATTCTCTAACTCTATGAATCTATGTTTTAAGAATGTGTGTTGCATTGGTATTATATGTTTTAAGAATGTTGTGTTATCATTAATTTCAAATCTTTAAAAACCTATAATAATTAGCTACCACATTTAGAATGTCTCAGGATTATGTTCTTGTGGTATTTAGCACCATTTTAACGATTTTATTATTAACAAAGTATATTTTAATTTTTATAATACTTCATTTATAAAATATCAAGTTCTAATAAATTTTAAAATAATAGGAACAAGAGCGCGGATCAAAATCTAGTTTTTATTTAAACAATTTGCAAGGATGCAGGCTGTGTAAATCTTTTAAAGTTTATTTTGACTATAAATACTGTTCATCTGTCTTTTCTTTTTAACATCAAAAGACAAATATCTTTATTACAAATTAATGCCACAACAAATCGGATAACTGTAACATATGATTTTTCTATGTATACATGCACATTGATTCACAATAAGCTATAGTTATCCAAACATCCTAAGCTACATAATAACGAATCTCTTGTATCATATGTTTAATAATTTTTGTTTTAAATACAATGTGATGGATATACATACAAAAACCTGTAAAATTTTACCCAAAATTATCAAAAATTATAATTAGCTAAATACTTAGCCACAAATAGATTTTAAATTCAATAGTTCAGAATATATAGTAGTTTTTATGTGTCTTACGTCCAAAAAACCTTCTATATTTTTATAAATTATAAAAAATAAACATATTAGACATCTACTTAAAAATCATAAGAACTTAAACTAAACAAATTCTAACAACTATAATAAAAAAAATTAGTTCAAAAAAAAACAACTATAATAAAATTGAAATTTCTTAAAAATTCGTGAAGTTGGAAGAAAGCGAGTAAAAGTGATTTCTCCAATCATCACAACTTTTCTTGCAAAACCGTCTTTATCTCTCACATGAGAGTATTCTCCATCTCTTGTGGACGGTTTTTTCGGAACTGTGTAATTATTGTGCGGTTGAAACTTCATTTGTTTGTAAAAACATTTTCCTCTCTTTCTTGTAATCATGGTTTATCGCTTAGAGTCCAAGTTGCACGATATATATTTGGGTATTGAAGAGGGATTCTTTCTAAATTAGTATCCCGAGCACATAGATTGTATTACTTCTGGTTCATTTTTTCTATTTTTTTTGCTTCAGCAGCTGATTGTTCCCTACTGAGTATCATTTTATTTTTCTATCAGCTGCTCTTCCCTTTTTATTTGAGGTGTTTCTTTGGATGTGTTTTCATGAAACACATGAGTTAATAGGGGTCTCTACCACTCCATAATCACTTTGAAGCTTCTAGTTTATCCTCAGAGTATTCATTTTTATCAGCTTGAAGAAAAGAGAGAGGAAAACCGTACTCACACAAACAAGTCCTTCAGGACTGAAGCATGAATTCGATCCAATGTATACCAAGCCCCTGGAAAAGTGAAATTAATTCATGTTAAGAACGAAGTCAGTAATGGATCATCTGAACACTCAAGTTGACATGGGTAAAATCAGGAAGTCGATCGGTCTTGGGATTTTTTCATTAGTCTCAGATGCATGTCAAGCTCGAATAATTAGTCACTTAAGTTCTTGTTAATATGGTGATTTCCTCAAAAAATCATAGTTTCCTACACCAGGGTTTGACTCAATAAAACAATCTCGACTAACTCTAAGAAAACAAAACACAATGTCATCAACTACCTCCCCCATACTTAAATAACATTGTCCCCAGTGCTATAGAGTATAGGGTCGGTGAGAGAATGGTGAAAACTGTGTGGAAAAAAAAAACAGGGTCCTTACCTGCAATCGTGATTAGCATCGACCGACACACAGCTGGTGTCGTTCGACACCGAGCTTAGGTCGACGTCGATTTATGCATGGGATAAGGTCGATCGCCACATATTTAAAGTAGTGTCGACTGACACAAATGTGGTATCTGTCGATACCCTCTGCAGAAATCAACATCAATGTTTCAGACTTGATCGTGATGTAGGCATTGTGTTAGTTACACATTCTCTCCGAAAATTTGCTTTGTCAGATCACTCACAAACAAGTCAAAAGAAACGTGATAGATAAAGAAAAGTTCCACAATTACAACGAAATAGAATCTGACAAATTGACTCAATTAATCATCAAAGCTAACTCAAGAAAAGGAAAAAAGAAAAGAAGAAAAGAAAATTAAAATCAGGGGAGTAACCATGACGAAGGAAGAAACTAAGCATCAGAATCTACGTCGTTTGCATCTAGTGGTGTATGGAAACGTTGACTTCTGCTACTGTGAGATGGGCAGACACAAGTGCAACTCAAAGCTCTGGCAACCCGGATCCACAAGGCTCTAATCGTGTCCACCACATACTTCCTATTTGGATCCTCATCGTAACCAGGGAGCGGAGGAGCCTCTAGAGAAAGGTGCAGATGTTCATGTGGACCTCCTGCAGGAACGAGAATAGGCTCATCAACAGAATGAGTAAGGATAACTCTGAAAGATGCCCCTCTGCGGATACGAGCTGGAGGAGCAACTCTTGTATCTCTTGGATGAGGCTCAAATCGTGGAGACGACTGTGTAGCTATCGATTTCAAAGCTGCATATAGAAGTTGAATTGTGCGCTTTGTCAAGCCGTCTGTGTAGCGCCACTGAAATTGGCTTAAGCCAACTTGCACTCTTTATATGAGTCTCATCGATTGCATCATACGTCTGGACGCATCGGTACTCTATCAGTTGTATCCGGAAATGCTAAAAAATAGGTTTCAAGAGACTCCCCACTGTCTCTTTCTTCTTCGTGCATGTAACTCTAAATGGCTTCGCTTACAAGCTAGCCAGATGATGCAAAAAGACTGCACCAAGGTTGGTCCTCTCGTAGGGACCGTCACCCTCGTACTTATGGGAATAGAGACGTCCCACTTCTAGGTGATGTAAAATGATCTCATGCTTCCTCATCTTGTTTGGCTATATCTTACACAAGATCGTTTTTGCCAGGACTCGTACGATATACCACAGGACCGGATGTCGCACATTTGTCATCATTGACTCCTTGGTGAAATAAGATCTCGAGCTGAAGTTACCTTAGAACCTTTGCAAATCAGTAATCTCGTTTGGAAGTGTCGCTCTGGTGTGACTCTTCTTGAACCCATAATGGTCACAGAGATCGCGCAGCGGAAGTCAATATCTCCTCCAATGTACCATGAAGCACAAAAATTTATCTTGTGCGTTCCGGGCATTCTCATCCCGGTAAGTAACAAGTAATGTTGCCATGAACTTACGACCAACTCTGGGTATATGTCGTAACGGACATATGGCATTGTCCCAAAAATCATTCTTCTCAGGCATCTCTCAACCTTGTCAATTATACCAATCCTCCTCAGAATATCGGGGCATACCACCCATGTGGGCTCATCTTGACTCCGCACCATCCATTATAAAAATAGTGTCGTACTCATCTCATGTAACCAAAACAAGCATGCGAAAAAACCCATGCCCCTCTGCTATGTCTTTCAACGGATTATCCCATACTTTCTCTGACAGTATCTCTTGTTTCTCATCTTGAGGCCAAGGTATGTCGGAGTTTAGCGGAGAGAATCTGTGGATAACCCGCTTGAAACTGAGGTAACATAGGTGGTGATGGTGAAGGTGGCGGTGATGGTGCTGGTGGTGTCTGAGATAGACATGCCTCATTGGTGCATGATCTCTTACTCAATGGATGCATCTTAATTCTGATGCAAATGGATGTTAGATATGAATATAGGGTTAAAATTCGCTCAGGTTAGGCTTTGGAATCACCATATTTGGTGAAGAATCGAAAGGGATAGAGTTTTAATGGAGTTTTTTCATATGGAGGTTATGAGAAAAATGAAGAACATACACGATTTAAAGGAGAAGATTAGCCTCAACAAGGCCAGTATCGATCGATGCCACTTACATGTGTCGATCAACACCGGTTTTGAGAATCAAACTGGTCATAGTGGTCAAATCGAGGTTAAACCTCGATAATGTGAATGTCTCGAGTGACAAAAAGTGTTGGATCGATCGAAAATTTTCTTTTTTAACGTGTCGACCTTCATGATCGACATAGGTTAATTTTGGTTTGTTTTTCGAGCAAGGCGTGGACCGACACCTAGGAGGCGTCGATCGACACTTGGTTCCCATGTCACCGATTTTTCCTGTACGGACTCAAACAAAACCAAAGACAAAAATTAAATTAAAAATGTGAATGTACGGACTAACCGGTGGTTTGCCTCCCACCAATCACTTGTTTTAAATCATTAGCTCGCCTTTGACACATGCTCAGATTTCAGGTGGTTTCGCAAAATGCAGAGTATGCCTTTGCAAAATTTTCTTCATCCATAGCGAAGTATAAGCGTTGTGCGCATGAGAATGACCGAGAAACTTGTGAATAGTGGCAAGGTCAGGTGGAATACTGTGTTTTCTGACTCGATTCCTTTCTTGATCAACACAAGTATTAAGAGACTTATGATTGGAGAGAGCGTAATTTAGCTTTTGCGGATGCGGTTGAGGTTCGATGTTTGAATATCTCTGCTTAAGAGTAGGTATGTGTGCTATAGATGACTCCGTCTGTGTCATCTCTGCTCCTACATCATCAGACACTTCCTCATTACATGTTGTGACTTCAAGTCCTACATCAACACTGAAAGTTTGCCCATCAATTGTTGATTTCTTCAGTCTCTCCATCTTGAATTTCATGACCTTCTCTCCCATATGGAGATCAATCATGTCCAGTATCAAATTGATAACTGCCCCAACTGTAGCTAGGAATGATCGCCCAAGGATTACATGATCCTTTGGCTCGGCATCGAGCTCTAGAAGTCATACGGTAATCCTACAGAACGATCTGCTATGATTAAAGAGATCTTAATTTCCTTGAAATCCATCATTCTCAATCCAAAAACAACTAAATAGGACATCATATTCACACTAGCTCCTGGATCACACACATGCCTCTCAAATCTATTTGAAAAGATAGAGCAATCTAGCACAAACATCATGGGTTTTTAAGCTTTTGTGGAGTCTTGTTCTGAAACATATCACCGACCTGCTCAGTAATCATGAACATTCCTTCCTCAAGGCTCTTATCCTCATCCACCACTCGCTTCACATACCTACTTATGACATGAGTAATCCCTGCAGTACCAACATATGGAACATCAATAATCAGCTTTTCCATCATAGCTATGCACATGACATCTTTAACTCATGCTTGGATATCTTAGGAGGTATTGGGTACGAAATCATTGACTTATAAACCCTTTCTTTAGTAACCCAACTTTTCTAGATAAATTGTGTGTTGTCGTATATGGTTTCTATCATGTTGAAGTTGTGTCGATCGACACATTTACTGATTGTGTCGAGGTTTGTGTCAAGGTGGGTCAATTTTTCTCCGTCATGAAAACTCGAAGAATCTCAATTTTCTGAAGGTTTCGACCGACACCTAGTGATGGCGTCGATCGACGTTGTCTCTCCAGCTCAAGAATCAATCCAATTTTCCAGCTCGTAAGTTTCTCTATCCCTCTTCTGCTCATTGATCAACTTGTCATCACTCCTAATCAATATTAATTTGACGTACTTGTTCTGAGAATGGACCACCTCCCCCTTAATTTTTGCCTGACCTTGCGACATGCGATTGTACAGGTTGTCAACTGCGCTTATTAGAGTCTCCAACTTTCCACTAAGATCTTGGTACATGGAGTACATCTTTCCATTCAAATCCATTGTGATTTAATTTATTCTGTCCTTGCAGAATTTTCTCAAACATGGATTCAACTTTAGCTTCATGGGATGGAGAAGTTGATGGTTGGTAAACATAATTGTCATTATCTATGAAATCTCTGCTCTGAAAAGGCTTCTGAAAGCTGATCTTGGAATGAACACAGTGTTATTCTGATTTCCATTGTAAACACCTCTGTTTTTTCTGCTGTAAGGATATATCTGCCCTTGGTAACCAACTCCATTGATGTAGTTCACATCTTCTTTAAAAGTCTCAACCTCTGCAGCAAATTGGACATACATTTTATCCAGCATGAAGTTACGCACTGAATCGGTCTTAGCTTTAGCCTCAGCAATTTCACTTCCATCCATTGCGCTAACTTTTTTTTGCTCAAAATTAGACTTCTTAGTGTTGTGACTTGAGGCCAAGTTCTTAATCAAGGTGTAAGCATATGCATGATACCTTGTATTGAAGTTTCCATTGCTTGCTGAATCGAGTGCCATCTCATACATCAAATCAACTCCTTTGTAGAAGATGCCCAACAACTGAACATTTGTAAAATCGTGATGCGAGCAATCTATCTGGTAAGATTTTAACCTGATCTAAGCAGCTTTGTAAGCTTATGTTGGACCTTGTTTGAATGTAGTGATTATGTTCTTGAGATCCTCAGACATTGCTTCATCATAGAAGTTTCAGAGAAAAACATTGTTGGTCTGACTCCAAGTTGTCAAAGATCCTGGTTTCAGCTGATTCAAACAGAAAGCTACTTCCCCAAAAAGAGAGGATGAGAAGAGCTTGCAAAAAGGTAGTCATAAGAGACTCCGTCAAGCTTTATCTTAACCAAATCCTCGAAAGTCTCAATGTTATCCATGGGGTGTTCATTAGAGTGCCCATGAAATTGATGCTACTCAACCAAAGTAAAGTACTCCAATTTCAGCTCAAAATCAGCCCTGGAAAACGAAGGTGGTCGAATCGCAGAGTAATTGGTATAAAACTTATCGACTCTCTTATACCCAGGGAGTGTCATTCCGTGACCATTCACTTTGTTTCCTACAGCCAATTGGTGCTGTTTTAGTACCAGTTCCGCGCCCACAATAACATTTGGCACGATGGGATTTCCTTCCGTATCCAATTTATGTCTGCTCGCGTTGCGTATATGACCCTCTTGGTCTCGTAAAATGCCGTCTTCACCACGAGTAAGAAACATAGGATCCATAGTGATCCTATTAGTCGTTCAAGTGTTGGTGTATGTGGTCGCAAGTGGTTTCGATCCATGCATCAAAGGTGTCGGTAGATACTAAGCATTTCCTGCAACACCAACGAACAAAAGACGAAGAACGTGAGTAAAAAAGAAAATAAAAACTTAGAAAAACTTATACTATTAAAATCTATCAACGAACTAAACGAATCCCCGGAAAAGGCTCCAAAACTTGATATGATCAAAGTTTACTTTCCTTAGAGCTACAAAGCAAGTGCACAAAATGCAATGGTAGTATAAAGGGGACGAATCCACAAAGACTCAAGTTTAACGCGATAGATGTTGTTGAATTTAACTAAGCATAATGGATTAAAGCAGTGAAGATAATGTAAAATAAAGCGAATCAGATGACATAAGCGTCATGTTCGGGGAAGTTCTCAAGAAATCAGACAAACAATAAATCAGGATTAAACCATACAATGTTCTTGAACTAGAATCACTAAATTATAACTAATCAACTCTAGGATAATTATATATGTCGATAAACCTAATGATCCAAATCTCTTTGCGATCATCAAGTTATAAACATGCATTCATTCCAAGTTCATTCGTTCACAATTTTCCTAAACCAAATCTCTTTTTGAGTGAACAAATCGTTCACATAGGTTCTTTTCTAACTAATTAACCAACTCTCGTTGTGTTAACCAACTTGATATCAAGAATCTAAGTAACCATTTCAGATTAATCATAAAGAATAACCTAGATGAAGAACTAGATATGATGAATCCTAACTAATCTATTAATCTTATATTCCATGAAATCATTAATGAGAATCCCTATTCCTAACAAAATATCTACTCGGCATATTGAATGAAACAAAATACATGATTGAAGTAGATATCATATAAATCAAAGAGAATAAGAAACATGGCTTCAAAATCTTTTCTCGGTCGAGTACAAGACCAGCCCCAAAAGATTTCATACTCTCTAAGTAAAAGTATCATAAGATGTCTGCAAACAATGGCTAATAAAAACCTAATAAAGTCTAAAACCGATTTGGGGTCGAAATGTAAATGGTGAAACATCTAGGACAAAGTAAAATTCTTCAAGACTTTACCAACACGATGCGTATAGCTTGGTCTCGAACTGGGTGTCGACAGACACCAATGCAATGTCGATGGAAACTAACAACATAAATCGACTCTCATGTGTTCTTCTTGCACGAATGTCTAAAATATCTTCAAATAGCTCCAAAATCTTCAAATAAATCCAATCGTATAAAAAAACCTGTAAGAGACTTGATAGGGACTAGAAAGACATATACGACTCGATTATATACACATATCATGGCTTAAAATCTATAAAATCCATGATATATAAATGTTGCATGATATAAAGAAATTTCTCTCTAGGAACTTTGAAATGAAAGATACGGGTGAGGCATCCTATGTGATCGGGATATAAATACTTCGAGATAGATCAGAAGATTGTTAAGTTTATTTCAGAAAAGGTATATCAATAAGATCTTAAAGAGTTACAAAATGGAAAACACTCTGCAAAGTTTGCTCTTATAGAAAAGGAGGCAAGTTAGTAAAGTACAGTGTCCTAGAAATGAATAAGAGCGTAATAAATTGTAAAGAGTTCCTTATGCATCAGTGGTTGGTAGTTTGAACTTTGTTCATACATGGACTCAATCATATTTCAGTTTTATTATTGAAAGGTTTGATCAATATCAAAGTAACCCTTGTTGGACAAGTAGAAAGCTGCAAAGAAGGTGCTAATGTACTTGAAATGAACCAAATAGCCCATGCTTACATATAAGATATATGATCTTATAGAGGTCACTAGATATTAAGGTTCAGTTTATGACGAATGAATTATTAGTATTAAATTGATGGTTTGCTATTTGTTCCTATAAAGTAAGGGAAAAATATTTTGAAAGAGTGAAAAGTAATTTTTCATTGCTACTCTCACTATTAAGGCCAAATTTAGGGCATGTTTTAGGCCATAATTCATGTATTGAAGTTGCTGAATCTTATTTTGGGGCTTTGAAATTTCATATTAAAGTATGGATGCTAAGAATTATTGTGATCATTCTGAAATTATTCTCTTTCATAAATTATAACAAGTACTATAAGGGTGTTAGAACACGTAAAGTAAAGTACTTGTTTGTTAAAGAGGATGTGTAGAAACACATAGTGTCTTTTGAGCACATAATAATGGATATGATGGTAGTAGATCCGTTAAGTAAATGATTACCACCCAAGGTGTTCAATGGCCATTTAGAATTTATGGGTTATATAGGAGAATCCTTGTTATTACGGTTATTGTATGCTTATTTCAGTTTTGACACTATGAATTCACTTAAAGTTATATTTTGTTTTCATAAGTATGTGTACACACTTATAGTTAATAGATAACATGATTGTTTTGAGAATTAATGTTCTCCTCAATATAAAAAAATACTTTGAGAATTAAGGTTCTTCTCAATGTAAGGAAACTATATATAAAGTTTAAATTGGTGTGTGATATATGGAAGGTAACATGTCTTTCACTGATGTATGACCGCCATGATTCGATCGGTTCTGATTTTATTATGATAGTTAAAGTCGATACAAAATTGAACCATTAAGTCGATACAAAATTTAAGTGGGGAAAATATAAAAATATTTATATTCTTATGTGGCTTGTGTCTCTCGGTTTAGTATAAGGGACAAGTTCATATAAAAGTTAACTGTTATAATATAAAAGACGATATCGTTATGGATCTGTTTCGATTAAAAACATTAGAGCTAAGTGTATTGGTAACCTTTTTTCTTACCTTATTAAACTATTTAGTATGTTATATAGGTTATAGAAATGTATTCATACCAAACGTATTAAAAGTATGGATTCAAGATAAGTATTTTTTATTCTCTAAGAAAATGTTTGTAATTGAATTAAAAAAAAGTTATATTGTTTTGGGATGAATTTTAAAAATAAAATCATAAAAAATAAACTTATAATATTGAGAAGAGAAAAAGAAATTCACCCATCTTATCAAGATGAGCGACTAGCAATGAGGTTACCCCCAACAATATTATGAATGAAGACCGAGCTTGGTCCTGTAGATCTATAGTGGGGGTATCTTGGATATCATCATACAATAAAAGACTTTCTCAAGCATCATATGTTATTAAAAACTATAGGTTAGTCCAACAAACTGAAATAATCTCTGAATTGGTTTCGATTACAAGAAGACATGATTGTGAAGTACATGCTTTCCTTGTTGACCAACTGGAGAGACTTAATATTTTGGATCAACATTTACAATGTTGTCCTTATGTCATTGATCTAATAAAAGATCCTTTTGTTGGGATAGTGTCCTGAAATCACACTTGTACTCACTCCTGATGATAGTTGTGTGTCGAGATCAGACATTCGTATAATACTGGGCGGTTGCAATGTTTTGCTAGAAGCCTCTTGCAATCTGTAAGTTGTAGACTTACTGCCAGTATTATATGATCCTATAGGGTCACACACCTAAGCAAACTGGAAGCTAAAATATGGGAATGATCAGTATAGTAATGATCATGTTAATGTGTATTGGATACACATTAGTATCGAGTATATGGTGTTGTGTCGATCGACACAGTATGTGTGTCGGTCGACACAGTTCGGGTTTTCGAAAAGGCTTTTCGATTTTATGACTCACCCGAGTCTGGCCCGTTGTAAGTGATTCGAGGTCTGAATAAAACCCTAGGGGTTTCGACCTGGATCAGAGGCCGTCGAGTTTTTCTCTGACATAAAAGCAGAAACACCAGAAACTCTTAGATCCCATAGATCCGACACTAGCATCCCGTTTTCCAGCTTGTGTGCGTGTGTATCTGGTAGAGGCACGGCATCTGCGTTGCTCACTGATCTCGTTCACCAATTCATTCCGCTGCCAGTTCAAGGTAAGAACGAGGTTGGCAAATTTCAATATAACGAACCCTAGATCCTAGGAGATCCAACACCTTTTTCCTTTGAAAATTCAATATAATATTCTACATGTACCTGCTAATTTTGTCAGAAGGTTAGCACTCTTTCAAAAAGTATTCTACTTTCATCTCAATTCTTAACATGAAAATAGAATCAAAATTGAGCAGAGACTAAAGGGTTTTTCACAGTGTAATCCAGTCTGCGTATAATATCTATGGATACATCATAAGTGCAAACACTTATCACTCATAATTAGCTGTAGACTTTTTTGTATGTCGAGTTAGTTATCGTAGGATTGATTTAGTATTCATTTGAATGATTATAGACTTTTAGGGAAGGTGATAGGTGTAGTTTTAAGCCTATTCTAACTGCAAGTGCATAGTGATGTAGTTGTAGTACTTAGGGTATCGAATCCACAGGGACTCCGGTCAACGATATATTTAGAACTATTAAGATTAAACTTAGGGGAAAGCAATGAGAAACTAAAGCAAGCAGAAAAGTAAATCAGTAGCAGGCGAGTTTGTGAGCAAGGAAGCGAAGCGTTAGGTTTCAGGAGTTCTCAGGAAATCAGGAACACAAGCAATCAGTCAATCAGGATCTAATCAATAACTATTCTAGAACTCAAACACATATATAGAATTAACCAAATTTCTTTGCGAGAATTCTCTAAGTCTAAGTGTGGCAAACCAAACTTTCATTTGCGAGAACTAACAGATTAAACCAGCATTAATTCCAAGTTGATATGTTCACAATTAACCTAAACCAAACTTTCGTTTGCGAGAAGTTTAATTGCTCATCTAGGTTCTTTCTAGCTAAATTAACCAACTTTCGCTGCATTAATCAGCCTAACATCATAATTCTGATTAGCTACTTCAGATTAAGCATTAAGAACAACCTAAACAAAGAACTAGCAGATATGAATCCCTACAGATTGATTTAAACTATAGTTCCATGAAATCCCTAATGAGAATCCTTCAACCTAACAGGTAAACTACTCAGACATGTTCACCGAGACAGAAAATATCATAAGTAGAAAACCAAATATCATTAAACAGAATAATCAACAGGGGTTCGAAATCAAGTCTCTTTCGAGAACAAGATCAGCCCCTAAGGCTCTCTGAAATAAAATAAAACTTAAGAAAAGCGTTGCCTAAACAATGGCTTAAAAACTCTTATATAATGGTCTAAAGTCGGCTGGGGCTTCTTTGTAATTATGGAAACTTCTGGGCAAACTTGCAATATCCAATTCTTCTCATTAAACCGTCGTCTTGGCCCATCTCGCATATGCAACGATCGACGCCACAAGTGTGTCGATCGTTGCAGCTCTGAATTATTGACAGTGAAGTCTATCTCTCGGCCAAATACTCCAAATAGCTCCAGAAAATGCTATAATCACCAAATATGCTCCAAATGTGCTTGTACCTAATAAACACCTGAAAAGACTCTAAAACATAGTAAAAGACTCGATAAATGACACATATACCATGGTTAAAATCCCTAAAATCCATGGTATATCAACTCCCCCACACTTAGCTCTTGCTTTCCCTCAAGCAAGTAAAGAACCAAAGCATAAGAAAAGAAGTTTAAAAACACAGAAACTCATTTCGTCTTAGGAAATCCACTGAAAACTTTCCTACAGAACTCAAGACCATAATGTACTTCCCCCACACTTAGCAACTGTCCTAAGTAAACTCCACAATCACATTCAAGCATTCAAATTCACCCTACTGACTTCTGCAAGTATTTAAGTGCGGTCTCACCTAAGGAGTATCGATCAAAGGGCACATGGATTCTTACCTTATCAGCTCTAGACCACCATACTATCTTTCTCTAGTCCCTTTCTTCTCTTTCCCTTCCTTAACAACTGATTTTTCCCACATTGGGTATCATTTTATTTTATTTTTATCAGTGTTCCTCCCGTTATGGGGTGTACTTTGGACACATTCCATGGATCACACAGGAGATAATAGGGGTCTCTACCACTCCTGTGACCACTTCGGAGTAACTAACTTATCCTCAGTTTATTATTATTATTTTTTTTTATTTGGAAGGGGAGAAGGTAACTAAATAGGATAGGTTTACAGGCTGTGTCAGAACTAACAAGGGAATCCGACACAGAGTATACCAAGCCCTTAGGTGAGAAATCTAAGTCAGTATTAAGGTTGAAGTCAGTAAAAGGATCCTCTGATACCTGAAGTGATGTGGGTGTCCTCAGTAGGTTGATCCGTGTCTGGTTTTTCTAACAGTCATAGAGGCTCTGCAAGTCTGTCCAATGGTCACTTAGTTCCTGTTCAAGCGAAAAGTTTCCTCGAAAAATCATAGTTTCATACAAATTTTGACTCAAGAAAACAAATTTTGAAAAACTAAGAAAACAAAAGCGTGCGTCAGTAGCTTCATCCCCCACACTTAAACTACACTGTCCCCAGTATAATCAAGGCATGAGCTCGGTGAGAATAATCAAATTGAAGAACAAACCGAAAAGTTGCAGAACACTTACCTGTCGTCGCCCTGCGTCGATCGATGCCCAAGGGTGTCGATCGATGCAAGGCGATTATCGCTCGCGGTTATGTAGATAACCGATGTCTGAACCGCAATCAATTCGTTAAACCGTAAATCGCGACTGCATCGACCGATGCACAATGTGTGTCGATCGATGCAATGCGATTATTCATGTTTCCCTCAGCTCTGAACACACTTAAACAGAAAAATTAAAAATACCAAATCAAAACGAAAAAAAACAAAAACAAAAACGAACCTAACAGTGGGTTGCCTCCCACTCAGCGCTTGTTTTTAGTCATTAGCTCGACTATTGGAAGAGATTTGACTCAAGGCGGTTTCAATAGAGACTTTGAGTGTCTCTGTGAATATCTCTTCATCCAAGGAGGTGTATAGGCTTTCAGATCATGAGGTTTTCCAAGGAAAGAGTAATCAGAATCAGGGCGGGAGCGAAGCTTGGGCGGTTTACTGCGTTTTCCTGCTTTCAAAACAATGTGATCAGAAGGTTTAAGCTTAGGTGATTTGTACCTTACCTTTGATGTATATCTGATGTCTGGAGCTTTCTGCTTATGAGCAGTTGCAGGTACTGAAGATGTTAGAGCAGGTTCAAGAGGAACCGCCATCTTCTTCTTTCCACTATCAGATACTGTAGTTCCACCAATCTGAACTTCTTCTTTCAGATGACCATCAGTGGAGATCATCTTCTTTGCATGAACTCGCGAAGTTTCAACTGGTGGTGTTTTATTCACCTTCTTATCCATCATTTTCACGCAGTTAGCCACTTCTATCTCTTGTGTAGAGGGTTTAGGAACCTTAGGATATGGCACAGGGGGCTTATACACTCGTTCTGGTACTGTTGCAGGTTTCTGGTCATGTCTGCGTTCTGTGTCGATCGTTGCATGATGTGTGTCGATCGATGCAAAGCGATTCTGTTTGTCGTAAGAACTCGAAATTGTCGTCAGAACGGCGTGTCGATCGACACTAAGGGGGTGTCGATCGATGCATGTCTCAGACAGACAATATTCATCCAGAAAATCCGAGATTATGCTCTCTTCTTCACCTAGCAACTCAATCTCATCCCTTAAGGTCACAACTCTGATGGATTTGTACTGTTCAACTTTCCTAGCTTCATTTTGTCTTTGTATTGCTCCAGCTGTCTCCTGAACTTGGACATCTAGCTCCTTCACATGTGTGCTCAAGTATTCAAACTTCCCATTCAGATTTTCATGTATAGCATCCAGCTTCCTGTCGAAGTCCATAACAGTCTTAGTCTGATCCTCTAGCAGCTGCTCCATCATAGATTCCATCTTGCTCTTACAAGCATTAGCAGCAGGAGATGCCTGATAGGAGGGTGATCCATAAGTCCTTTGATAGGAATTACCTTGCTGATTTCCATACCTGTTTCCTTGAAACCCAGAACCATTTATGTAGTTCCTCTCCTCTTCCTGTCTTTCCAGTAACTGCTCCATCATGCTCATCAGCTTATTAGACTGTGTATTGTGAGGAGGAACATGCTGATATGATGGAGATTCATAGTCTCTGGTGAATGAATTGGAACCATAGCCTCTGCAGAACGAGTTATTCTGCTGATTTTCCAACATCCGTTCCATCATTCCCATCATTCTTTCGCACTGTGTCGATCGATGCAGGGTAGCGTCGATCGATGCAAGCTCGAGAATGCAACGATCGACACACAAGACCGTGTCGATCGATGCAAGGCGATTACAGGCGTACCTGAAATGCAAGAACAGAAAAAGAAAAAAAATTAGTAGCAAAAATTAAAAACGAAAATCCTAGTCTAAACCCTAAGTTCAAATCTATCGAGGACTCAAAAGAGTCCCCGGCAACGGCGCCAAAAATTTGATAGGTGTATTTTTAACCCTATTCTAACTGCAAGTGCACAATGATGTAGTTGTAGTACTTAGGGTATCGAATCCACAGGGACTCCGGTCAACGATAGATTTAGAACTATTAAGATTAAACTTAGGGGAAAGCAATGAGAAACTAAAGCAAGCAGAAAAGTAAATCAGTAGCAGGCGAGTTTGTGAGCAAGGAAGCGAAGCGTTAGGTTTCAGGAGTTCTCAGGAAATCAGGAACACAAGCAATCAGTCAATCAGGATCTAATCAATAACTATTCTAGAACTCAAACACAGATATAGAATTAACCAAATTTCTTTGCGAGAATTCTCTAAGTCTAAGTGTAGCAAACCAAACTTTCGTTTGCGAGAACTAACAGATTAAACCAGCATTAATTCCAAGTTTGATATGTTCACAATTAACCTAAACCAAACTTTCGTTTGCGAGAAGTTTAATTGCTCATCTAGGTTCTTTCTAGCTAAATTAACATCATAATTCTGATTAGCTACTTCAGATTAAGCATTAAGAACAACCTAAACAAAGAACTAGCAGATATGAATCCCTACAGATTGATTTAAACTATAGTTCCATGAAATCCCTAATGAGAATCCTTCAACCTAACAGGTAAACTACTCAGACATGTTCATCGAGACAGAAAATATCATAAGTAGAAAACCAAATATCATTAAACGGAATTATCAATAGGGGTTCGAAATCAAGTCTCTTTCGAGAACAAGATCAGCCCCTAAGGCTCTCTGAAATAAAATAAAACTTAAGAAAAGCGTTGCCTAAACAATGGCTTAAAAACTCTTATATAATGGTCTAAAGTCGGCTGGGGCTTCTTTGTAATTATGGAAACTTCTGGGCAAACTTGCAATATCCAATTCTTCTCATTAAACCGTCGTCTTGGCCCATCTCGCATATGCAACGATCGACGCCACAAGTGTGTCGATCGTTGCAGCTCTGAATTATTGACAGTGAAGTCTATCTCTCGGCCAAATACTCCAAATAGCTCCAGAAAGTGCTATAATCACCAAATATGCTCCAAATGTGCTTGTACCTAATAAACACCTGAAAAGACTCTAAAACATAGTAAAAGACTCGATAAATGACACATATACCATGGTTAAAATCCCTAAAATCCATGGTATATCAGAAGGTGATTGCTTAACTGATTTCTTCAATTTTTTGTCAACAAAAACTCCATATATTAAATCAATGTTGCTCGGTTCGAGCTATTACTCCAAAGAGTAAACCGATCGGACTCGTCATGACTTACATGGGAAAAGATAGTTCCCGTGCTCTCGCCCCTTTTGCAAGGGAATCAGCACAGACATTTGCTTTCCTAGTAATTAAAATTATAACAAAGAACGAGAAATAAGATCTAAGGGAGCTGAAGAATTCCAACTCAGTCTTAAAACCCGGCCATTCTTGTGGATCCTCTGTCATAGCTAATAGGTTATGGATCCGAGCTATAGTGATGCAAAGAGATGATTTCTTCTTTCTATATACTTTTAGATCTTCATTATGGACCCAATCTATAGTGATGCAAAGAGGAACAAGATGATAATCGACAGGCTTTATGCCATAGCCAATGGTGATTATGGCGTTCCGAAAAGATGTACATGTGGTGGACGAATCATCGAGGAGACCTCTCAAACCTAAACTGAAGCCGAGCTAGGAATGAGATACTTTACATGCAATGTGTTTGAGGTGAGAAGAGGTGACCACGTTTAGAAATTTAATGGTAATATTTTATAATGCGTATATATGTATTTATGTGTAGAATGATGGCTACCACATTCGGAAAAAAATGAGTTCACGCGGTCGAAGAAGAAATGACTAAGTTAAGGAGGGAGGTTAAAGAGCAGTCCGAGAGGAGTCAAAGCTTATCACACCATGAATTTCAGATACAACAAATGCGTATGGAGTTGAAAAATAATGGCGGAGAGATTGCAAAGCTGAAGGAGTGAGTGGCATGTGTTGTGGGTCGAATTGGTGTTTAACTTATCTTTTATTTGTAAGAGTCGTATTTGGAGTATCAGTGTCTTTGTTTTGTAAGAGTTATCTATATTTTGTAGACTTTTATGTTATTTTGTCCTTGTTATTGGATGCTAAATATTATTCGTAGACTTTTATGCTTAATGGTGGATTTATTTGGAGTCATTTATTATATCGTAGACTTGTTTATGTTTCAGTTTAATGGTTGCAGGCTTATTTTATTTGGTTACTTTGTCCTCAGATTAATATTATATCATAGACTTATAACCGCTACACATCTAAGCAGTTAACAAGAGATATCGTTACAAGAGATACTGTTACAAGAACTAAAGATATAGTTACAAAATCGTGTCTACTCGGGAATGGGTGGCAACATTACTTTATAAGCAATAACCTGATAAAATTATCATTAACGACCAACGAGAAAATTGTTTATCTAACGTAAACATGTTGGATCTACCAACTGAATTCTTAGAAGAAATCTTGGAAAATGCTCTGCGGTCTGGACATGGTGAATTCATAAGGGCAAAAGCAACATGCCAGACCTTACGTGATTTTTCATAAACCACTGAGTTCTACAAGAAAATTGATTTCTTCTACCATCAAATCAATTTATTTCCAAGAGAGGCTGTAAACATATTGGTGGAGAACTGCATAACACACGGTAATCCAACCGCGAATGTTTTAAAAGGGATATCTAGTTACATATACGCTGATATGATGACAGAAGAAGAATCAATGTTAAAGAGATCATCGGAGGGAGGTTGGAATACAAGGAAGTACGTTTATTACATGGTTGTTCCAATTGACTTAAGCATTATTTCCATGATGCTCCCATATATATTTGATCTTGATATTTGGGCTTAGGGTTTGAGGTTTAGTATTTAGGGTTATGGTTTAATGTTTGTGTTTAGAGTTTAAGGTATATATAGGGTTTAGGGTTTAACGTTTGGGTTTAGAGTTTAAGGTATATATAGGGTCTAGCAATTAGAGTTTAGGGTATAATTTATAACCAAGTTCTTGTTGATCTTGTTATTATTAAAGTGTTTAGTTTATTTGAGTAATTCACTGTCTCAAGTGATTTCTTCGGGATGCAATAACGCTGAACCATCAAACAGAATACTAGAAATTTGTAGAAGTTGTGGTAGATACAAAATACTAGATATTGGTACAGGTAAACATCTAATGTGAAATTGGCAATATATACATAAATACGACATCATTGATACAAGGAAATTAGGAGAAGTTGTTTTCTATCATTCTGCATAAGAAAGCGGTATGCATAATCCAGAAGCATTGGTCGCAATAGTCCTTAAACAGTGTCCACCCAGAGTGCCAAGGGTCGAAGATAGAACATCGGCAGAGGCGCACACGAACAATATTGTTTTCTTCACGTTTCGCTTTGAACCAATCAGGAAACCATCTTCCCCAGGAACTATGATCCAGCCGAGGTAGTTTTAATCGCAGTTGCATTGCGTCTTCCCGAGTAAATTCATATCTACCAAATAGTTCATCATCTTTGTCTTCCCCGAAGACTTTGCGTATGCATCCATACACATACTTGCTTAAGATGCATCCATCTTTTGCAGCCGCCTGTATGCGTGCGAGACCTTTATCTCTTATCGAAGAAGAAATATTAGATTCCTTTGAGAAGGATGGCTGATGTGTTGCCTGTGTCGTAGCAGCTTTCATTGAATTTTGTCCAATCAAATTCAGGAGCCTAAACAAAGTATGACATAGAGATTAGATAACCGAGTTGAAGAACTCATGTTTTCCGTCTTCTCCTTCAAGGCTTTGCAAGCTATCTTCTAATGACGGAGATCTCGCATGTGTCTTTCGCAAACACGAGCGAGTATCTTCGTTATCACATCATTAGGCAACGGTAAAAGGTCAAATGGGATGATTGCTCAATATTTTCTTGTTACTGAGCGGGTTTCATAGTAAGGCTGATCGTATTGGCGCCATGGCCAGTACGCATAAGCCATAGGCATGTTGTCATAGTGTGGGTTAACGAGGCGGTTGAATTTTACTGGTTTTGAATCGGTGGTTTTAAGATCTTAAGAATGAGTCTTACTAATCCCTAATTTGATTGACTGAGTTTCTTCGTTATAACCTTACATATAAACACGACTATTCACTTTTCCACACTAATAATTAATAAAATAATGAAACGAAATATCTACTTAACTTTAATAACCTAGATCATCATGTATTTGGCGTGCAGTTCCCTAGATAATCACATATCTACTAATGTCGGGTGCATGTGTGAAAGAAGCTGAATGTAGACCATATATGTTAAGTAGTAATTATTAAACTAATGTATGTCAAATCCTTCTAACATAGTCATTATGTCATGCAAGATTTTGTTAGTTATCAACAATGGCAATGCAAATTTGGTGTAACACTATTCACTGTACGACACTATATACTAATACAACACTAAACATTAATATATTGTGGTTCAAATATACTAATTCTGATAATTAGTACGATGCAATTTTTTCACAATTTGTAACTTACCATTAATTGAGAAAGTGAATCCTACAATATTCTACTAAAACATAAATAAAATATCAAATGGATGATTGATAGAGGAACTCAACATAACTAGCTACACGAAGCCTAAGATCTTTAAACATCTAATTCAATAGCTACAAGTGTGAGGGTAAGTGTCAAACAATAGTTCTTTAATATGCCATGTGTAACATATTAGTTTATGACTAGCCATTAAGTGACACAAATAAACCATTATGTGCACCGGGAATCGATAATATATTTACATTGATCGAAACCAAAGTTTACGTACGGATATATCTAATTAAGGCACGCCAAACCCCAATATATTTATAGCGTCTAAATTACCATAAACAATCAATACACTAACCATTATAAACTCTCTCAAATTCACTTCATCTCTCAAATTCCTTTCGTCTTACATTTATTTTCTCAACGGAAAATCTATGCAAAAAGACCAATGGCATAAGGGCAATACCAATTCCTCTTGGAGATCAACAAGTCGACGACGAAATGGAGTTTGAGATTGAAGGTCCTTTGGTGTTGGATGTATCAACGGGTCTTATCTGGCAAAACCATCAAACTACTTTTGGTGGATGAACAGGTTATCTCTCTATCACAGTTCATGTGTTGTATAAAGTTTTGATCTTACGCTGTATAAACTTATGTTCTTACGCTGTTTAAAGTTTTAAGTCTTACACTTTCTAACGATAGATCCAAAGGATAGAACGAGAAATTTGGGGTAATTTTGTTGAAATCTTCGAGTGTCTGGTGGAATCTGAGGGCCATTAGGTACAATGGGATAACATTCATATCCTTGATAGGCCAATGTTTGACCGCTTGGCATATAGTTCATTCTCTTTGTGTCAAACCAGTTCGAGTGTAATCTGGAAAATTCCATACCCTAATGGACATCACTACTTAGACATGAAGCCTATACATGGAGTTTCAAATGACAATATAACTAGCACATATTCAATCAGTATAGTTTTTTAGATTTAAGATTACAAGTTTTATGGTACTTTATTGTTTTAATATGATTTGGTTATGGATTTGTTTGTTATGTTGATTGGTTTGAGATATAGATTTGATTGGTGTTGTGCTTGGAATGATGGCTTCGTAAGAGATCCAGTGGTTAATACAAATGATCCGGAAACTTATTTTTCGAGGCTACTTCAAGTAAAATTCAGAATTAGAGATTTGGAGTAAGTATAACATCAATTTATTTCATGTACAATATTCTTAGAATGTGTGAAAGCTGATATATAGTAAATATTGGCAGAAACGAGTCATTGGATTGGGTGGCCAATGGCGGTCTTGCTGTTTGGTTGGTTTGGGCATGGGGCAAAAGTCTGAATGGGATATTGTTCTGCTTATTCCAGTGCTTTAATATCGCCAACATCAGTGGTGGTATGATGAAACATCAAGGCTTTTTGTAGTTAGTGTAAAATGACAAATAATTAAAATTTCTTTGTTGATTAGGGTTGGTAAGTTTGAGGCAATTAAACGAGTTTCTAAGATACCCTTTGATGCGTATGAAGTTGAAAAGTTTTGTGATTTTGTCCAAAAGTATTTATCTCAATTCATAATCATATAATATAGATGTTTATGTTTTTTGGCGATCTTATGTGTTATTGTTTTAATATGATTTTTTTTTGTTTAGGTACCCTAAGCCTCCTCTATGTTAAGAATGTTGGGTGTGGATTGATGGATTTGCGAAGTGAAGAACATACTTATGGTTTATGAATTTAAATTAAATTTGTATTTATAACCCGCACTTTGTTTATGGTTTTTTCTTATATATTTTTTTTTGTCAACTTGGTTTTCTTTAGTAACTTAGTATTTTACTCATGTTCCATGATATCAAAAATTGAAAAAAATAATCAATGAGTATTAATCATTGATAAAAATTTAGTACCTAAACTTATTAACCGATCTAGATACCATACCCAACATGCCTCTACTTTTTGCTTCTGCTTTTTTCGTTTCTCATCAGAACATGTTCCCTTTTGAAGAACAAATCAATATATTTCGTTAAGCAGGGAGGATTATGAACAACCAGTTTCTTATTGTAAATTTAACGCATAAACTTAGAGATTATGAAAGTATAGCATACATGGGTCATTCTTGTTTAATCATTCGAGAAAAGCCCAAAAACGAGTAAGTGGATTTTACTCACTATAATGCTCCCTTGGAATTAATTTTATATGATCGAACGGTATTCTTCTTCAAAAATTTTATCCCTTGGAATTAATTTTACCCCTTTCATTTTATTGGGTATACATGGCACCCATAAATCCATACGTTTTTATTTGTGTACTTCCTTTTGTAACCTTTGGTTATAATCAATAGGGAAATCAGATTCAAGCCTTAGCTTTTGGAAAAAATTCCTAGAAGTTCTTTTTTCTTTTACAAAAAGAAGGTTGCTGGTTTAATTTTTCTGATTTTGGGGTTTCGTTAGGGCCAAAGTATGATAGAGTATGTCCAACGTATAAGGATATTTATATAACTGACGAGACAAATACCACTAAGAACTTCGATCCAGCAATTTTGGATGACCTCTTGAGCATCAAACCAATCCAAGGAATTAATGATGGGACGGTTTCAGATAAATATGCAATTGGTATGTGTTGTTTACATTACATTATTATTAGATTAAGTGGAAAAATCTATCATCTGATATTGTAAAATTGTGGTTGTTGTTTTTAGGGGATTAACTTATATTTAAAACAAATTTTCCTATAAATGTTATTGGTGGTATAACATGGGTTGGAGAGTTGAATGGGTAGATCACTCTTCAAAGGTTAATTCGTATTCATGTACACGCACTAAAGTCCAATTCACGCTAAGAGATGCCGAGTAAGTTTAAGTTTCGGAGTTTTATAATCACCTTGTAATTAAAAATTACTAAATAATGATGTTGCAATTGAATTAAGAGGGCTATAGAATGTGTTGCATATGGACCACCCGATGAGGAATTGTCGAGGCGTTTTGAACAAATTCCAGACAAGCATTTTTTTTGTTTTGTTCCGATTTTTCTGGATCAAAAGATTTTTCGGTATGTTGACATGTTTTCAAGAAAATATGAGTAAGAGATTAATATAAAACAAAATTATGAGAATATTTTTTTTACCTAGGGGTTACTTGGCTTAGAGGAATAGAAGGGCCTTCTTCAATTGACTATCATCGTGTAACTTCGGATGAGTTGAATAGTTTTATGAAATGGTATGAATTTTTTCAAATTTACATATTAAACATCTTATGATCATATAAATTATTAACAACATCTAACATATATCCCTCTTTGATTTCGTGTAGTTACCCTAATTCTCTTTCGACATGGTACTCAAATGAGCACCAGACTCTCGATCGCTTCTAGCTCTCCTTCACTCTTATTCTATAACTATTAAGAACTTATGAGTTTTTAATTTTTGATTCCTTAAAAGTAGGGTAAAGATTGCTAAGCGTTTGGTTTCTATTTTAAGGGTTAATTATCTTCGATTTAAATTTTAATTAATATATAATATTGCAACTTATACATGTTTATTAGAAGTTGGAAAAAAGCGATTATACACTTTACATATTGCAAGTATAAATTAGCCTTGAAACCCGTACACATAGCATAGCACAAACAGGTAAAATATAACCAAACTATCTTATATTGTTATTACTAAATCCAAAAATACTATATGATACGACACATACCCGACTACTTTGCGACATGAATAATGAGTTGAATATTAGTTGTAACAATAGCGACAAATAAACGAGTTGGTTATTACTATACACGAGGTAGCGAATTATTCGCCCATGTACTAACCAATTCGCGAGTTTTCTATGACTCTTCACATCAGACGCAAAAATAGTCGCCATATCACCGACTAGCCTGCGACTATTGATTCCGGTCTCGACAACGGTCGTTAATCAGTCGTAAATCGGCGAATAAATTGGCAACTATCATTTTTGGTCATATATTAGCGACTAATACACGGCAATATATCTGTAGTCGAAAAATAGTAGCAATATTGTTCCATAATAGTCGTCAAATGTTACGACTACAAGTATAGTCGCAAGTTCCAGTCGCAAATTCCTGTCGCAAAACGTTGTTTTCTTGTAGTGATTGTGAAAAATTATATTCATTGCGTTCTCACATTGTTTGAGTGGCTTTGCCTCTTATCCGTTAATGACTTCTTAACATATGGGCCTTAAGAATATGATTCATCTAGGTCCTTGCCCAGAGATTTCATCGTGAGAACGTACTTCAGTCTTAATACGCTGAGGTAAACGTACATAAGTTTCTTCCGTAGAGAGAAATCTCCAGTTCTGTTAAACTTCTCGATATACACCGTAGAACCCTAAATCTCCTCTCAATTGATGCCTCAACCACTCGCTTAATTCTTCTTGCACCAAGTTCTTTGATACCAATTAGTTCAATCTGAGTTTCGAACCTTCTACTCGGATTGATAAGATCGTTTTCCTCAAAGGACACAAGAGAATGCGATCACTCTAAATAAGAAGACAACACCAATTTAAAGAGTTTAGGGCAAACTTGTTCCCTATGTCTCGTGGGAGGAATACTCCGGAATCTACTATAACATTGATCTTCGCTGATCGTTTCTCTTGATATAGACTCTCTTTTTCGAATCAACTCTCTTTATCGTCAACAAAACTCGTTGAGTCAACATACTTTTTAATGAACAAATGAGCCAATGACCTTATAACTCAGTCATTTACATAAGTTCAAGCATATGACACATGTATGCTAGATAAGCATACATGAGAAATAACTTTCCTCTAAGAGAGGTTTTCTAACACTTGGTGAATTGGACAAAATTCTTCACCTCACTTTCATACAATTACATTTATGCGTATCCGCTTCTGATTCTATGGGCTAAAAAAAAACCATGTAAAAGCCTTAGTGTCTAGGAGTTGTAAATGTGTGGACCAACGCTATCGTGGGGGGGGGGGGGGGGGGGGGTTAATCCTTGGCATGGACCAACAGTGCGACCCTCACTAGCGAAATAGAACCACCCCACCACAAACTCTTGGTTTCCATCCCTGTCATAAAACGCTGTGCTCAGGACTGGAAAGTCGCACGGCGGACCTGAACTGCCGCGATTCAGATGTAATTGGCAAAAAATTGATTTAAAAAACTCAGTTTTCAATGATTTCGAATTTCAAATCAAAATTTTCTTCATAGATCTATCATATTTAGTATAGGTTCTATCAATTTTACAGAAACACATTGAAAAATAAAAAGGAAATTCCGCAGTCACCTTTTTTAGGGTTAAAGGTCGAGACATATTGGAAAAAAATAAAATGAAAATGTTCTTTGTACCCTTCATTAAAGATGTAATTAAAATGACTAAAAATAGACCATTTAAGAACTCGAACTAGGTCCCGTATTACTTTAATGTGGAGCACTATTCGAAAATGCGGGCTGGGCGGCCGCGTCGGCGGAGATGAAGCGCTCGACAGTGGTGGGCCGCCGCGACTATGCTCTGATCGGAGAGAATCGGATTTCAAAAAAAATCATATTTTTCTTCAGTTTAGATTAGAAATCGATGATTGCATTATAGATTTATCATAGTTTGAGGTAAAACAACAAGATAAGCATGTAAAAATGGTGAAATCGTGAAAAAGAAGAAAACGGCGGATCTGAAATTTTGCAGGTCGCAGATCTGAAAATCTTTTAGGTTGAAGACGGGTAAAAGTCATTTTCATATCATTAAAAAATTCAGAAAAAAACACGCGAAATATGCCTTTTGGAGGCTTGAACTGTGGTCTACTGTCAAAGCATTAGCACTCTTTCCACTGGGCTACAACAGATTATTGTTCTATGTCCCCTACAATAGTATATAAATATATTTGTAGATTAAAATTACAAAAAACTAGGTCCCGATTAATCTCTGAGTACTCCCCGATTTTTCAGCTAGGCGCTACGTCCAACCCGACCGCTAGATTAGCGCCTAGCGAGTATTCGAACACTGATGTGGAGTAACTACTAGACCAACATAACATCTTGCTATTTATCTTAAGTTTCGAGTAATCTACGTTTAATCCCCGATTTTCCATTAACTATCTAAGCACATGATATCCACGCGGATAACGCCTAGCGAGTTTCCGAGCAAGAGTTTCATTAAGCATATTTATTTATTATTTACAGTCATGTCATCCATATAGGTGATGATGTTCTTTTTCGACAACTAGATGCATAAAGTAACATAACTCTTTATTATTCACATTAGTGGTTCCCAACCAACATGATGATCTTGTAACAAGAAGTAACATTCAATTTGTGTTTAAGGGGTTTTAGGCATAGTTCAATCAGATTTAGGCTATCATGAGAAAAAAAAAACTATTTTTATCAAAATAAAAGTTTATTGAAAATTTTAAAATATGAGAATATTCGTAATATTTTTAGTGATCAAAACTTAATAATGTTTTTTTAAAATTTTGATTTATAACATTTAATTGAACATTTGGTGATAAAGATTTAAAATTTATTGAACGAGTCTAAACTCGACCGATTATATTGAAATATTTAGATTTGATATATAATACATACTAAATAAATTTAATTATATTATTTGATCTAACTTTTGTTTTCAATTATATTTGGTTTAATGAAAAAAATATTAAGAATTCTTTAAATTGGAATTATTTTGTTAATATAATTTGATTTTACATTTATTTTGTTTTTAAAAATTATTTAACTTTTGAAAATCACAAAAAAATCCATTGGCTATATTAGGACCGACTTTAGAATATATATATATATATATATATATATATATATATTTTTTGACGTTGATCCATCTTGACTAAGCCACGTTTAATCTGCTGAAAGGAAGTTTCGTGGAATTTCCTTCAGTCGGGATAGTCTGGCTTATATGGGTAAATAGCACTCCTCGAAGACGGGCTTCTTTCGCTAAGTAATCCGCTCAGAGGTTTGGTGAACGTGGGATATGGCTAAGCTTGAAATCTTCGAATTTTAGTTTTAAGGAAAGTAAGCTCTCTAATTCAGACGAGAAGATCGGCCAATCTCGGGGATCATTAAACATTTTCTAAGAAAGAGCAATTTGTCTCAAAGTGAACTCTCGAGCATCCTTTTTCACAGAGGGAGGAAACTGTCCAAAAGAGACCTTCTAGTTCTGTATGTAGTGGCGAAAGGCTTCTTCGGGGTCCTTGTAGTCTGCTGATCTCCCTTCCTATATATAGAATTCTTATAGCACCATCCAAAACCACTAATAGAATCAAGATCAATCCATGGACCATGATGCATCAACATGGCATATAAGAGTTTGAGTGTTTATAAAGGTTAAGTCGTGATCCAACTCATCTTGGGGGCAACCGGCTTTAGAATATAGGTTCAGAATTTTTATAAATCAGACTATCTACGTGGTTTACGAGTGTTGAGCAGAGTTGGACCGGGACAACAATATTGACATCCCTATTTGTGACAAAGGTTATAAGTTATAAGAATAAGCAAATGCCAAAAACGTTTAACATGTAATATTTGCTGCCTACTCACTCAGGTCACATAAGTTAAGACTATATTAATAGACGATAAAAAGTGCCCACACGCAGGATCGAACTACGGACCTTCAGTTTACAAGACTGACGCTCTACCACTGAGCTATACGGGCTTTTGATTTTCCATTTCTATTTAAACTATATATCTAAAAAATCAGATCCTAATTATAAAACCTCCTAAAGAACTCCGATCTTTCTCATACCAAGTGGATGTAATTCGTGATCATCTGATCCAACCACATCTCTTGTTTTGCTTTTGAGTGTTTTCTTTTAATGCCTTCTGTTGTTTTTCGAATTTGTATCATTACTTTGGTCGTTTGACCTCATGATTAAATTAATAAGCGTTAAACGAAAACTCACCTAAAGAACCCGAAAGAGATTATTGTGTTGCTTTCCCAATAGAAGAACGTTGGTCTTATTTTGATCAATCTGTCATTCGCTTTTAGCGTTAGAAAATTGTCATTAATTGTGAGATGAGAAAGAAGTCATTCATTCATATAACTGTAAATGAGAGTATGACATTTGACATAATGATAATAATACATTCTACTTGGTCTAGTTTCCAAATTGTATCAATGTATTGTTTACTTTCTATATACAAATGAATTCCAGTTAGTTAATAGACAAAATGAGCTCCTAAGTGGACTGAGGAAGCACCCTTTAAAATGAATCAAAACAGATTAGATTATTAGAAATGAGACAGTAACATCTATCTTCTAGTGTCGGTTCACTTACTTTCAAACAGAAAAATATCCCAGGAACTTCATAGTTGCAGCCTAGCTGCTCAAGTCGCCATATAAATGAAGACAATAAGTGATAACACAAAGATTGGAGTTTGTTCTCAAAGTGGAACATCCGTAACAACTTTGTAACTAAAAGCTGTAGAGATGTGATTAGTATATTATTGATCAATTCCAGGATATCGGAGTATATGAGTGACACACTACATTTTTTGTGCCAGTACGTTCAATGAGATTAATATTGATTTCCTAAAATAGGAGTACCTCAAGGACACTTTTGCCCCTGAAGTTAAGCTGGCCATCACGGATCTGGTTTTTAAGGACACTAGGTATGTACCCGCGCTACGCCGCGGGTTTTTCTATAAATATTTTTTTTAATATAACATTTTTCACACAATAAACTCAAACGCTTCAAACTACATCAAAGGAACGGAGTTCCAAGAGATTTTTGATGTGGTCGAAGATGGATAATTGCTTATCAAAATTGATTATACCTAGCACTACTCCTCAAACTATGATTCAATGTGTATTTTATTTGCTTATCGAAATTGCTATCTCTCTATGGTATGCATTATGCGGAAAATCCTCCCGTTATTCCACCAACATAGGTAAGTAGAGAGGAGAAATAATCTACAGAAGTATATATTGCTGTAAACTCTCCATGCCTTGAGACAATGCATCTTCGGCATGCTAGGACATATGCTGCAAGCTATTTATGCCCATCACCTGTCGTTCTGTCATTGGCTCCAGCTATATAATCAATCTTGTATTTGTGTCATTTTTTGTTGCTATTATATGCTTAGGTTTATGTTTTTAAATTTTTGTGGATGCTTTTAAGTTACATTTATCATCATTTGTATATATCTCAACCTATTTGGGCAGTGTTGGAAATGGTGAGTGAGTGTTCCTTACCTTGATTTTTAAGCGCTGATAAATATTGTCAATTCAAACTAAAGCTTGGAAATCTTGTTTTCCCTATTTCTAATATCGTAGATGGTTATTTTTTTTCTTGCTATAATTTACTAATTAGGTACAGTGATTATACCATTAAAAATGAATAAGTTCTGTTGTAGGTTACTCGTATTATACTACCCAAAGTAAGGGTTTGTTTTTGTAGGCAAGTTTTTTTGTCATCATTTTGTATGCAAGTTATAGTGGTAGTAGTTGTTATTTTGCTTCACATTAAAATAATAATGTATTTGGTTGGAATCTATAGTTGGCCGTATATAGTAGTTTTGTGACAATTTAAACTTCTACTATTTATGTGTTTCTTGTAACGGTTTCTAGATAAATTTTGGGCTTTAGATGATGTCTACCTAAAGCCTCAACACTTGTACTATTCAAAGCCATTGCGGTAAAGTCATCCAGTTATGTCTCTGAGGGAAATGTAATGATCGTTTTACAATTCATGATTCGATCAATTCGGTTTTTTTGGTACACTAACAAAAAAAACTTTTGCTTCTCTTTAATCTCTTATCATTTGTTATCTCTTTTCTTGTTTTTGTTGTTGTAATAAGTTGTTTAAAAATAACATTGTAATCTCCAAAAAATGGTATAACTTTAACATTGATACCAAAAAAAAACTTTTGCTTCTAACAGTTTGAGCTCGACTTCTCGATCGCCATAGATTTGATACTTTGTTGTTTTGCTCCACGTTCTTTGTTTAAAACTTGAAAATCCTTTTCGGATCTTTGATAGGGATGATGAATTAAGAAAACTGGACTTTCAAACCTTTTGCTTCAACTTGGGACGTACTCGGGACATACACTTGGCTTTGTTACTCGTATTTCATGCATATTTACCACGACTTCCAACTCATGATTTAGCCAACGTTGCAACGACTTCTCATTGGTCTAAAAGAGTATGAATGAATTAGATTTTTAAAGATTCACAATGATACAACCTACACCAGGTAAAGAAAAAAAAGGACTATGTCAATCCCCACCTGACCATTTGTTCCAAAGCCATTTGTACCACCTGCATAATTAGTGTTTCACTTATAATCTCGAAAGCATCAAAAAAATCACCATCTTATTCCTTGAAATGAAACATGCTCCACATATCAACTAATTTATCCATTGAAATGATTCCATTTAAGTGTTTAAGTATTTTACAATTTTTCAAACCACAGAGCACCATCTATCAAACCGCAAAATATTATTGGTTATACCTAAGTGTTCACGAGGAGAAGATTTCCGAGCTTCCAACAATTCTAACAATCTCTTGGTAGCCATTGCAGCCTCTTCTGTCTTACTTTGAAGAATCTGAGAGTCCAAAATTTCCTTAATTTCTACAGCTGAATCTTCTTTAAAGCTTGCAGCATATGCCTTTCATACTCGCTCTTTCTCCTTTCTTTCGTAACTGTGTTAGGCAGTGTATATGTTTCAATATAAGGGTAGAGTTAGAATAAAAGTCAGTTGGAATAAACACAAGGAGTTAGGCAAATTGGTACCAGCAAAAGTTTCTTCTCCTGGGAGGATTTCCCCTGTCGAAAGTGTTCTGCTTCTTGTTTTATTATGTGATGCAGCTGATCCTATATATGCAAGGAATATAATAAAAAAATGCTTTTTAAAGAGAAGAGGTGACATTACTATATATGCATGACTGGAAAAATATAAAATTTTCAAAATTGGAAAAAAATGCTTCATATTTGTACATTTTGTGCCTTGATGGACTGGATTTCGTCCTGTAACCTCCTGGCCGCGTCATCACTTTTTTGTTTCTTCTTCAGTACCTTAATCTTGTTTTCCTGCTTCTTCTTACGGTCTTGAATATGTGCTTCAAGCGATTTTAAATTCTGAGCATGTACATCTTGCAACTTCTGGGCTTGGCCATCAGAAAGAAGGTATCAATTTCAGTCGACATCTACCCTTGAAACACTATTGCATTAGCGTCTTCGCCGTCCATGTAAAGCCATTGTTGCATCTGTAAACACACAAGACACTCTTCATTGACCAATGTTACACTCATCCTTTCTACCCAATGGTATATGTAGCTAAAAAGAAAAATAATACATGCCTCATCAAGCTTCTCAACAAACGCCTTGCGCTCTTCTTGGGTTGATATCTTTCAAAAGTCTTCCCACATCACAGAGAGCTGTAGCTGTCATTTTTACAAGGAATGATTAAAAATCTAACATAACATGCTGAATTTTCCCAAGTAAAAGAGTAACATTTACAGAAACTTGCCAGCCATTAAAAGGCCATAACTTGGATCTATTGATAATTGCCAGTGAATCAGACTTTCTAATTTCACAGTCATCATAACTAACAAATTATTTCATTTAGATTAGTACCAAAGAATGAACAGCTGAAAGCAATTGTATGATGATAGAAGTGGTATCCTAAGCTAACTCAGTCCCACATACTCCTTAACGCTTTCTGGAGATCCTGAAATTTTACATCAGTGACAATTATATTAGCCTCTCTCAATTTGAAAGCCAAAAAAAGCTTGAGTAGTCAGTTTAGACGCTCAACCCTTAAAAGAAAAAAGAAGGAAGGAGAAGAAATCCACCTTTGACAAAGTCGTAGACTTCTGAGAAGTCCATGTAATGCCCAACTCGTTTCCTAATTCACACACATATATATATATATATATATATATATATATATATATGGATCAAAATTCTAACGTTGATAGTTTTAAAACACTTGTAAAGATTATGTGTTCGAACATACCTTATCTTTTGCCGGAAATGGCGGCTGCATTAGATTGAATTGAATCCCCGATCTGCTCAATCTTCATCTTAAATGTTGCAGACCTTTCAAGTACCTCAGGAGGCAAGGTTTCAGACGGAAGAATACAGAAACCCACTGTCGATTAAGGAGATGGATCAGGGAGATCGGAGACGCCGAGTACGGAGCTTTGATCCGTTTTTTGTAGAATCGATTTCAACAGACACATAAGAAGGCTGCGGATTAGGGTAGGAGAGAAGAACGACGAAGACGGAACCGGAGAAGAATCAGATACGCCGACGAAGCTCGGATCTGTTTATTTTAGTGATTTCAAGCCAAAGAGAGGAGGAGACTAATTTAGGGTTTACAAAGGTAAATGAAGTCGATTCATTATACGCAATAAATTCGTTTAGGGACAAAGAAAATAGCTGGCATGACATGGACGAAGGTTTTAATATGATTGGCTTCCAAAGTAATTTCATTAATTGACGTGGCATGCTCTCATGCATTACAGAAGCTGATGTGTCATGCTCCTGGAGAGACATCCTCCTATTATATATATAATTAGCAAGAACAATAGCACTTTCCCAACTTTCAGACAACCTACATAAACCTATTACAATTTATTGTGATTCATAAAGAGTGTAAAACCAAGTGAATGTGAAACACATACCTTCATATTTTGGAGGAGCAGTGTTTGAACTAGAGAGCCCCGATCATATCAACAACATGTACTTTTCCCTGGAAGAAATTAATTTTTGCAAAACAAATTTTTGATTCTCTATATATTCTTAACTAAGTCTATAATTTCATGTAGATAGAATTATAAAATTGTGTTACGGTCTTTTTGAGTAATGAAGCTAAGCACAAGATTCACCATAAAAAGCAACATCTAGATTCACTACTTCTAGTGCAATAAAGCTTAGAAGTGGTTAATTATCATCAAAATTACATTTGTAATATGTACCTTGAAACCTTGTAAAGACAGATCAGTCGATGAGAACAGAAGAGAGACTGTTGAGATGGCACATGAGTTGGTAGCCGATCACGCACTACCACGTCATGTCGAGCCCACACACAATCAATTGCCAAAGGAAAGAGAAGGCGATTAGAGGAAATCGGGAGCACTGCGGCACATGTTCCCGATTGAGACTCGATCTATCTACCGCGCACTACCAACTACTCCAAAACACCATGCTGGGCCCCTGCGATCTTGGTAACTTCCACGGGTTTCCACCGTTACCGATATGGCAACTAACCCACGACTCCTAGCCGTCCACAGAAGGCCTAACGACTAGGACACCGTTCTCTGTCCATCGATACGCGGTGACTCAGGCTACCCCTAGATAACCCAAGTTTCCATGCAGTCCGGCCCTAGGACATGACCCCGTATTCTCCGGACTACACACCTACCGGCGTCACCCAGTAGGTTAACACCATAACCAGAATCACCTTGACCCGGTTAGGTAACTACCCAAGGATCCAATCGGGTCGGAAGTACCAGAACGTAATCAAACACCTAGACTTGCGGGATCTATCGCACCCTAGAGTCCTAGTGCAGGAAGTTGAGTGAACGAAGTCTATTGATATAATTAAGTCTATTTTACTATTTTCATTCATGTGATTTCTCTTGTAAAACTCTCAGTTGATATGAGATCTTGATCAGCTTGTGATAAGACTTTGATATGTTCTTGTGTACATCTTTTCTATAATAAAGAGGAATGTAGAAGTATAGTCTAGATCATGAGTTATACACTAAGTATCTTAGAACCTCTAGATAATTTAGAAGGTTCGGGTAGACTATCTAGCTCAGCTAGACCGATGGTGATTGTAAATCGGTTTAGTAAAGAGTTAGCTTAAACCAGACGCCTCTCTCTCTTTCATAAGGTTTCACACGTGAGTTGTACGTGGGTGAAGGTGTTATCCAATTGGCTAAGATATAAAGCCGTTGGAGCCGTTTAGAAAGCTTATCCGATTGAGTTGGGAAGTTAGAGGTTACAGAGTTGATCGGAAAAGCTAGAGAGAGAGAGAGAGAGAGAGAGAGAGAGAGAGAGAGAGAGAGAGAGAGAGAGAGAGAGAGATCGACTGAGCTAGGTTGTACGGCGGTGATTGTTGTAGCTTAGTGTATTGCTGGTAATCCCAGCCCTGGTGAGGTATAGCTCTTCCTCGAATTCGAGGAAGGAGGTGAACACCGGGTCACCAATTCGTGTTGTCTCTTTCTTGTTCGTTTTGCTTTCGAGTTCTCTTGAGTTCAGTTCTGATTATCATCGGAGTCGATTAGGTTGAATCGTACAAAGTGATATCAGAGCCAGGTTCTTGGCGATTAAAGAGAGAGAGACCGAGAGGCTGATCGTTCTTGTACTCCAGAGAGAAGATTTCGAACCTCTTTTACTCTTACTCTTTTGATTTTATGATATCTATTTATTCATTGATTTGTGTTTCATTGATCATGTCTGAGTAGATCCATAGTTAGGTTTAGGGATTCTCGTTAGGGTTTTCATGACTTGTTAGATTGATTTATCAGTTAAGGAATTCATATCTTATTTGTTCTTCAACCTGAATTGTGCTTAACACTAGTTTCTAACTTGATCACTTAGAATCTAGACTTTAGGTTATTAAATTGACACAAAAGTGTAATTTAGAATCTGATCTATTTAGGTTGAGCAATTTAATTATCTGCAAAGAAATTTGGTTTAATTGAATTGTGAACAAATCAAACTTGCACTTAAGGCTAGTTTAATCTGTTAGGATTTGCAAAGAAATTTGGGTTTCTGCTAATTAGACTTAGAGAATTCTCACAACGAAAGTTGGTTAGTTCTATATCTGTGTTTGAGTTCTAGAACCGAACTTAATTTGATCCTGACTGATAGTTAATCTGCTTGTCTGATTTCCTGAGAACTCCCTAGACTTGACGCTTTTAGTACCTGCTTACAAAACCACTTCTGCTACTGATTTACTTTCTGCTTTGTTATTTATTTTCTGATTAGTCTCACCTAGCTTAACTTGACATTCTACAATCTATCGTAAGGTCTAGAGTCTCTATGGATTTCGATACCCTATATACTACTGTCACGTCTGTGCGCTTGCAGTTTAGATCTAGGGATTAAAACTCTGATCGTATCAAGTTTTTGGCGCCGTTGCCGGGGACTCTTTTGAGTCTTCGATAGATTTGAATTTAAAGTTTAGACTAGGATTTTCGTTTTTTGTTTTTGTTACTAATTTCTCTGTTTTTCTCTGTTTCAGGTCTGATTTCGCTTAGCATCGATCGATGCATCTTCTGAATCGATCGTTGCAGGGCGAATTTCGAGTTAAATCGATCGTTGCATACTAAGCATCGATCGTTGCACTGCGATTACCGACGGTTTATGCAGACACGTGAGACCAGAAGTAATCCGAATTCGAATCTCGTGAATCTCAGGCTTGAGGAACTTGCTAGACTAGAGAGAACAAACAGAAAACGTCAACGAGCAAGGATGAACAACAATCCTGTGATTTTGAGACCTGATGCTCAGGGTGTTCTGAGAGACCAACAGAACAACCCGTACAATGATGCTGGGCAAAGGATTGATGCTGAGGGACATGTGATCCCTAATCATGAAACTGAACCTGAAGGTCAAAGGCAGATGGTTAATCCTTCTGCTATTGATAGGACTCTTGCTGACTACAACCGTCCGTATGAGTTCTATGCTAACTGGTCAGCAATTGTACCTCCTGGATTTGAGAGGATTGATTTTGAGATCAAGACTGTCTACTACTCTCTTCTGAGGCAGAATCCTTTCCATGGTCTCCCACATGAGTAACTGATGGACACATTGATGACTTTGAGGACTTCATCACTGGAATGAAGTATAATGGGGTAAACTATGACTACTTGTATCTCAAGCTTTTCCCCTATTCTCTCGCTGGAGAGGCTGCAGCTTGGCTGAAACAACTTCCAACTGGGAATTTTACTACTTGGGATGAAGTGAAGAGAGAGTTCTTGAGGCACTTTTATGATGATGCTCGCTCTGATCAGTCGAGACAGGATATTCTCACCTTTACCCAAGGTCCTACAGAGCCTCTTAATTCTTCTTGGATGAGGTTTAAGAAGTACCAACGAGACTGCCCTCATCATGGATTCTCTGAAGTGACGCTGCTGGGCATATTCTTCAGAGGGATTGATCTACATTACCAGTCTGCATTGGATAATGCCAGCAATGGCAATTTCAATACAAGGACTCCTGGACAGTCTAGGACATTGATTGATAACTTGGTGAGCAGTAATAGCACCAAGACTACTGATAGGAGAAGGAAGGAGTCTGGTGGAAAGATAGATAATCTGTAGATTGCTGATATTAGGAACAAGCTGGACACTGTTCACAGTTTGTTGACTGCAAAGAAGGCTGTCCACTTTGCTCAGGATGTTGAGGTGTTTGGAGCTGAAGAACATCACCAGGAAGAGGATGTGAACTACATCAATGGCTCTGGATTCCAAGGAAACAGGTTTGGTAATCAGCAAGGTAATAAGTTCTTTAATGGTGGACAGAAGAGTACTTTCACAAGCAACCAGAACTCTTCTGGATATGGACAGACTGCTGGTTATCAGAAGCCTTTTCAGCAAGGTAATTCTTATCAGAGGACTTATGGATCATCCTCATATCAGACACCTCCTGCTGCTAGTGCTCATGAGAGCAAGATGGAAGCTATGATGGAACAGTTGCTGAAAGGAAAGACTAAGACTATTGTAGACTTCAACAAGAAGTTGGATGCTGTGTACGAAGATCTGAATGGGAAGTTTGAGTCCTTGAGCACACATGTGAAGAAGCTTGACGCTCAGGTTGTGCAGACTGTTGGATATGTTAAGAGGCAAGATGGATCTCTTCCGGGACGAACTGATGCTAATACTAAGTACCAGTGCAATGTAGTGACGTTGAGAAGTGGTAAGGAGCTGTTTCCTGCCCAGAAAAAGCAGTTAAGCTTAGAAGAAATCGTGGAAATTGAAGAGATGGAAGATGAGATCCGCGGAATTCGCAAAGCATCGATCGACGCACCCAAGCAACGATCGAAACAAGGAGAAAATGGAGATACTGAACATAAGGTCGACGCAGAGGTCATAACAGAATCGCCTAGCAACGATCGATGCACAACCAGCAACGATCGATGCAAGGCGACTGCCGAGAGTTCAAATGCAGAGAAGCTGAAGAATTCGAATGAAAGGGTTTACAAGCCTAAGGTCCCTTTTCCTAAGAACCCCAGGAAAGCTAAGAACGATAGGCAGTATGCTAAGTGCCAAGAGATCATTAAAAATGTGAAGATTGAAGTGCCTTTGATTGACTCTATGCAGACTACTCCTGATGAAGAGATGTCTTAAGGACTTACTTGCTGGTAAATGGTCTGATGAGGAGAGTGTAATGATGATCACGGATGTAACACCCCTTTCCCATTCTCCGCTGACCGTCGAGCTGACTGGTCAACAATCAAACAAGAACATGACCGATCGAACCCGAGCAAGTCGAACAGGAAAAGTTCATCACAGGACGAAGCTAGAGACAGATCGGTTTGAGACAAAGGCTCGCACTAACCTATCCTTGACTCCGCTATCCTCACTTCCATAGTACAAGTCGATCGCCTTGCACTACTTCTGCGAGTTGTGTCGGTTCGGACGAAACACAATATCAGGAAAGTATATTCATTTCTGAGTCAATTAAACGTTCAGCACAACGTTTAACCATCACTTTACAAATCGTTTTCATCAATAAACAATCAACACGCAAATCAATACAAAAGTGGTGCCAAGCCGAACCGAGAGAAAAACCCAAAACCATCGAATCAAAAATCCCACCCCAAGCCATCCCAAAGCTACACCGAGGACCTCCCACTTCCGTCGCTGCTTAACCTGAAAACACAAAAAGAGTCTAATGAGCGATCTAAGATCACCCAGTGAATCGGCTCCCCACTAAGGCTTCTAATCTATCTATCATCTATAGATTCCCGCCCGAAACCCCAAAATAACAATCAATCAAACAAAATAGACGATCACGCACTACCACGTCATGTCGAGCCCACACACAATCAATTGCCAAAGGAAAGAGAAGGCGATTAGAGGAAATCGGGAGCACTGCGGCACATGTTCCCGATTGAGACTCGATCTATCTACCGCGCACTACCAACTACTCCAAAACACCATGCTGGGCCCCTACGATCTTGGTAACTTCCACGGGTTTCCACCGTTACCGATATGGCAACTAACCCACGACTCCTAGCCGTCCACACAAGGCCTAACGACAAGGACACCGTTCTCTGTCCATCGATACGCGGTGACTCAGGCTACCCCTAGATAACCCAAGTTTCCATGCAGTCCGGCCCTAGGACATGACCCCGTATTCTCCGGACTACACACCTACCGGCGTCACCCAGTAGGTTAACACCATAACCAGAATCACCTTGACCCGGTTAGGTAACTACCCAAGGATCCAATCGGGTCGGAAGTACCAGAACGTAATCAAACACCTAGACTTGCGGGATCTATCGCACCCTAGAGTCCTAGTGCAGAAATGTAAACACGCAGACTCGCTTGGACTCTAACAATCAATCTCAATCACAACAACTATCAGATCAACACCGCTTCCCGCAAGTCTACTCACACACACCACACCGCCCCCTGACTCAGCACTGTACCGAGTCAGCGGTTACGACTTTACCGGTCCCATGACCAGGTTAAGTATCTACACGGATCGCTCGGCCCAACACCGAGACAATCTAAAGGCCTGCACAAAAGGTCAACCAAAACCACACAAAAAAATACAACCACGCAAACAACACAGAAACAACACGCAAACATGCCTATTAAGGTTGCTAACATCTTTTAACTAATTTACGCCCGCTACCTTGGGTTAGCAGCTTGCTAACCCGTAGACGGTTCACCAATCACAACACTTCTCTTTTCTTAACCAATCCTAATCATCTTTTATCAACTCCCCGATCCGTCGGTTTAGAGCTAGTTGCTTACTAAACTCTCCGACGTCTCATCTTTAATTACTTAATTCATTTAACCTCGGGAACCCCGATACCATTCATATTCTATACGTTCGTTCAGGTTTAACTTCCGTATTTTAACTCGTCTTAATTCCCATATATAGATTCATTTCATACCGATCTTTACTTACATATATATGCATATACGGCCCTAATCATGCAACGACTATATGAATGCATCACACAACGATACTACCAACCTAGCGGCACACAATCAGGTTTAATCCGTTTAAGTCTAACATGCATCTTTAACCCTAGCCGGTTTAACGTTAATTCAATCAATCAATTCACAATTCAATTCAATTCATCACGACCGGGTATGCATTCCTATCTCTACAGTTTTCCCATTTATCGATCTATATGCAACTACGGTGTTTGAGCCGACTCACAGTGATTGATCGGAATGGTGGAATGGATGCAGATACGATCTCCCGAAACCCGAACTAAACCCAAACCTCTCCGAATACCCGAACACGAACTCCCGAAGCTTCCCGAACACCCGAACACAAACCGCAACACCAAAACCCGGCCTGAGTCAACGCGTTGACCGGCGTTGACCGGCCGTTGACCTTTGACTCCGGTTGATCCTTGATTCTGATCGTGTCTCCGAATCATCTTCTCTCTCCTCATTTTCTCTCTCCCTTTCCTCCGGTTCTTCTTCTTCTTCTTCTTCTTCTTCTTCTTCTTCTTCTTCTTCTTCTTCTTCTTCTTCTTCTTCTTCTTCTTCTTCTTCTTCTTCTTCTTCTTCTTCTTCTTCTTCTTCTTCTTCTTCTTCTCTTCTCTCTTTTTGTTTGATGATCTAAAATGAAGAGAAGAGTGCTCCTTTTATAGGTGAGTCCATGGTTTAGTTTTGTGACAAGTATCACATCTATTCTTCTCCTCCCTCCACGTGAACCAAGCAAGGTTCCATGCACCTTCTTCTCCTAATGACACGCCAAATACCAACAAATAGAGAAGATTCATTGTACTTTTTCTTTTCATTCCCCTTGTGACACATCACACACATGTGCAAAATAAAGTTTAATGCACACTTGTCTCTCTTTCCTCCTTCCTCCACGTCTTCTTATCCTCTTTTTTTTTTTTTTTCCAGAATAATTGAATCTTGCAAGATTAAACTTGCTGTCCAAGTCTTCTTATCTCCATGTGCCACCTTGCACATTCTTTATATTTGTCACACATGTCTTCATCCTACTCTTGCCACCTCTCAAGATAAGCTGGCGACATGGGAAGAATACTGTTGGGAATGTCCTGAAATCTATTGTACTTACTCCAAGTGAAAGTCGTATTGTCGAGATGAGACAATCATATGACACTAGGTAGTCATAATGCTTTGCTAGAAGCCACTTATGATCAATGAGTTTAGAACTCATTGCTAGTGTTATATGATCCTACAGGGTCACACACCTAAGCAAACTGGACGTTAAAGACGAGGTTGATCATTAATGTAATGATCTAGGGAATGCAAATTTGATATGCATTTGATATCAATATTCTGGGGCAGTGTCGATCGATGCAAAGAGTGCATCGATCGATGCAACTCGCGGATTACCAGATTAATTCGGTTTGGATATGGAAGGATATCAGTTTTCAAGTTAAGAATAAGTGTTATTCATTTGATTACAGTGATATATTTTATAGTAGCAATCCATTAGAGAATGGACTTTATGTTCTAAACCAGAATGTGCCTAACTATAACATTAATACCAAGAGATTCAAGTCAAATGATACGAGTCAAAACCTTCTCTCTGGCATTGTCGTTTTGGGCCACATAAATGAGAAATAGATTCAGAAGCTTCATAGTGATGGGCTTTTGGGCTCATCTGATTATGAATCATAATGAGTAAAGTGAATCTTGTTTATTGGGTAAAATGACGAAGGCCCCTTTCAACAAAGGTAGTATCGATCGACACAAACGGTGCGTCGGTCGATACAGGTTGCGAACGAACAAAATGAAAGGGCCAGAGGCTTATTGGGCTTTATACATATGGATGTATATGGGCCGATGAGCACTAGTGCTAGAGGAAAATTTAAGTACTTCATTACCTTTACTGATATTTTCAGTAGGTACGGTTATGTCTTATTTATAAGACATAAGTCAGAATCTTTGAAAAGTTCAAAGAGTTCCAGAATGAAGTACATAATCAATTTGGCAAAAGTATTGAAGCTCTAGGATGAGATCATGGAGGTGAATACTTAAGTCAAGAATTTAGTGATCATCTGAGAGATTGTGAAAGTGTTTCACAATTCACTCCTCGTGAATCGGACTTTATTAGATATGGTTTGATCAATGATGAGTCACTTAGATCTTCCATTATCCTTCTAAGAATACGCTCTAGAAATGTCTGAGTTTACATTAAATAGAGTTCCATCAAAATCAGTTACAAAGATACCACATGAGATGTGGAATGGAAATGTTTCTGATTTATCCATCATGAAGATTTGGAGTTGCGAGACTTATATAAAACGTTTAATCTCTGATAAGCTCACACCCAAATCCGATAAGTGCTACTTCATTGGTTGTCCTAACAAAACCAAGGCATGTTACTTTTACAACCAGTTCGAGAACAAATTGTTTGTTGCTCGGAACTATGTTTTCTTATGAAAGACTTTCTTTCCAAGAAGAACAGTGGGAGTAAAAGTACAACTCGAAGAAATTCGAAAATCACAGGAGACTGCTCAATCTGATGAGGAAGAGCAGCAGATGGATCTACAAAGAGTTGTAGAACCTGCAACTGTGGTGCCTGAGGTTTGCAAGGATCTGGTGAATGTATATTCGATATACATTCAAATGGCGAGTTTCAGAAGAAGTGTCGATCGACGCAAAATTTGTATCGATCGACACAGATCGCGAGCCAAAATATTTTGGTTAATGACTTAATTAACTACAGTTTGAATCTTGGTTAATTAGGTAGTGGTAAAGGTGTACATATGAGATATGTGCACAACTTTTACACAAAACTGAAGCTCGCAGATCCGAAAGGATCCGTCACAAACCCGAGAAATGTGAATTTCTCGTAACCAATTGTCGTGATCTACTGATCATTGAAAGTGACGGGCCTGCGAAATTTTGAAGAAGCAATGATGGGCCTTGACTCCGAAAATGGCTGAAAGCCGCTGAATCCGAAATGGGATCCATGTCACAGAACCAAGTTTGACTTGGGTTGATTTACCCGATAGTGTAGAAGCCATTGTGAGTAAATGGATTTTCAAGAAGAAAAGATGACATGGATGGTTATATTCAGATGTACAAAGCTAGGTTGGTGGCATAAAGTTTCAAGTAAATTCATGGTATTGACTGTGAAGAAACCTAATCCCAGACACCGTGCTAATGTCCATTCGGATTCTCCTAGCAACCGCCACTCATAATGGTTATGAGATCTGGCAGATGGATGTGAAAACAATTTTTCTTAATGGAATTCTGGAAAAGGATGTGTACATGACACAACCTGAAGTTTTTCATTGATCCTAATGAAGCTAGGAAGATATGCAAGCTTCATCGATCCATTTATGGATTAAAGCAAGCATCTCGGAGTTGGAATCTTCGTTTTGATGAAGTAGTCAAAAGGTTTGACTTCTTCAGGAACGAAGAGGAACCATGTGTTTACAAGAAGACTAGTGGGAGCGCAGTTGCATTTCTAGTATTGTATGATACTACTTCTCCGAAAAGAAGTTCATTTTGTTTCAGTCTGTTAAGACTTGACTCGAAAGTTGTTTTTTCGATAAAATTATGGGAGAAACCGTATACATTCTTGGAATAAGAATCTATAGAGATGGATTGGATAAGCTAATTGGATTGTGTCAAGATACTTATAGTGATAAAGCCTTGCACATGTCCAATATGCAGGATTCCAAGAAGGGCTTCGTGCAAGACGCAGTGTCTTTCGACACACACTGAGCAAGGGCGAATGAGGGTCAGGCTACTGCTAAAGGCATTAGATGTCTTAAGATGTGATCTTAATTTTAGTGGGAGTCTTTGTTATTAATTTTAGTTATGATATGATGTTCGTATAAACATAATTTGATTATGTTATTGAAATCTGACATCTGTATTATTTAATAACTAGATTGTGGCCCGTGCGTTGCACGGGCATTGCGTTTTAATTCATTTATTTCAGTTTACATTAACCTATATATAAATATGGAATAAACAAATACATAAATATAGAAGATTATATAGTTTATATTAACAATGTGTATCAAGTTTTATTTTAGCTAAAATATAATTTAACATTATTTTAGTACAAAGAAGTACTAAAAGAATTGAACACCTATTAAATAAACTTTTTAAAAATATATTAGGACACCTTAATTTTTTTTGCCTAAAATTAAAAGAAACCAAAAAACATTAAAAGAATATCTAAAAGAATCTCATTCGATGTACCATAAAAAAATGGCCAACCAAAAAAACAATTTACATTCATCAATATACTTTAAATTTTGAAATGCAAGAATAGTAAGATTAGGAGAACATACTGTAATCATCAAAAAAATTATTTAGAATTTAAAAGTTTTAGCTATATACACATTATTTGAATATAATTTTAACTCTGGATCCACATAAATAGAATTATGTTATAAGTGTATTATGCTTTATTCTGAAAGGTTAAAAAAAAAAATTTCTATTAATCCATTGTATCATACGACACGACCTATAATTTAGAGAGAAATATACTAATGTTTGAAAATTCTTTGGTTGGACCACGGACATCACGTTCAATTCATTTATTTCAAATAAAACTTTGTTGTAATCTAGATGCTCTGAAACAATGTTATCAATAAAATCAACAATGAAATTTTCAACAAAGTTTCCTTCGTGAATTAATATATTTTAATATGATGATCTAATATGATAATCTCGTTTCTCTCGTATGTTGTTGTATTAAAGAAATTGACTTACATCCATAGACATCGTAATATTTGTTGAATGCTTTATATACGACATGTACATCAGTAGAAGAAGTGAAATAAAAACAATGCCTATGCTTATAAGCAGTAGGTACTACTGTAGCTTTGGAATAATATAACCAAAAATCTTAGATTTATTAATGATCAAATCAAACAATCTGAATTGTCTTTTTGTGATGATGAAAATGATTACAATATTTCTCAGAGTTGTCTTCTTCTTGTTCTTATAATCTCAACACTGAAATGCCACTCATGTCACGTAGTAACTTCTTTATGTAATATTTAGATTTTCTAGAAAGGCTGATTCTTTGTCTTCTGGTCTCTGGAATCACCACGATTGAACTTTCTTGAAACCCATGTCTCACAAACCAATCTGATGTCCGAGTTGTAAGTAGAAACAGCCTCTCTAAACCGAGAGACGAAGATTTATTCCCTATGTAATCTGCACAAACAGATTGTGTGTCATTGAAGTTTTCTTGAAAATAGCACACAAAACGTCTTGAGTTTAGTTTATTTACCTAGCAATTTATCGCTTTGGCCTTGACCGCGGCAATCTGATGCAACTGCGATCGCTGCAACTGCAGCGCATTTGTCTTCATAGAACAGAAACAGAGCCGCACAAGCGATGATCTGACCCTCTTTCCACCGCCACAAACGAAACCAAAGCTCGTAGTAACTGCACTCAATGATCAAACAATGATAAACCGATAAAGCAATAAGATGTGGAAGATAGGTAAGGCTTTAACCTCCTCATCAGTTCTGCGAACCAAGATCCCAGATTGCTCCAAAGGTTTGATGATATGTCTAATTCCTGCAAGATCTTCCACTTTAGCATCTCGGGTTCCTTCGTAAACATCACCGTTGACAATGAGACATAACAATCAGTATAGCACTGTAAGAACAATAAACCCGGCTGATACATGAATGACGACCCAAAAATGCGTATACCTAGCAACCATTGTCCCCATTCCATCTCTTATGAAAAGTTCCAACAATAGAACTATATTGATAGTACCATGCAACACGTGAACTCTTTTAACACCACCCTTTAATCTAAATGAAAAAGATGATAATTTGGACATCAAACATCCGTAAAATACTCTTAACGAAATGGCACTTTGATGTGAGAGTACAATTAAAGAAACATATGTATATGGATAGCCGCACATATTAATTCTTATTTCATATTTTTCTTCCTCAAATGATATGATACTTTGTTCTCATTGCTAGCTATAACTTATAAATCAACACATGATTAAAGAAAAAACCTGCAGAATTCGCTAATGGTTCATATGATTTTCAAAAAAAAATAAGAAGATAAATATGAGTTGTCCACATGATTACCAGCAAAAGCTGCTGATTCAGGCTCACTGGTCTCCACAACCACACACTTAAAAGCATGGTTAGCACACGAAACAGAAGACTCGATCTGTGAAAAAATAAAGAAAGCATTCACATAGTTCTTATATCAAATAGCCAAACAAACAATCTGTTAAAAACGACCCGTCACACTGTTTACCTTTTCGCTGACGATGAATAACTCAATATTTCTAATAGAATGTCAGCTCCCCTGAAGGTTAAGTCGTTAAGATGAATGCAAAATAGTGTTATTCATAGGTTTTCTACTCCAGATATGAAACTCTTATATATTCCATCAACTAACCTTTCCTTCATCACTTGCTAGAGTCTCTATAAATGCCAATCACTTTCGATGCAAGTCTTAGGCTTTTAGCATAATTCCTCCGACAATGATACTTTCTTCCACAGCCGCCTAATTCAAAGATTCAATAACTTTAGACTAAAAGAAACAATTCGCATAAACGGTTATCACATTGAAAGATGAACCAATATAGAAAACTTTTAAGTATAAAACCACCTTATCTGTTTGGCTAAATGCTTCAAACAGTTGTCCGGATCCAGCCGATGCAAAAAAGATGCCGTCCTCTCTTGTGCCGCTTCGGCGGCGACATCACCATAAATCGCTACTCAGATACGTTAAATCTGCAATTTTCAAGAACTTAATGGAAAAAATGTCAACCGTGAAAGGATTAAAACAAAAGGGAGATGACAAAATTTTGCTGGAAAATTCATCTTCGATTATGAAAACAATTTTAAATATATGAGAAATTGATTGCTGACCGATTTTGTACGCCTGCATATAAGAAATTGAGATCAGAGAGAAACAAAATCATTTGATTCGAAATAACTTTAAAGGTTAACCTAAAACCCCATCTGAATTGATGCATCGAATTACCTTAACATAAACCTTTCAACTCACCTCAAGGAGATCGTCTTCTCAAAGTTTTTGAGATTGATCCCCATTAGAATTCACGTTTTGGAAAGCATGAAATTTGGGAAGGCAGGAAATTGAAGGGTTTGGAAATTAATCGAGAGTTAATTAATAGGAGATGGCAATCTAGGAAAATGATATTTTCTGGATGACATAATATTGATTTTGAACAAAATTAAATTGGTACCCGAAAGCGATGGCTGCGAATCTGAACGTTCACCGACTCTTTTCAACCATTCCCTAAGCAATTTTTGTCTTCACTGCGTCACAGTCTCTTACCCGTCCCTTCGCCATAGCCGTCTTCTTCCTTTTTCTCTGTGAGGAGAATCACCAACCAAAACAAATGAATCCATCATGCTCTCACTAATCCAAATCCAAAGCCCTATGTCGGAACTTCAAAGACAACCAGAACTCCAAAATTGATTGCTAAAACCCAGAAAATAGAGAATATAATCAGGAAAGACACAACAATAGTTAAATCTGGAAATAGGAGACCGGCGATTGATTTCTTAATTTGAAAAGGTGACAGAAGGAGAAGGAGATCTAAGAAGGTGATGGCCAGACAGTTTCCAGAGACAGTTTCGTGAGAAAGAGAGATAGATGAAAAAAAAAAAAAGTCGAATAGTCATAAAAATGGTTTCAGAGTAGTCACCAAAATGCTTGCCACGCTGGCAAAATACTTTGTTTTGATTGGAGGATGCAAGAATTTTTCTCTCTCATTACTTGTCTTTTATGTATATTAGATGGTTATTAAATAATAGTCCCAAAGTAATTTATGACATTTTATAGGTCATCAAGTATGTGACTTGATCATGAAACCCTATAGATAATAAATGACATAAATTATGTTGGTCCCTGGTCGAGGTTGTTAAAGTGGGACATTAACAACCGCGTGAGACTAGTATGTGAGGTGACTGATGACTAAGTTTCATGGAGTCATCAGTAAGAGTATTAAAGTCAATCACATAGATATGTGTTGGAGAACACAGGATCGGACATGACCCACTGATGAGAACTCTACGGGATAGTTATATAAGTGTCATGAGAGTTTTCATTACGACTATAGAGTATAGTCCTTAGACCTGAGTTCATCATGTTTTCTTACATGTGAATTAGTCCGCTTTAACCTTGTCAAACGTCAGCCGTAACTGGTGACTATAAAGGCATTGATTGGGCGTATCATGAAGCGTGTGAAGAGACAGGGATGGAACAAGATGGGATTTGTCCCTCCTATATAACAGGAGATAAATATCTCAGGGCCCATCGAAGATTTGATACTGAGAAATGTGTGGCCACACTCAAACGAGGTGATTGTCAGTCGTTTGTCTTGTCAGTATAAATCGGAGTTCGATGAACATGATCTTGGCTCAATAAGGATGACACGGTTCTTGCCTTATGCTAGATCGAGATATAGTGACGAAGAGATTGAAGGAATAGATGATTCCAGTACAAGTGGGAGATTGTTGGGAATGTCCTGAAATCTATTGTACTTACTCCAAGTGAAAGTCGTATTGTCGAGATGAGACAATCATATGACACTAGGTAGTCATAATGCTTTGCTAGAAGCCACTTATGATCAATGAGTTTAGAACTCATTGCTAGTGTTATATGATCCTACAGGGTCACACACCTAAGCAAACTGGACGTTAAAGACGAGGTTGATCATTAATGTAATGATCTAGGGAATGCATATTTGATATGCATTCGATATCAATATTATGGGGCAGTGTCGATCGATGCAAAGAGTGCATCGATCGATGCAACTCGCGGATTACCAGATTAATTCGGTTTAATCGCTGGTTAATTCCGTTATGGTTTAAGTCGATATATATAAGATATATGGTCGACCTAAACTATTTTCTAACCTAATAGACAGCCACCAGAAAAAGAAACACAAACCTCTTGAGAGATCTGATCTCTAAAGGCACTAGCATCCCTTCTGTTCAGTTTGTGTGCGTGTGGATACCAGTAGAGGCGCAGCATTTGAGGCGCTCTAGATCTCGATTATCTGCAAATCTTCCGCTGCTAATCACCAGGTAATTCTGAGATCCCAATGATTCAATTACATGAACCCTAGATCCTAGGGTTGTAATTCAGACCAGGGTTGCCTAATTGGATTAGGAACTGCTAGAAATTCCTTCAAATACACCTGTCTCTGGTGTGTGCTTTGAGTCCCAAAAATGCCCATTTAAACCGGCCCAACCCAATAAGAACCCTTCTTGCCATTTCTTGTCGGTTTCTTCAATTGCAGAAATATTGTTTTAGAAAATACCATCTGATTCTCATAAATCTCCAAACCTCCATAATCTGATTCTCCTTGCTTTTAGATGAATTTAGCAATTTGAATCATCTCATTTGGAGTTTCCTAGCTCCCGTTATGATTTTCCGAAGGTTTCCCTGTTTAATCGGTTTCCATTCCCGACAAGCCGAAAAACCCGTTTCTGCTCCGTTCCTTCCAAATCTGATCTTGTAAATGTTATTTATGGTTTAAAAAGAGAACATTTGGCCCATCACGTCTTACGTCTCGAACTTTGGCAAAATTACCATTTTGCCACTGGGTTTGGCAAAATTACGGTTTTGCCCCTGTTGACTTTTCTTCTGCCCGTTGACCATATTTTTGGATACGGGGTATCACAACGGAGGTATGTAGTGCAGTGATTCAGGGCAGAATTCCTGAGAAGTTGAAAGATCCAGGAAGCTTTGTGTTGGATTGTGGTATTTACAGGGACATATTTGAGAGATCTCTATGTGATTTTGGTTCTAGCGTGAAACTTATGCCTTTCTCTGTTTCTAAGAGGCTTGGGATGATTGACTTTATGCCTACTAGAATCTCATTGGTCCTAGCTGACAGAATAGTCAGGATTCCTGAAGGAGTGCTGGAAGATGTGCCAATAAAAATTGGTGACTGCTTGATTCCTATTGACTTTGTGGTTCTGCAGTATAGAGAGGAACCAAGGGATCCACTGATTTTGGGTAGACCATTCTTAACCACTGCTGGTGCTATGATTGACTGCAGAAAGGGAACTATAATTCTGAATGTGGGTGATCTGAAGATGAGTTTCGATATGGACAAGCTGGTTAAGAGACCAACCATCGACGGACAGACCTTTTATATGGATACTCTCGGTGATTTGGCTGCAGATTACTTTCACAAGACACATGCTGAGGATCCACTGGAGTGAGCTTTACTGAGCTCTATAATGGAGCTGGAACATCTGCAAGACGAGCCCACAATCTGCTATGCGATGCTAATGGATTCTGCTGAGCAAGTGATGCAGTTAGATGTGTCTGACACGAGCTTGCATCGATCGACACATTTAGTGCATCGATCGTTGCAGGTCGACAGAGACTGGGCAGAAGAAAAAGCCCCGAAAATTGAGCTGAAACAACTTCCATCCGGGCTAAGGTACGCATTTCTTGGACCTAATTCGACATATCCAGTAATTGTTAATGCTAGTTTGAACAACGCAGAGCTCACTTTACTGCTAAGAAAGCTGCGCAAGCATCGCAAAGCTCTTGGCTATTCTCTTGATGACATTTCAGGTATCTCTCCGGAGCTGTGCATGCATCAGATACATCTTGAGGACGAGTCTAAGACATCTGTTGAGCATCAGAGGAGGCTGAATCCTAATCTTAAAGATGTGGTAAAGAAGGAGATCATGAAGCTCCTGGATGCTGTGATTATCTATCCGATTTGTGATAGCGATTGGGTTAGTCCAGTCCATGTAGTGCCTAAGAAAGGTGGAGTTACAGTAGTGAAGAATGAGAGGAACGAGCTGATTCCTACAAGGACTGTGACTGGACACCGGATGTGCATAGATTACAGGAAGCTCAATGCTGCGACAAGGAAGGATCATTTCTCTTTACCTTTCATCGATCAGATGTTGGAGATGTTAGCGAATCACCCTTACTATTGCTTCCTCGATGGGTATTCAGGCTTCTTCCAGATTCCCATCCATCCAGAGGATCAGGGAAAGACTACTTTTACTTGTTCGTATGGCACAATTGCATACCGCATGATGCCTTTTGGACTTTGCAATGCACCAGCCACCTTCCAGAGATGCATGATGTCCATATTTACTGATATGATTGAGGACTTTATGGAGGTGTTTATGGATGACTTTTCAGTCTACGGGTCATCTTATAATGAGTGCTTGGATAATCTGTGCAAAGTGCTAGCAAGATGTGAGGAGAAGCACTTGGTTCTTAATTGGGAGAAGTGACATTTCATGGTTAGAGATGGCATTGTTCTTGGACATAGAGTGTCTGAAGCAGGGATCGAAGTAGACCGCGCTAAGATTGAGGTTATGACCAGCCTTCGGGCGCCTGATTCTGTGAAGTCTGTGAGGAGCTTTCTTGGACATGCTGGTTTCTATAGACTGTTCATCAAAGATTTCAGTCAGATCGCTAGACCACTAACTGCTTTGCTGTGTAAGGATACCAAGTTTGAGTTCACTGCAGATTGTCAGACTGCATTTGAACAGATCAAGCAGGCATTATTGAGTGCTCCTATAGTTCAGCCACCAGATTGGGATTTACCTTTTGAGGTTATGTGCGATGCGAGCGACTATGTATGAGCTGTTATGGGGAAGAAGAAAGACAGAAAACTTCATGCTATTTACTATGCCAGCAGGACACTAGATGATGCGCAGAGAAACTATGCCACTACAGAGAAGGAGTTGTTGGCTGTTGTCTTTGCATTTGAGAAGTTTCGCCCCTATCTTGTTGGTTCTAAAGTGATTGTACACACTGATCATTCAGCCCTGAAGTATCTGATGCAGAAGAAGGATGCTAAGCCGAGATTGTTGAGATGGATTATGTTGCTTCAGGAGTTTGACATTGAAGTAAGGGACAAGAAGGGAGTTGAAAATGGAGTTGCTGACCATCTGTCAATGATTCTGGTTGAAGAAGACGTGCCCATTAATGATTTCTTTCCTGAGGAGAATGTCAATATGATCGGGACAGTATTTCAGATGGATATGGACAGGAACTTGCAGAACTGTCGGATTAATCGCATTGCGTCGATCGATGCAACATATGTGACGATCGTGTTGGATCCCGATGGATCTAGGGTTTGTTATATTGAAATTTAGAACCAAACTCGTTCTTACCTTTGGCAGCGGAAGAAGATGGTGAACGAGATCAGTGGAGCAACGCAACGCTTTGCCTCTACCAGATACACACGCACGCTCGCTGGAAACGGGATGCTAGTGCCGGATCAATGGGGATCGATGGTGTCTGGTGTGTCAAGTGTTTCTGTCAAGAAAACTGGACGGATCTAATGTTTAGGTCGAAACTAATCATCTTTTATTCGACCTAAACGTGCTTAACGGGCCAGACTCAATTAAGCCATAACCCGAAAAGCCTGTTCGGAAAATCCGAACTGTGTCGACCGACACACAAGCTGTGTCGATCGACACAACACCATTATATCGATTCTTATGTGTATTTCAATACACATAATATGATCATTGTCACAATGATCATTCCCATGTCGTAGCTTCCAGTTCGCTTAGGTGTGTGACCCTATAGGATCATACAATACTGGCAGTAAGTCCACGACCTACAGAATGCAAGAGGCTTCTAGCAAAGCATTGCAAACGCCCAGTATTATACGAATGTCTGATCTCGACACACAACTATCACAGGAGTGAGTACAAGTGTGATTTCAGGACACTATCCCAACAATCTCCCACTTGTACTGGAATCATCAATTCCTATAATCCTTTTGTCTCTATATCTCGATTTGGCATAAGGCAAGATCTGTGTCATCCTTATTTAGCCAACATCGTGTTTATCGAACTCCTGATCTCATACTGAACATTACAAACAACTGAACTACAGTTCGTTTGAGTGCGGCCACACATTCTCTCAGTATTCAATCTTCGATAGGCCCTGAGATATTTATCTCCCGTTTTTCAGGAGGGACAAATTCCATCTTGTTCCATCCCTGTTTCAACGCACACTTCATGATAAACTTGAACAGTGTCGTTATAGCCGCCAGTTACGGATCGACGTTTGACAAAGTCAAAATGTACCAATTCATATGCAAGAAAGCATGATGAACTCAGGTCTAAGGACTATACTCTATAGTCGTAATGAGAACCTCTTATGACACAGATATTACTATCTTGTAGACTTCTCATTAGCGGGTCATGTCCGATCATATGTCCACTGACATATATCTATGTGACTGACTGCGATAATCATATCATTGGCTCCATGAAACTTAGCCAACAGTCACCTCACAATCTAGTCTCTAACGGTTGTCAGTGTCCCGATTCTACAACCTTGACTAGGGACAAAATAATTTATTAACTTATAGGGTTTCATGATCAAGTTCTCAACTTGATGACCTATAATATGTCATAAACTTATTTTGGGACCATTATTTAGATCACAATAAATAATGCTGAAATCAAATTTCATTAAACACTTCTAAAAGAATGTTTACAAGGGCGTTTATAACTAAAACAAAATCCAAAACTCCCACTAGAATCAAGATTACATCTTAAGATCTCTAATGCCTACAGCAGTCGTATGACTCTCATGCTTAGGCCTTGGGAGTGACTTGGTTAGAGGATCAGCGACATTCTCGTTTGTCGGAACTCGGCTGATCTTCACATCACCTCTATTGACAATATCACGAATCAGATGATATTTCCTCTCAACGTGTTTGGACTTCTGGTGTGACCTGGGTTCTTTCGCCTGAGCAATGGCTCCATTGTTATCGCAGAACAAAGCCACTGGCTCCAAGATACTAGGAACCACACCAAGTTCAGTCATGAACTTCTTGATCCAAACAGCTTCCTTTGCCGCTTCTGAAGCAGCAACATATTCAGCTTCCGTTGTGGAGTCAGCTACGGTATTCTGCTTAGAGCTCTTCCAGCTCACTGCACCGCCATTTAGACAGAAGACATATCCAGACTGTGATCGGAAATCGTCTCTGTCCGTCTGAAAACTCGCATCGGTGAATCCATTCACCACAAGTTCATCACTATCTCCATACACAAGGAACTTATCCTTAGTATGTCTCAAATACTTGAGAATATTCTTGACAGCTGTCCAGTGATCTTCACCTGGATCAGATTGGTATCTACTCGTCATGCTTAACGCGTAAGCTACATCTGGACGAGTGCAGAGCATGGCATATATAATAGATCCTATTGCAGAGGCATAAGGAATCCTATTCATGCGTTCTCGCTCAGCAGGTGTCGCCGGACACTGCTTCTTGCAGAGACTCTTGCCATGAGACATTGGTATGAAGCCCTTCTTGGAATCGTGCATCCTGAATCTGTGCAACACCTTATCAATATAAGTGTCTTGGCACAATCCAATCAGCCTGTTAGTTCTATCTCTGTAGATTCTGATTCCAAGAATGTATGCGGCTTCTCCCATGTCTTTCATGGAAAAACAACTTCCTAGCCAAGTCTTAATAGACTGAAGCAACGGAACGTCATTACCGAGGAGGAGTATGTCATCGACATACAGTACAAGAAATGCAATTTTGCTCCCACTAGTCTTCTTGTATACACATGATTCTTCTTCGTTCTTGATGAAACCGAATTGTTTTACTGCTTCATCAAAACGAAGATTCCAACTCCGTGATGCTTGCTTCAACCCATAAATGGATTTATGAAGCTTGCATACCTTCTTAGCATTTTTAGGATCGACAAAACCTTCAGGTTGTGTCATGTACACATCCTCTTCCAGAATGCCATTCAGGAATGCGGTTTTGCCATCCATTTGCCAAATCTCATAGTCATAATGAGCAGCAATTGCTAGAAGAATCCGAATAGATTTAAGCATAGCGACTGGGGAATAGGTTTCATCATAGTCAATACCATGAATTTGTTTGAAACCTTTAGCCACTAACCTTGCTTTGTAAATCTGTACATTGCCATCCACGTCAATCTTCTTCTTGAAGATCCATTTACACTCAATGGCTTTTACACCACTAGGTAAATCGACCAAGGACCATACTTGGTTTTCTGACATGGATGTCATTTCGGATTTAGAGGCTCCAAGCCACTTTTCGGAGTCCGGGCCCATCATTACTTCCGCAAAGGTCGCTGGTTCGTCACCTTCAATGATCATCAGATCATTTGAATTGGTTACGAGAAATCCATAGTATCTCTCGGGTTCGTGACGGATCCTTCCGGATCTGCGAACTTCAGGCTCCACAGGCGCTGGTTCCACAGAACTTTGTGGTTCCAACTGCTGCTCCTCCTCAGCAGGTTGAGCAGTATCCTGTGCATCTAGAATTTCTTCAAGATGTACTTTACTCCCACTGTTTTTATTAGAGAGAAACTCCCTCTCAAGAAAAGAACAGTCCCGAGCAACAAATACTTTGTTCTCAGATTGGTTGTAAAAGTAATATGCCTTGGTTTCCTTAGGATAACCAACGAAGTAGCATTTATCTGATTTGGGTGCAAGCTTGTCAGAGATTAAACGTTTGACATAAGCCTCACAACCCCAAATCTTCAGGAAAGACAGATTAGGAATTTTCCCAGTCCACAATTCATGTGGTGTCTTATCCACTGATTTAGATGGCACCCTATTTAGTGTAAACGCAGACGTTTCTAGAGCGTATCCCCAAAAGGATAATGGAAGATTAGTATGACTTATCATAGACCGAACCATATCCAATAAAGTTCGATTTCTCCTCTCCGATACTCCATTCCATTGGGGTGTACCAGGAGGAGTGAGTTGTGAAACGATTCCACACTCGCTCAGATAGTCGCTGAATTCTTGGCTCAAGTATTCTCCTCCGCGATCCGATCGCAGAATCTTAATACTCTTGCCAAGTTGATTCTGTACTTCATTCTTGAATTCCTTGAATCTATCAAAGGAATCTGACTTGTGTCTCATCAAATAGACATAGCCATACCTACTGAAATCATCAGTAAAGGTAATGAAGTATTTAAAGTTTCCTCTGGCAGCAGTACTCATTGGCCCACATACATCAGTATGAACAAGGCCCAATAAATCACTGGCCCTTTCATTTGGTTTGTTGAAAGGGGCTCTAGCCATTTTGCCCACCAAACAAGACTCGCATTTCTCACATGATTCAAAATCAAATGAGCCCAGAAGCCCATTTCGATGGAGCCTCTGGATGCGTTTCTCATTGATATGGCCCAAACGACAATGCCATAAGAAAGTCGTGTTTTCGTCATTGGACTTAAACCTCTTTGTATTTATGTTAAAGACAGGCATTTCTTGGTTTAATATATATAACCCATTATCTAATGGGGCGCTACCATAATAATTACCATTACGATTAAAAGAACAAACTTTATTCTTAACAGCAAAATCAAAACCTTCCAAATCCAAAACGGAAACTGAGATTATGTTTCTGTTAATCGCAGGTACATAGTAGCAATTATTCAAAATTAAAACCATGCCCGAAGGTAAAGACAACTCGTAGGTGCCTACGGCCAGTGCATCAACCTTAGCTCCATTCCCGACTCGTAGCTCTACTTGTCCTTTCTTCAGCGTCCTACTGTTTCTTAGTGCCTGCACATCAGTACAAATGTGAGCACCGCAGCCGGTATCCAATACCCACGAAGTAGAACTAGAAGATATAACATTGAGTTCGATAACATAAATACCTGAGTCAGACGCATCATATGTCTTCTTCAGTTTCTTGTAATCTTCCTTGAACTTCTTGCAGTCTCTTTTCCAATGCCCCAACTGCTTGCAGTAGTTGCACTTATCCTCAGCAGAAGGCCCGGATTTGGGCTTGGGCTTGGGCTTTTCTTGACTTTCAGTCTCGACAACCTGGGCCTTTCCCTTATCCTTCTTAGGTTTCTTAAACCTTTTACCCCCTTGTACCATCAGTACACTGGGAGTAGCCTTCTTGAGATTCGGTTCTGCTGTCTTCAGCATACCGTGCAACTCAATCAATGTCTTAGTCATGTTTTGCATGTTATAGTTCATGATGAACTGATCAAAACACGACGGCAAAGACTGCAGAATCATGTCAGTGGCTAGCTCCTGGCTAATGGCACAGTCCAGTTTCCCCAGGTTATCAATGTAACCCATCATTTTAAGGACATGAGGACTTACTGGACTGTCCTTAGCCAGCTTGCAATCCATGAGAGATTTAACCGTCTGGTATCTCTCTGTGCGAGCTTGCTCCTGAAATAAAGCTTTCAGGTTGTTAATCATCTCAATGGGTGACAACACGTTCTCATATTGTTTCTGCAGCTCAGAGTTCATAGTCACCAGCATTAGACAATTAACATCTTTGACATCCGCTGAATGCTTATCCCAAGCATTCTTTTCTGTCTGCGGAGCATTGGAACGTGGCCTCTCGAGGAGAACTCTTTCAAGGACATATTCCTTGTTCTCCTGCCTGAGAACTATTCTCAGGTTCCGATACCATTCCAAGAAATTAGATCCATTTAACTTGTCCTTCTCAAGGACGGATCTTAGTGAGAAAGTGTTGATGTGATTTGAGACAGACATAGCTGTAATTCAAAAAGAGGTAGATTTTAGTTATAAAGCACAAGAAATGAGAATTCTTATCTAATAAGAAAACTCGCATTGTATTCAAACTATGTTTCCTCATATGAATACAATGAACCAAGATCCTCAGATCACCAAAATTCGAATGGACGACTCGCCATCACCCAAATTTTAGTCATCCAGGTAAGCAAATCATTGCTAATTGTACCCAGTATAACTCTTGGTCGCGGATAAGACAATCCATGTCATATCCACTCCGATGTCTCTGGGCCCAGAACTTCTGATGGCCCAGTCAAGTAAACCAATCTCTTCGGTCTTGTGATCATTGACAGTCGCACTGCAAGTCTATCAATGATCACCTGCCTTACTCATGTAGCTGTGGATACCAAGGACTCCAAGACTATCCAATCAGCGAAACGAGTCTTGACAGTAGACAAGATCGGGCAAGACATCAAGATCACTTGATATTTAGTTGAGGAAAAGAACCGATTTATCTTGATGTATATCCAATATACATTCAAGGATTTATTTATTTATTTAAAACATTCAGTTTATTTAGTTTAGATTCATCTACAACTTTTAGGATTAAATTGTTCTGGTATATGCAAATATGTAGTCCAACTAACATGTCTGCGAGCATTGTATCGATCGACGCCAACCATTGGTATCGATCGATGCAATCAAATTTAAACCGCTCTTCGATAACCGGTCTAACCGAATCGAATTTACATAACCGATTCAATCCAATTGAACCAGTTCGGTTTAATAGTCCATGTCGATCGTTACACACTGTGTGTCGATCGATATGACCAAACCAGAACCAATTTGGTTAATCAAAATTAACCGAGCGATACAACCTGTTCAATCCAATTGAACCGGTCTATCAACTTTCTTTGCCTGTGTCGACCGACACACCCAATGTATCGATCGACGCAGCAGGATTACGGGTACTCGATCTCAGATCGAAACCCTAAAATATTTACGGATTTTTGCTTTGTGTCGACCGACACACGCTTTGTGTCGATCGACACTTTGCGACAAACCCTAAATTTTATTACGAGTTTTCGTTCTGTGTCGACCGACACACGCTTTGTGTCGATCGACACCCTGCGACAACCCTAAAAATTTTAACGCGTTCTGCCGCGGCGTGTCGACCGACACACGCTTTGTGTCGATCGACACAGTGCGTTTTCATCAATTCTTCGTCTTTTCAACAGGAACAAAACCAAGAATATAACATGAAAACACGATTTGAACATGCAAAAATCAATTCAAAAACATCAGGATTCGAATTATTTTGCATCAAATTCAATAGCTAAACCCTAAGCATGCTCTGATACCACTGTTGGATCCCGATGGATCTAGGGTTTGTTATATTGAAATTTAGAACCAATCTCGTTCTTACCTTTGGCAGCGGAAGAAGATGGTGAACGAGATCAGTGGAGCAACGCAACGCTTTGCCTCTACCAGATACACACGCACGCTCGCTGGAAACGGGATGCTAGTGCCGGATCAATGGGGATCGATGGTGTCTGGTGTGTCAAGTGTTTCTGTCAAGAAAACTGGACGGCTCTAATGTTTAGGTCGAAACTAATCATCTTTTATTCGACCTAAACGTGCTTAACGGGCCAGACTCAATTAAGCCATAACCCGAAAAGCCTGTTCGGAAAATCTGAACTGTGTCGACCGACACACAAGCTGTGTCGATCGACACAACACCATTATATCGATTCTTATGTGTATTTCAATACACATAATATGATCATTGTCACAATGATCATTCCCATGTCGTAGCTTCCAGTTCGCTTAGGTGTGTGACCCTATAGGATCATACAATACTGGCAGTAAGTCCACGACCTACAGAATGCAAGAGGCTTCTAGCAAAGCATTGCAAACGCCCAGTATTATACGAATGTCTGATCTCGACACACAACTATCACAGGAGTGAGTACAAGTGTGATTTCAGGACACTATCCCAACAGATCGATGCATGTGACGAGGACGCAATGATCGATGCTGACTTGTGCAACGATCGTTGCAGTGCGCATACAAGCCTAGAACCTTTAAAGGTTCAAATTGGACACTACTACTTCGAAGTTGATGCTGTCGCGACAACCAATCAACCCTGGTATGCATATATTGCTAATTACCTGGCTGCAAAGACTGAACCAGATGGTCTTTACAGGAGATGCATTGCTGAATCAGAGGTTCCAGATATCTTATTCCACTGTCATGGATCAGATTATGCTGGACATTTTGCTACTTTCAAGACTGTGTCTAAGGTTCTGCAAGCAGGTTTCTGGTGGCCTACTATGTTTGCAGACGCTCATTCTTTTGTCTCTCAGAGTGATGCCTGTCAGAGGAGAGGGAAAATCAGTAAGAAGCATGAGATGCCTCAGAATTTCATTCTTGAGGTTGAGGTTTTCGATTGCTGGGGCATAGATTTCATGGGTCCTTTTCCCTCGTCCTATGGGAATAAGTTCATTTTGGTTGTTGTGGACTATGTGTCTAAGTGGGTGGAAGCAATAGCTAGTCCAACCAATGATTCTTCGGTGGTTATTAAGCTGTTTAAGACCATCATATTCCCTAGATTTGGAGTACCTCGGATAGTAATTAGTGATGGAGGATCTCATTTCATTAATAAGATCTTCGAGAAGCTGCTACAGAAGCATGGAGTTCATCACCGAGTTGCTACTCCTTATCACCCTCAGACTAGTGGGCAAGTCGAGGTCTCTAATAGACAGATCAAGGAGATCTTGGAAAAGACAGTTGGAAAGACAAGGAAGGATTGGGCAGCAAAGCTGGATGATGCACTATGGGCTTACCGGACTGCATTCAAGACGCCACTTGGGACTACTCTATTTCATCTGCTGTATGGAAAAACATGTCATCTGCCAGTAGAGCTTGAGCACAAAGCAGCATGGGCTGTGAAGCAGATGAATTTCGATCTTAAGTCTGCCGCAGAAAAGAGATTGGTGCAGCTTAATGAGTTGGATGAGATTAGGCATTTTGCTTATGAGAACTCAAAGCTGTACAAGGAGAGGACTAAAGCTTATCATGACAAGAAGATTGTCTCTAGACAATTTGAGCCTAATGATCATGTACTTTTGTATAACTCTCGTTTGCAATTGTTTCCAGGTAAGCTGAGATCGAGGTGGTCTGGTCCTTTCACGATCAAGTAGGTACGCCCTTATGGAGCTGTCGTTCTAATCAGCCAGGAAGGTAAGAAGTTCACTGTCAATGGACAGAGAGTGAAGCATTATTGGGCTAAGGCCGAGATTCCGAGAGATCAGATTCTGCCTCTGGATGATGCACCCTCTGCCTGAGTCAACTAAAACGTCAAGCTAATGACGTTAAAAGAGCGCTGAGTGAGAGGCAACCCACTGTTAGGTTCGTTTTTGTTTTCATTTTTCGTTTTGATTTGGTGTTTTTAATCTTCTATTTCTGTGTGTTCAAAGGCGTGAGAAACAGGCAGAATCGCACTGCATCGATCGACACACGTAGTGCATCGGTCGACACAGATGCGATTTACGGTTTGCCAATTTAATTGCGGTTCAGACACCGGTTATCTACTTAACCGTGAGCACAATCGCCTTGAATCGATCGACACCCTAGTGGCATCGATCGACACAGGCCGACGACAGGTAAGTGTTCCGACCCTTTTTCGGTTTGTTTTCATTCCGATTTATTTTCTCACCGAGCATGGCTTGACACCACTGGGGACAGTGTGTTTCAAGTGTAGGGGAGGTAGCTACTGACGCACACTTTCTATTTTCTTAGAGTCAGTCAAAAATTTGTTTTATCGAGTCAAAACAGTTTAAGTAGGAAACAATGAATTTTTGAGAAGCCAACAACACTTGCAGGAACTTAAGTAACCATTGGGATGAGCTTGCAGGATCAATCTATGACTATTAGAAAACCCAATGCAGATCAGCCTACTGAGGACACCCATATCAATTTAGGTATTCAGAGGATCCTTTACTGACTTCACCCCTAATTTTGACTTAATTCTCTCACCTAAGGGCTTGGTATACCTTGAGTCGGATTCCTCTGTTAGTTCTGACACAGCTTGTAAACCTGTCCAAGTAAGGTTCCCTTCTCCCCTTCCTTAAAGTAAAGTAAAAAAAAAGAGAATAATAAACTGAGGATGAGCTAGTAGCTCCGAAGTGGTCGCGGGAGTGGTAGAGACCCCTATTACCTCCTGTTCATCCATGGAATATGTCCAAAGTACACCCCATAACGGGAAGAGCACTGATAAAAAAAATAAAATGATACCCAATGGGGAGAAATCAGTTGCTAAGGAAGGGAAAAGAGAAGAAAGGAACCAGAAAAAGATAGTATGGTGGTCTAGAGCTAACAGAGTAAGAATCCATGTGCCCTTTGATCGATAATCCTTAGGTGAGACCGCACTTAATAGCTTATAGAAGTCGGTAGGGTGAATTTGAATGCTTTGGATTGATTGTGGAGTTTACTCAGGACAGTTTCTAAGTGTGGGGGAAGTATATGTTGGTCTTGATGTCTTGCAGGTGAATCTTTCATGTGGCTTACTAAGGGGAATCTGAGTGTTGTGCTTCTAAGATGAAAAGAGTTTCTGAAAGTTTTCAAACCTCTTCACCACATTCTAGTTCTCTGTTTTTCTTGGGGGCAAGCAAAGGCTAAGTGTGGTGGAGTAGATATATCATGGTTTTTACCTGTTTTAGGCCATGATATAAGTATGTTTTAGAGTCTTTTGTCGTGTCTTTAGAGTCATTTACAGGTGTTATTAGGTACATGCACGTTTGGAAGATTATTGGAGATAATGGAGCATTTTGGGCATGTTTTGGAGCTTAAGCCGAGAGATCTGATTTCACCAAGTCTGGACGACCAATGCATCGATGATGCATCGATCGACACACCTCTGCGCCAGCAGAATTAATGAAGACTTTGGAAGATTTGCAGTTTTTCCCCAGAAGTTCCAATATTTGCAAAAAGACCCCAAGCGTGATTAAGACTTTATAATTAGGTTTTTGGTGTTTTGTTTTAGATACACATTCATACTATTAGCTTTTTAGAGAGAGAGACCGAGAGGCTGATCGTTCTTGTACTCCAGAGAGAAGATTTCGAACCTCTTTTACTCTTACTCTTATTATTTTATGATATCTATTTATTCATTGATTTGTGTTTCATTGATCATGTCTGAGTAGATCCATAGTTAGGTTTAGGGATTCTCGTTAGGGTTTTCATGACTTGTTAGATTGATTTATCAGTTAAGGAATTCATATCTTATTTGTTCTTCAACCTGAATTGTGCTTAACACTAGTTTCTAACCTGATCACTTAGAATCTAGACTTTAGGTTATTAAATTGACACAAAAGTGTAATTTAGAATATGATCTATTTAGTTTGAGCAATTTAATTATCTGCAAAGAAATTTGGTTTAATTGAATTGTGAACAAATCAAACTTGCACTTAAGGCTAGTTTAATCTGTTAGGAATTGCAAAGAAATTTGGGTTTCTGCTAATTAGACTTAGAGAATTCTCGCAACGGAAGTTGGTTAGTTCTATATCTGTGTTTGAGTTCTAGAACCGAACTTAATTTGATCCTGACTGATAGTTAATCTGCTTGTCTGATTTCCTGAGAACTCCCTAGACTTGACGCTTTTAGTACATGCTTACAAAACCACTCCTGCTACTGATTTACTTTCTGCTTTGTTATTTATTTTCTGATTAGTCTCACCTAGCTTAACTTGACATTCTACAATCTATCGTAAGGTCTAGAGTCTCTGTGGATTTCGATACCCTATATACTATTGTCACGCCTGTGCACTTGCAGTATAGATCTAGGGATTAAAACTCTGATCGTATCAATGATACCGTATTTAAGCAATCTGAGTATAGAGGTTCTAGAAGAGGTCCATGCCATATTACTGCTTAACTCGTTACCTGCAAAGTATGACCAACTCAAGGATACCTTGAAATACAGTCGAGAGGTCATTAAGGTTGAAGATGTAACAAATGCTGCAAAGTCGAAGGAAAGTGAATTCAAGAGATGCCCTACTAGTACAAGATCAGAAGGCGAGGTACATTTTGTAAGAGGCAGATCTCCTACAAAAGGGAAACAGTCTTGTAAGGGAAAGTTTAACAGATCAAGATCGAAATCCAAAGATGGAAAGAGGTCTTGTTGGATATGAGAAAAAGAAGGACATCTGAAGAAACAATGCTACAAATGGATCGAGAGGAACAAGAACAGGAGTTAGTCCCAAGAAAGGGGTGAATCAGCTCTTGCCAGAGATGATGCGAAAGACTTGGTTGGTCTAATTGTCTCCGAAGTTAACCTGACAATGGGAGAGATAACCAAGGAAGAATGGATCCTAGATACTAACAGCTCTTTTCATATGACTCTAGTCAAAGACTATTTCATAGATCTAAAAAGGACTCTAGATTCGGAAGAGTCAGAATGGCTAATAACACTATTGCAGAAGTAAAAGGAATTGGGTCCATAAGGTTTATGAACCTGGATGGAACTACGTTTATCCTTCATGATGTCAGGTTCATGCCTGACATCTCTAGAAACCTAATATCATTATGTACACTGGAAGAGAAAGGTTTCGAGTTCAAGGCAGGCAATGGGATACTGAAAGTGGTCAAAGGATGCATTGTATTCATGAAATCCCAGAGGAGAGAGACTTTATACGTCCTAAATGGCACAACTAAAACCGCAGAAGCTAACACTGTAGAAACAAGTACCTCTCAGGATGATCAAACTCAATTGTGGCATAGCAAAATGGGTCACAAATGCCAGAAAGGTATAGAAGTTCTTAATAAGAAGGGTTGCTTTGAGGACAACAAAGTGACAGCTCTGAAGTTTTGCGAAGACTGCGTAAAACTCACAAATTCAGTTTTGGACCAGCTCAACACATTACTAGAGAAAAGCTTCACTATGTCCACTCAGATCTTTGGGGTTCTCCCAATGTCCCTCTAAGTCTAAGTAACTGTCAATATTTCATTTCTTTTACTGACGATTTTTCCAGGAAATTATGGATATATTTTCTCATGTCCAAAGATGAAGCATTCAAACACTTTGTGGACTGGAAGAAAATGGTGGAAATACAGTCAGAGAGAAAGGTAAAAATATTATGAACTGATAATGGTCTTGAGTTTTGTAATCTGCAGTTTGACAGGTTTTGCAAAGATGTGGGAGTAGTTAGACACATAACCTGCAGCTACACGCCACAACAAAATGGTGTGGCTGAGAGGTTAAACAGATCAATAAATACATAGTCTGTAGCATTCTGAGTGAGAGTGGGTTGGAGCAGAAGTTCTGGGTTGAAGCTGCTTGTACAACAACATACCTCATAAACAGATCACCATCTTCTGTATTGGAGTTCAGAGCACCGGAAGAAGTTTGGTCATCAAGTATGCCATCTCTATCTAATCTAAGGAGATTTGGCTGCATTCCATATGTTCACTCAAGTAAAGGGAAACTCAATCCAAGAGAAAAGAAGGAAATATTCACAAGTTACCCAGAAGAAGTGAAAGGATACAAAGTTTGGCTCCTTGAGGAACATAAATGTGTCATTAGCCGCAATATAGTATTCAGAGAAGATCTTGTATACAAGGATATCAAGTCACTCCTTAAAACAGGTATGAATCTAGACTCTGTAAATGCTACTAACAATACTTTGAGTCTATATATTTCAGAAAATAGGGAGAAAGGATAGGATATCAGTCAAGGTGGAGCTTCTATGAAGGAGATAACAACATAAATCAGTTCAGAACATCAGGAACAGGATGAAGAGACTGAAGCAACAGAAGATCAGTCAGATGGTACAAGTGAGTACCAATTAGTCAGAGATAAACCAAAGAGGACCTTGAAACCCAATGTCAGACTTAAAGACTGTGAGGTCTATGAAGACAATGACTATGCAGAATATATTTGTGGGCTAAATGAAGATGCAGGAGATCTGGAACCAGAAAGTTATCAAGATGCTATGAGAGATCCAGACAACCAGGAATGGAAAGAAGTTGTTGTTGAAGAGATGCAGTCTCTCTATAAGAACAAAACGTGGGTTCTCATTGACAGACCAAGAGACAAGAAACCCATAGGCTGCAAGTGGATCTTTAAGAGGAAAGCGGGCATAGCAGGAGTAAAGAAACCCGTATTCAAAGCAATGTTAGTTGCAAAAGGGTATTCTCAAAGGGAAGGCATAAATTACCAAAACATCTTTGCACCAGTGGTTAAACATGTACCTATCAGATACATTCTCTCTGTTGTTAATCATTTCAACATGAAACTACAACAGTTAGATGTCAAGACAGCTTTTGTTCATGGACATTTAGATGAAGAAATCATAATGGATCAACCTGAAAGTTTTGTTGACAACAAGTATCTAGATCGAGTATGCATGTTGAAGAGATTTTTGTATGGTCTGAAACAGTCACCACGTCAATGGAACAGAAGGTTTGACAATTTTATGGTACAAGACAAGTACATCAGAAGCGAATACGACAGTTGTGTGTACTTCAAGAAGCTGAGAAGCGACACTTGTATATATGTACTCCTCTACGTAGATGATATACTTATAGCCTCAACAGATAAGGCTCAAGTTTAGAGTTTAAAGACATTACTAAACACTGAGTTTGAGATGAAGGATTTAGGGAATGCTAAGAAGATTATGGGTATGGAGATATACAGAAACAAAGATGATGGAGTGCTAAGGGTAACTCAGGAAAGCTACTTAATGAAGGTTTTGGGAAACTATCACATGGATCAAGCAAAGTCTGTGGACACACCACTTGGAGCTCACTTCAAATTGAAGTCAACTACTGATAAAAAAATATTTAGAACAACAAGAACAGATGGAAGACATTCCATATCAGAATGTCGTTGGGAGTTTGATGTACTCAATGGTGAGTACAAGACCGGATTTAGCCTATCCAGTTGGAGTGGTGAGCAGATTCATGAGTAAGCCATTAAAGGAACACTAACAAGCTGTAAAATGGGTCCTTAGATATGTGAAAGGCACGGCACAAACAGGGTTAAGCTATAAGCGAGATGCAGACTTCATAATAAAAGGATATTGTGATGCTGATTATGGTGGAGATCGTGATCATAGGAAGTCTACAACATGAATGGTGTTTACTGCAGGTGGGAACACAATCAGCTGGAGATCAACACTTCAGAAGATAGTAGCTCTCTTGACCACAGAAGCTGAGTATGTAGCGCTTGCTAAAGCAATAAAGGAAGTAGTGTGGCTAAGAGGTTTTGCAGAGGAGCTTGGTTTCCTTCAAGCAACAGTGGAAATATAATGCGATTCACAAAGCGCAATAGCTTTGTCCAGGAATGTAGTACATCAAGAACGTACCAAACATATGGACGTGAGGTACCATTTTAGAAGAGATTTGATCAGCAAAGGAGAGATAAAAGTGCTGAAGATATCGACAGTCTACAATCCAGCTGACATTTTTACAAAGGTTCTTATTGTGAGAAAACTTCAAGAAGCATTGAAGATGCTTCGTGTTACCAAAGACTAAAAGCTCTGCATCCGGTATAGGATGCAAGGTCCGGTTAAGGATAAGTGTGTTCGGTGAAGAATGCAGAAGGATTAAGATGGCCACCAAGTTGCATTAAAAGATGATCTAGCCTAAGGTGGAGAATTATAGAAGTATAGTCTAGATCATGAGTTTTACACTAATTATCTTAGAACCTCTAGATGATTTAGAAGGTTCGGATAGACTATCTAGCTCAGCTAGACCGATGGTGATTGTAAATCGGTTTAGTAAAGGGTTGGCTTAAACTAGATGTCTCTCTCTCATAAGGTCTCACATGTGAGTTGTACGTGGGTGAAGGTGTTATCTAATTGGCTAAGATATAAAGCCGTTGGAGCCGTTTAGAAAGCTTATCCGATTGGGTTGGGAAGTTAGAGGTTACTGAGTTGATCGGAAAAGCTAGAGAGAGAGAGATCGACTGAGTTAGGTTGTACAGCGGTGATTGTTGTAGCTTAGTGTATTGCTGGTAATCCCAGCCCCGGTGAGGTATATCTCTTCCTCGGATTCGAGGAAGGAGGTGAACACCAGATCACCAATTCGTGTTGTCTCTTTCTTGTTCGTTTTGATTTCAAGTTCTCTTGAGTTTAGTTCCGATTATCATCGGAGTCGATTAGGTTGAATCGTACAAGTAACTGTTATCTGAAATCTTAACATTGGTGCGGTGAAACTGACGAATCAAATGCGATGGTGAATAACGAGATGTTTCAGTGAAATTTAAATGCAGTGAGGATGCGGTGGAATCACAATCGAAACTGCGAGAATGAGCCGAAGTTCTCCATGGAGGCATGAATCATGCGAGTCGAAGACGGAGACGGAGTCACGGATTTCAGATATTGACGAGAAATTAACAGCGATGATGTCGATGATCGAGAAGATGGCATCAAAAGCAATAACAACAGGTCCGCAAGATTACGACTTTCCAGGTCTGCAATGTTACGATTTTCTAACTCTACGAGGTTACGATTTCCCAGAATCACCACAAACGAAGTATCCGGTACGATCTCCTAATCTGGAACAAAACTGGGACGAGATTCCACTAGGTTATCGATTTGGGAGTATGTATGTTGTCAATAAAAAAAGTATGTTAAGATGTAGTGGTAAATTACATGGTAAATCCGAATATGCCCTGGAAAGGAAGAAGTCATAAGAAACAAATGAAGAACGTGTTTCCAAATGTAGAAGGTACGTACTCTGAAGTCTTGTAAAGGTAAAATGGCTATTACTTTGGCACACACACTAATCATGTTGCTTGATAGTAAATTAATAATTTGGTTATGCCCAGAGCCGGCCCAGAGGACAAGCCGGCTAAGCCATTGCTTAGGGACACCATATTTTTTTCATTTTTTTAGGGCCACATTTTTGTTTGCTATATGTAATAGGTTAATGGATCTACTATTATATCACAAATGTTAAACATTGTCAAACCCAAGATTTTCTTTAATGTGTTTATGATTCAATAAAACATGTTTTGTTATTGAATATGTTACAAGTTTATGACTCTCATGTTATGGGTTTGGTTTTATACATATATAGGGGCCACAATTTTTTGTTCCGCTTCAGGTCACCAAATTAGTTAGTTCGGCCCTGGTTATGCCAATTCTGAGTTTCAAGACTCGGTTGACCATTGCATTGTTAGCATTTGTGCTGTATTGTCCGATGATTAAAGATATAGTACATACCGACCGTAATCACTTTATAGACCGGATAATAACTATGTAAAAGCCCACTTTAAAATGTGTGTAACTTAACGGCCCAATATGAGGCCTTTCACTTGGCTAGGGTTTTTTTCGTCCTCTCCTCCTCCACTTAGGGTTATAGCGGCGATAGGGAGACGAAAACACGACGAGAGGGATCTAGAGAAGTGAAGAAACAATGGTGAAGTTCTTGAAGCAGAACAAGGCCGTGATCCTCCTTCAAGGCCGATACGCCGGAAAGAAGGCCGTGATCATCCGGTCCTTCGACGACGGAAACCGTGAGCGTCCTTACGGACACTGCCTCGTCGCCGGACTCAAGAAATACCCCAGCAAGGTCATCCGCAAGGACTCGGCTAAGAAGACTGCGAAGAAATCTAGGGTTAAATGTTTCATCAAGCTCGTAAACTACCAGCATCTGATGCCTACTCGTTACACCCTCGATGTGGATCTCAAGGAAGTGGCGACCCTCGAAGCTCTTCAGTCTAAGGACAAGAAGGTGGCAGCTCTCAAGGAGGCTAAGGCTAAGCTCGAGGAACGTTTCAAGACTGGGAAGAACAGGTGGTTCTTTACCAAGCTTAGGTTCTGAGCGTTTGCGTATCGAGTTTTAATTAGTTTCTAGGGTTCATATGGAGAACAATGTTGATCCTGTTTTGGATGTTGAAATTTCTTTTCTGGATTGTCTCTGTTTTGATTACCTGATTCATTTTGATTACCTCATTGCGATGAGTCTGTTTTAGTAGTGTCTACGTTACTTTGGTTGATCTTGTTAGATTCCAGAGATCCATTGCCAGTACTTTCTTGAACAAACTCTCGGTTAAAAATTTATCAGTTGTGGTTTTTTGAACAAAAGTTAATTGGATTTTGATGACGTTCTTGTTATGATCAGAACATTTTCACTCGCTTGCGGTTTCTGATACGATGTCTAAATGGTCTGTTATCACTTGGGAACCAATAAATGGACAGCCAAGTAATAGCTTCGGACGATAACAGTCGATGCAACAGAGGTTCGAGCCATCCTAATCCCAATTCCTCGGAACAATAGGTTTCTGTCCGTAGGATGGATTCCTGTCCATCTCTCTAATCTCTTGCCTGGTTTATTCCATTTCAGAAACTTCCTCTCTTTCGCTGTATACTGTCCAAATCAATAATAATCAAACTTAACGACAATGAGAAACAAATATTTGTAAGATCATAATATTTGAAACAAATATTACCTTTGGCAATATTACACACCGTGCACGTGTTCTTGCTGTGTCAAAGCTATGAGATGCTGCCGCTGCAATGGCACCCGAAAATCCAGCGGCAATGCTAATAGCTACTGGAGATAAAGGTCCGACTTCTTCTTCACAACTGAACTCTCACAAATTTTCGGAGAATCATTTAATAATCACTCAACTTATGATCAAGTTCAGTGTGTTGATTGAGAGTTCGAGTACCTGGGCAGTGGATTCATTCCAACTGCTTTCCAACCGATCATTGCCTTATGAAGAAACTGCCATGTACCGAAGAACACTCCACCGTAGATACAATCTCTAACAAGACCTGAACGAAGATTCCTCCATAAAGCTCTCCATCCTTCAAGTGATGCAACATCGAGTGGTCTCTTAACATCCATGGCTGATGGTGGATTTCCTGTTCCAGTCATCATCCATGGGTACTCTTGCAAAGCCGCTGTCATGTTTGGGTGTTTATGGTTTAAGACGGATAAGAGAGTAACGGTTTGTGTCAATGACTTTACATCAAGAGTGAATCTTCTTAGTAGTTTTGTGATCATGGGTGAAACCACTGGTGCGGTTTCAGCAACAGTTGTAGCATTTGGAGCCCGTGAAGCAGCAGTTACTTGTTGTCGGACTTTGATTAGCTCAAATGGAGAAGTCATCACTGTTTCTGCTGCACCTCCCACCATCCCAGCCAGAACAGCTTCACTGACTTGCACGTAGTTATCATGTCGACCATCTGGAACAAAAAAAGTTCATATAAGAACTAGTCTTTAGATGATTCAAGACAAAAGTTTCACTCGAGCAAAAACGGGTAAATTCAGGTACCAACTTCATACTACCATCGTGTCTTGTCTGAAGAACCAAAGGAACCAACTTTGAGTGATCAATGCTGAAGTACAGACCTGAGGCAGCAACACTTACTAAAGTGGACATACAAAGTGGATTAAATACCTCTTTTTGGTACGATAAGTGGTCAGATCTACGGATGATAATTGATCTAACTGGAAACAGAGGGGTAATTGATTTGGGGATAATCTTCAAGCAACAGTGGAAGTTGATGTACAAAGGCACCGCAGGAAGAGGCATCGATCGGAAATACGGAACAAAATCGAGGATGGCCTGCAATCTCTTCGAGACGGAGGTAACAGCTAAAAATGACATGAGATAATGGCGTTGCAAAGACGTTTTCAAACCTTCATTTAGTACTAAGGAAACGCTGAAACTCATTCGAAATCAGCAGCCTACACTCGTTTGGCACAAGAGTGTTTGGTTCCCATCGGATACTCCTAAATACGTTGTTATAGTGTGGCTTGCTTGCTTGAACAGATTAGCAACAAGAGATAGAATAAAAAAAATAGAGTCCACAACACGACCCAATTTGTGTTCTTTGCAAAAGGGAAGAAGAAAGCCGAGATCACGTATTTTTTCAATGCAGCTACTCCCAAGAGATATGGAAACCCATGGCGCAGAGATTATTTGGCTCAAAATTCCCAACATCTTGGACAACAACCCTTGTTGTACTGGAGACCACAACAGACAACAAAACTGCCGGCTTCCTCCAAAAGTATCTCTTCCAAATAACAACTCACTCTATTTGGAAAAAAACGAAACTCACGAAAACATGGAGATACACCTTTTTCAACTCAAACTCTCCGCATAAACATAGATAAGGTTATCCGTAACAAGATTACTTCGGTTGGAAGGATGGGAGCATCAAAATACTCGAGGTTGATGCATCAATGGTTTGTTGTGTTTTCTACTTAAGGTTAAGCATGTCTTAGCTGTTGTAAGATTTTAAAAAAGTTGGCTCAAATGAAGCTACACATCTTGTAAAATAGAATTTTTTGGTTTTTGAATTAGTTTATCCATAACAAGATTACTTCGCTTGGAAGGATGGGAACATCAAAATATCCGGGATTGATGCACAAATGATTTGATGTGTTTTCTACTTAAGATTAAGCATGCCTTAGCTATTGTAAGATTCAAAAAGTTGCCTCAAATGAAGTTACACAACTTGTAAAAAGGTTTTTTTTTGTTTTTGAATTAATTTATCTGTAACAAGTTTACTTCGCTTGGAAGGATGGGAACATCAAAATACCCGGGGTTGATGCAACAATGGTTTCCTGTGTTTTCTACTTAAGATTAAGCATGCCTTAGCTGTTGTAAGATTAAAAAAAAGTTGGTTCAAATGAAGTTACACATTTTGTAAAATGGATTTTTTTTTTTTTTGGTTTTTGAATTAGTTTATCCATAACAAGATTACTTCGGTTGGAAGGATGTGAACATCAAAATACTCGAGGTTGATGCAACAATGGTTTGCTGTGTTTTCTACTTAAGATTAAGCATGTCTTAGCTGTTGTAAGATTAAAAAAAAGTTAGCTCAAATGAAGCTACACATCTTGTAAAATGGATTTTTTTTGGTTTTTGAATTAGTTTATCCATAACAAGATTACTTCGCTTGGAAGGATGGGAACATCAAAATACCCGACGTTGATGTACAAATGGTTTGATGTGTTTTCTACTTAAGATAAAAGCATAACTTAGCTGTTGTAAGATTCAAAAAGTTGCCTCAAATGAAGCTACACCTCTTGTAAAGAGGTTTTTTTTTGGTATTTGAATTAATTTATCTGTAACAAGATTACTTCACCTTGAAGGATGAGAACATCAAAATACTCGAGGTTGATGCAACAATGGTTTGTTGTGTTTTCTACTTAAGATTGTGCATGCCTTAGCTGTTGTAAGATTAAAAAAAAAGTTGGCTCAAATGAACCTACACATCTTGTAAAATGGATTTTTTTTTTTTGGGTTTTTGAATTAGTTTATCCATAACAAGATTACTTCGCTTGGAAGGATGGGAACATCAAAATACCTGGGGTTGATGCGCAAATGGTTTGATGTGTTTTCTACTTAAGATCAAGCATGCCTTAGCTGTTGTATGATTCAAAAAGTTGCCTCAAATGAAACTACACATCTTGTAAAAAGTTTTTTTTGGTTTTTGAATTAATTTATCTGTAACAAGATTACTTCGCTTGGAAGGATCGAAACATCAAAATACTCGAGGTTGATGCATCATTGGTTTGCTGTGTTTTCTACTTAAGATTAAGCATGCCTTAGCTGTTGTAAGATTAAAAAAAAAGTTGGCTCAAAAGTAGCTACACATCTTGTAAAATGGATTTTTTGGTTTTTGAATTAGTTTATCCGTAACAAGATTACTTCGCTTGGAAGGATGGGAACATCAAAATACCCGGGGTTGATGCACCAATGATTTGATGTGTTTTCTACTTAAGATTAAGCATGCCTTAGCTGTTGTAAGATTCAAAAAGTTGGCTCAAATGAAGCTACATATCTTGTAAAAAAGAATTTTTTGGTTTTTGAATTAGTTTATCCGTAACAAGATTACTTCGCTTGAAAGGATGGGAACATCAAAGGTGATGCAGCACTGGTTTGCTGTGTTTTCTACTTAGATTAAGTATGCCTTAGCTGTTGTAAGATTAAAAAAAAGTTGGCTCAAATGAAGCTACACATCTTGTAAAATAGATTTTTTGGTTTTTGAATTAGTTAATCCGCAACAAGATTACTTCGCTTGGAAGAATGGGAACATCAAAATACCCGGGTTGATGCACCAATGGTTTGCTGTGTTTTCTACATAATATTAAGCATTCTTTAGATGTTGTAAGATTCAAAAGTTGGCTCAAATGAAGCTACACACCTTGTAAAAAGAATTTTTTTTGGTTTTTGAATTAATTTATCCGTAACAAGATTACTTCGCTTGAAAGGATGGGAACATCAAAATACCAGGGGTTTATGCATCAATGGTTTGTTGTGTTTTCTACTTAAGATTAAGCATGCCTTAGTTGTTGTAAGTTTCAAAAGGTTGGCTCAAATGAAGCTACACATCTTGTAAAAGAATATTTTTGGTTTTTGAGTTTATTTAACATTTATTTAAAAAAATTAAGATCAATGCTAAATTTACTTGATTTTTTATTATTATTTGCAAACTAAAAATAAACGAGAATTCGGACAAAAAATCACAAACTTTGCAGGAAAGGCCAAAACAAACCCAAACTTTGGTCTCACAAAAAAACACTAGACCTTTTTGACTTTCAAAATTTACTCAATAAGTTGTCGTTGTCTTGACACTAAAGCACACCATTATCTTTTTAAACATAAAATTAAACTCCATTAAGTTGACGTTTACTGTTGACGTTAAACCATATGACATCGTTTTGCTCTTAATCTGGTTTTAGCTGAAACGGCGTCGTTTTGAGAGTGTTATTACCAAAAAATTGTATATCACCGGGTTTGAACTCGTGATCCAGGGCATTCAATGGGGGGGGGGGGGGTTATTGCCACTAAGCCAATGACATTTTCAAAATTATTTGTTTTTATGGATTGCTAACGGAGTTTTTATACAGTAACCTAAACGACATCAGAAGCATAATATCTTAAACTAGGTAGAATATATCACAGACCTGTACTCACAAGAATAGCCTTTGTGGCACAAAAACGAAGAAAACAATTTCGATTCGATAAATGGCTATTAGATTGCGAAGATTTTAAAAATTATGTCTCTAACGGTTGGCACGCTACTGCAGGCTCGTACAACCATCTTGTAACACCTGTCTCCTGGCGAATCGGAGACGCGGCGTTAGGGCACCCGTTGAACCGGAACGGTCCAACCGGCTGTCTTCTCAATCTGGTCCCAGGAATCCTGCGCGCTTTCTTCGATTCAAATCCACCAATAACATCGATCGATCGTCAATCTTGCATCCGGACCTGCGAAGGAAAAGGGCACAAGAAAGGAAAAGAGAGAGGCTTGAGTAATTGTTTCAAACACAGTTACCTAGTGAGGGCGAATTCAAGGAATCTGCGATCCTGGCTTACGCCAAACAACTACGAAACAAGTTCTAAGCTAATATCACCTTGCACGCAATGCCCGAAGGCACATCACAATCAACATACGAATAACTACTTGTCTATGGTTGCGGACCTAGATCTCTCAGTCCTAACCGCACCCCACAGACCGGCCATTATGCCCTTTCCACAACAAACTAACGCCCCGGACCTTCAAACCACAACACACCACCACAGAAGGGATCGTCAGGACCCTCCTCCGACGATCAAGGACGTCCCACACCCTATACGCAATCCCTAAAGCAGTTCTACCACACATAGCCATCATACACAAGGAACGTTTTCGATTTAGTGATAACCTAGCCATTCTACGTTCAACAATCAATCACATTGTGCAGATTACCAATCGTAAACTACCGAGGAAAGACGACATTAACGAAGGACTTGCGTCCGGAATTGAAATAGAATAGGAAAAGGATTATGTTCGGTCCTCACCTTGGCAAAGTAGGGGCAAAATCGTAATTTGGAAAGTTTCATTAGCCCGAACGGACTTCAGATCAGATTACTTTAAGACTCTAGACGATGGAGAAGCACCAGATCTGACTTCTCGAAGCTGTGGCTACGACGGAACAAGAGCAGGGCTTCGTCGGGATGACTTTTCTTTTCTTTTCCAAGGGATAGAGGCTTCTATTTATAAGGAGGAAGCTAGGGTTTTTGGGGAAAAGGATGGGCTTTTGGGCTTGGGCTTCAGACTTTTCTTATTTTCTTTCAAAAATTTAAATGGACCGTGCCAGGACAATTATAATTTCTCCCCCCTGAAAAGAATTCGTCCCGAATTCTGTGGTGAAGGATCTCCACTGCAACTCTTTACCAGCAGCATTCCACAAACTTCGCGGAACCGAAATTGAATTTGATCGCTTTCTCGCTTGTAGAGTCTTGTCCTTGATCCTAGGAGACTGTTTCTCCCCCCTTATTTCAAACCACGCTCTGAAGTGTCCTTCTCCTTGGTACCGATCCAATAGCAGCTTCCTGAATACCACCCATGTCTATTAGAGTCGGTCTCCAAAAATTTAGAAGCCACACTCATCCTTCGAGTGGTTCAAAGACTTGAATGAGATGCTCCGCTTTCAGGTTGATCCTCTGCAACGGTTTCCATTACCGTGACAGAATGTATCATCCACTTCAAAATGGATTCTGTTCGACGGTTTTCCATTACCGTGCATTATGGCGTTGACTGTCACACAAGCAGACATCTTTGCTTATCCTCCGTGAACGATGTGACTAACCATGTCCATTATGGCTACCTGACATGTGGGGAACAACCCACCACGCTTCCGCTGTGCACTCTGATTTCCAAACCGACTTCCAATCTGACTTCCAACTCAGGTTTCCTACCTGGTGATCCTGCTGTGGTGCTTTCCAAACACCTTCTTTTGGGTTTCCTTTCCCGTTTAAACCTGCCCTCCTTTGCTCCTCCTTACAGATTCTTGCCAATCCGCCATAGTGTTTTCCTAACACTCTTCCTTTGGATTTCCATTTCCAATAATCCGCTTTGTCCACTTGCACTTGCAACAACAGAAGTCCAACTGACTACGCAATTCCATATTCCCAACTCCACCTTCCCAAACGCTCTTATGATCTTCTTTCCCTCTTGAAGAACTCCGTTAGCTGCTCCAGTAATCCACAAAGTACTCCGAGGCAAACCGTTTCCTTTCCGGTTCCACAGTTGAATCTCGAGCCCGCCATGCCATTAAAACCTCCTCCAACTTCAAGCTTGATCAATCTTCCAATGAGTCGTTCATAACCCATTGAAGTTGATGTCACAAATCTGATTCCAAGGTTCCATACTTGGAATAGATATGGACGGTCTCCTACTGCTCCTACTGCTCATTGTGCATCAAACATAATGAACAACTCTTGCCGCTTACTCCAATTCGAACTCCGCCGCTTCCTAAGGCTTCCTTGCAATCCGGTCATTCCGTCGACCTCTTAAAGCTCCTGCAGCACTCCTTACAGCTCTTACAATGCTCCTAGCAGCACCCCCGCACTAGCCCCTCGCCTGAACGTCTCCACATCCTTATCGCCTTAGCACGCTTTGTTAACCAACACTCTGAACAAGCACCAATCCCAGCACCCACCCAATCAATATCCACTACCCTTTAGGCGCGCGCTGCAAAATACATCCCAACATACAACTCAATGGCACACATCACGACGTACATCCCATCACGCATCTTATGGGCAGTAACACCACTAAGGACTAAGGGAACTGACCAAAATCCTGCAAGAAAATATAACTAGACTAGGACCAATGTGGAGAATAATCGTTGATATAATTGGTGATTGAAAAAGTCTTTCGCAAGGTAACCATTTTATAAACTTTCGCAAACACATTTGAAAATTCTTGAAAACACAGTTTTGGGAAAACAACGAAAGCCTATCCCCCAGGACAGCACTGGGGGACCCTAACTCAAGCTCTGATACCAAATTATAACATCCGTCTACCGGCGAACCGGAGACGCGGCGTTAGGGCACCGTTGAACCGGAATGGTCCAACCGGCTGCCTTCTCAATCTGGTCTCTGGAATCCTGCGTGCTTTCTTCGATTCAAATCCACCAATAACATCGATCGATCGTCAATCCTGCATCCGGACCTGCGAAGGAAAAGGGCATGTGAAAGGAAAAGAGAGAGGCCTGAGTAATTGTTTCAAGCACAATTACCCAGTGAGGGCGAATTCAAGGAATCCGCGATCCCGGCTTACGCCACACAACTACAAACAAGTTCTAAGCTAATATCACCTTGTACGCAATGCCCGAAGGCACATCACAATCAACCTACGAATAACTACTTGTCTATGGTTGCGGACCTATAGCTCCCAGCCATAACTGCACCCCACGGACCAGCCATTACGCCATTTCCACAACAAACAAACGGTCCGGACCTTCGAACCACAACACACCACCACAGAAGGGCTCGTCAGGACCCTCCTCTGACGATCAAGGACGTCCCACGCCCTACACGCAAGCCCCTAAAGTAGTTCTATCACACATAGCCATCATACACAAGCAACATTTTCGGTTTAGTGATAACCTAGCTGTTATACCTTCAACAATCAATCACATAGTGCACATTACCAATCCTAAAATACCTAGGAAAGACGACATTAACAAAGGACTTGCGTCCGGAATTGAAATGGAATAGGCAAGGGATTACGTTCGGTCCTCGCCTTGGCCAAAGAAGGGGCAAAATCATAATTTGGAAAGTTCTATTAGCCCGAACGGACTTCAGATCGGATTACTTTAGACTCTAGACGATGGAGGAGCACCAGATATGACTTCTGGAAGCTGTGGCTACGACGGAACAAGAGAAGGGCTTCGCCGGGATGACTTTTCTTACTTTTCCAATGGATGGAGGCTTCTATTTATAAGGAGGAAGCTAGGGTTTTTGGGGAAAAGGATGGGATTTTGGGCTTGGGCTTCAGGCTTTTCTTATTTTCTTTAAAAAATTTAAATGGACCGTGCCAGGACAATTACAATTCTCCCCCCCCTCCCCTTTAAAAGAATTCATCCTGAATTTTGTGGCGAGGGATCTACACTGCAACTCTTTACCAGCAGCATTCCATAAACTTCGCGGAACCGAAATTGAATCTGATCGCTTTCTCGCTTGTAGAGTCTTGTCCTTGATCCTAGGAGACTGCTTCTCCCCCTTATATCAAACCACGCTCTGAAGTGTCCTTCTCCTTGGTACCGATCCAATAGCAGCTTCCTGAATACCGCCCATCTCTATTAGGGTCGGTCTCCGAAAATTTAGAAGCCACACTCATCCTTCGAGTGGTTCTAAGACTTGAATGAGATACTACGCTTCCAGGTTGATCCTCTGCAACGGTTTCCATTACCGTGCCAGGATGTATCATCCACTTCCAAATGGATTCTCTTCGACGGTTTTCCATTACCGTGCTCTATGGCGTTGACTGTCACACAAGGAGACATCTTTGTTTATCCTCCGTGAACGATACGGCTAACCATGTCCATTATGGCTACCTGGCATGTGGGGAACGACCCACCACGCTTCCGTTGCGCACTCTGATTTCCAATCCAACTTCCAAACGGACTTGAGGGGAACAACCTACCACGCTTCCGCTGCGCACTCTGATTTCCAAACCGACTTCCAACTCAGGTTTCCTACCTGGTGATCTAGTGTGGTGCTTTCCAAACACCATCCTTTGGTTTTCCTTCCCCAGTTTACACTTGTCATCCTTTGCTCTCCCTTGCATCTTCTGCCAATCCGCCATAGTATTTTCCTAACACTCTTCCGTTGGATTTCCATTTCCAATAACTAGCTTTGTCCACTTGAGCTTGCAATTACTGACGTCCAGCAGACTAGGCAATTCCAAATGCCCCGGATCCGCCTTCCCAAACGCTTTTGCGATCTCCTTTCCCTCTTGAAGAACTCCATTGGCTGCTCCTGTAATCCGCAAAGGACTCCAAGGCAAACCGTTTCCTTTCCGGTTCCACCGTTGAATCTTGAGCCTGCCGTACCACGAAGATCTTCTCTAGCTTCCAGCTTGATAAGACCTCAAACGAGCCGTCCATAATTCATTGAAGTTGATGCCACAAATTTGATTCCAAGATTTCATACTTAGAATAGATTTGGACGGTCTCCTATTGCTCCTACTGCTCCTTGTGCATCAAACACAAAGAACAACTCCTGCCGCTTACTCCAATTCGAACTCCGCCGCTTCCTAAGGCTTCCATGCAATCTGGTCTTTCCGTCGACCTCTTAAAGCTCATGCAGCACTCCTTGCAGCTCTTACAATGCTCCTAGAAGCACTCCCGCATTAGCCCCTCGCCTGAACGTCTCCACATCCTTATCGCCTTAGCATGCTTGGTTAACCAACACTCTGAACAAGCACCAATCCCAACACCCACCCCATCAATATCCACAACCCTTTAGGCGCGCGCTGCAACATATATCTCAACATACAACTCAACGGCACACATCACGACGTACATCCCATCACACATCTTATGGGCAGTAACACCACTAAGGACTAAGGGAACTGACCAAAATCCTGCAAGAAAATCTAACTAGACTAGGACCAATGCGGAGAATCATCGGTGATATAATTGGTGATTGAAAAAGTCTTTCGCAAGGTAACCTTTTTATAAACTTTCGCAAACACATTTGAAAATTCTTGAAAACACAGTTTTGGTAAAACAACGAAAGCTGATCCCCCATGACAACACTGGGGGATCTTAACTCAAGCTCTGATACCAAATTGTAACACCCGTCTCCCGGCGAACCGGAGACGCGGCGTTAGGGCACCCGTTGAACCGGAACGGTCCAACTGGCTGCCTTTTCAATCTGGTCCCAGGAATCCTGCGCGCTTTCTTCTATTCAGATCCGCCAATAACATCGATCGATCGTCATTCCTGCATCCGTACCTGCGAAGGAAAAGGGCACGGGAAAGGAACAGAGAGAGGCCTGAGTAATTGTTTCAAACACAATTACCCAGTGAGGGCGAATTCAAGGAATCCGCGATCCCGGCTTACGTCACACAACTACGAAACAAGTTCTAAGCTAATATCACCTTGCACGCAATGCCCGAAGGCACATCACAATCAACCTACGAATAACTACTTGTCTGTGGTTGTGAACCTATAGCTCCCAGCCATAATCGCACCCCACGGACCGGCCATTACACCCTTTCCACAACAAACAAATGGCCCGGACCTTCGAACCACAACACACCACCACAAAAGGGCTCATCAGGACCCTCCTCCGACGAACAAGGACGTCCCACGCCCTACACGCAAGCCCTAAAGCAGTTCTACCATACATAGCCATCATACACAAGAACCGTTTTCGGTTTAGTGATAACCTAGCTGTTCTACGTTCAACAATCAATAACATAGTGAACATTTCCAATCCTAAACTACCTAGGAAAGACGACATTAACGAAGGACTTGCGTCCAAAATTGAAATGGAACAGGCAAGGGATTACATTCGGTCCTCGACTTGGCCAAAGAAGGGGCAAAATAATAATTTGGAAAGTTCTATTAGCCCGAACGGACTTCAAATCGGATTACTTTAGACTCTAGATGATGGAGGAGCACCAGATATGACTTCTGGAAGCTGTGGCTACGACGGAACAAGAGCAGGGCATCGTCGGGATGACTTTTCTTTGCTTTTCCAAGGGATGGAGGCTTCTATTTATAAGGAGGAAGCTAGGGTTTTTGGGGGAAAAGGATGGGCTTTTGGGCTTGGGCTTCCAGCTTTTCTTCTTTTCTTTCAAAATTTTAAATGGACCGGGCCAGGGCCAGAAACACTAAAGAACTAAAGGATGAACTAAAGGATGAACTAGATTCTGCAATGGATTCTTCAAATGAAAGATTAGAGAATATCCCATATCTATGGAGGATATTGGCAAAGGAATATATAGCAGATAAAATTTATTGGCATCAAAAGAGTAGAAATGTCTGGTTAAAAGATGGAGATCGCAATACCAAAGCATACATGCTTTGACAAAAACACGATATGCACGAAACAAAATCAATGTCGTGGAAGATACATAAGGTGTTATCTATAAAGGGGATACCGCTATTGGTACTCATGATGTGAATTTCTTTACAGAGACATACATACCAAATAACCAACTGGTACTAGAATCGTTGTTTGATAGGTTTCAGAAAAAAGGTACTGATGATATGAATCACGATCTCACTAAAGATGCAGTCATTGCTGCTGTTAAATCAATAGGTCTTTTCGAGCCCTGGTTTTGATGGCCTAACGATTTTTATCAACATTGTTGGGATATCATTGGATACGAAGTAACCCACGAAGTCAAACGTTTCTTTCTCAACATGTGTTATGCACCTAAACGTTAATCATATGAATATATGCATGATACCTAAGGCTGAGGAACCAAAGACTTTCTTTGAGTATCGTCCGATCGGCCTTGTCAATGTTATTTACAAAGTCATCTCAAATATTCTTGTAAATCGACTGATGACACTACTTGATCAGATTTTTTCAGAATCGCAGTCCGCTTTTATCCCAAGTAGGATGATAAATGGATAACATCCTTGTAGCCAGTGAACTTATGCACTCCATATAATCAAGAAAGCGAGTCTCCCAAATATCTATGGCGATTAAAAAAACATTTCTAAAGTCTACGATCGAGTAGAATGGAAATTCCTCAAAAGGACTATGCATGCTTTTGGATTCTTAGAAAGTTTACTTCATGGATGCTTTTGGATTGTGACATGCTTTTGGATTGTGACATCAGTTGACTACTCAGTACTCATCAACGGCAACCCACAAGGACGGTTAATTCGCAGAGACAAGGGGATCCTCAATCCCCCTATATTTTTATCTCATGTGCGGATATTTTAAGACATTTGATGACAAGAAATGCGATAAAAGGTAACATCAAAGACACAAAGATTGGAAATGGTGTTCCTGCTATTAGACATCTCCTCTTTGTTGATGATTCTCTCTTCTTATGTCAAGCAAACCAAAAGATGGAATGACCATGAAGAATAATTTTGAGATGTATGAGAAAGGATCATGTCAATCTATAAACCCTCTCAAATCAACGATTACTTTCGGATCTAGAATCCCCGATGATTTGTAGAGACGCTTGAACCAGATTCTGGGAATAGAAAAACAAGGTGGTGGTGGTAAATACCTTTGTCTACCAAAACAGTTTCGAAGGAAAAAGAAAGACATGTATCGATACATTATCGATAATGTGAAAAACAAACAAACTTCGGGTTAGAATACACAATACCTCTCACCGGCTGGTATAGAAGTCCTCATCAAGTGAGTAGAAAATGCATGTTTTCTCCATGAAATGCTTTAAAATCCGAACAAAATTCACTAGAGAAATTACAAGTAATATACAAAGGTTCTAGTGGGAGAAGATAACAAGATCAAAAGGCTTACCTTGGGTTACTTGGAAATGCCTAAACTATCCCAAGAATGAAGGTGGACTAGGTTTCTGGGATCTTGATAGATTAAATGACTCTTTGTTGGCAAGACATGCATGGCAAATTTACAAGTACCCGAATACTCTGTTTGCAAGATTGTTCAAAGCTCGGTATTTCAGAGACACTACTATTTTGGAAGCAACTATAAAACGAAAATAGTGTTGGGATTATGTCCTGAAATCACATTGTACTCACTCTAGAGATAGTTGTATTGTCGAGATCGGACAATTCATGTGATACTGGGTAGTCATAATGTTTTGCTAGAAACCGCTTATGACAAATGAGTTGTAACTCATTTCCAGTATCGTGTGAACCTACAGGGTCACACACCTAAGCAAGTTGGACATAGTTCATAAGGGATTGATCATTGGCATATGGTCTGGTCGATGTGTATTGGATACACATCGAATATGAGTTTTAATGAGGTGTGTCGATCGACACCATTGGGTGCGTCGGTCGACACAAGATGTGTGTCGATCGACACCACTAAGTGTGTCGGTCGACACAAGGCCGAAACCGAAACTGATGTTTCGGTTTACGTCGAGGTCGTATATAAGTGATCTTATAATTCGACCTAGGAAAGTGAGAGCCGCCCAGACAGTTTTTCTCAGAGAGAAAAACACAGAAACCTCTAAAAACTCAGTTCCCAGGAGATCCGATTCACGGTACTAGCATCCCGGCGGATTCCAGCTTGTGTGCGTGTGGACTGCAGTAGAGGCGCAGCATATGAGGCGCTCCAGTGATCTTGTTTATCTGACCCTATTCCGCTTCCAATCTCCAGGTAAACATGAGGTCAGATCCATGATTCAATTAACTAGACCCTAGATCCTAGGCTTCGGGAACCTGACAGCAATTCTGAATCTGGTAGAATTGGCTCGAAGTTCCATCAGTGGTATCAAAGCCTTAGGGTTTTACATTGAATCAAACCTGTTTAATCGAATTTGATGATTTAGATTCACAAACTAGGTTGTTTGTTTAGAACAGGTTAGATCGCTTTCGATCAAAATCGAATCTGTGATTTCGCACAGTGTCGATCGACACACTAGGTGTGTCGGTCGACACAGAGTGGCGAATTCGACAGAATCGGCGGCTATGGTTTTTCGCGAAGAAAAACCGAAAGCCTACTGTGTCGATCGACACAGGTTGAGTGTCGGTCGACACAGAACAGATTCGGTCCAGTGTCGATCGACACAGGTTAGTGTCGGTCGACACATACCTAGCGAATGGTTAACTGGTTCAATTGGATTGGACCGGTTATCATGCTTGGTTAAGTCCGAATAAATCGGTTTAAATTAGATGAATTGGTTCAATTGGATTGAACTAATTATCCCAATGAATATGAACCAATTGGTTAGAATCAGTTTGATTGGATAAAACGGTTCAATTGAATTGGACCGGTTATCGCAATCAGTTGAAACTGGTTAAAACGGTTTAAAATTGGATGAATTGATTCAATTGGATTGAACCAGTTATCGCAATCAGCATAAACCGATTTGAATGGTTAAGATCAATTTGATCTGATAAGTCGATTCAATTGGATTGAACCGGTTATCAAAATTGTCTTCGGTTAAGGTCTATGTCGACCGTCACACACGGGTTGTGTCGATCGACATGACCGGTTCGATGAACCGGGTTAATTGGATTAACCGGTTATTGAAGTCCGGTTTTGTTTGGTGGTGTCGATCGACAGACATAGTCTGCGTCGATCGATACAGTGCTTGAAATTCTGGTTATTGAACCTTGAACTTGCTGAAACCAAACTCGACCTAAACCTTGATCAAAGCTTAGCTTCAATATGGTCAACTGTCAAGACTCATTTCGTTGTGTGATGGTCTAGCCAAGAGCTTGGTGTCCACAATTAGGTGAGTAAGGCAGGTAATTATGTTGATGGACTTGCAGTGCTTGACATCAATAATTACATGACCTAATAGATTGATTTTCTAACCTTTCAGAGTTTAGTTTCCTCAACTAAACATCAAGTGACCTTGATGTCTTGCCCAATCTCGTCTACTGTCAAGGCTTGGTTCATTGTTGGATAGTCTTGGAGTCCCTGGTATCCACAGTGACTTGATCTTGCAGGTGTTCATTGATAGACTCGCAGTGCGACTGTCAATGATCACAAGACAGAAAAGATCGTTTTACTTGACTGGGCTATCAGAAGTTCTGGGCCCAGAGACATCAGAGTAGATAAGACATGGATTGTCTTATCTGCGACCAAGAGTTGTACTGGGTACAATTAGCAATGATTTGCTTACCTAGATAACTAAATTTTGGGTGATGACGAGTCGTCCACTTAGAATTTGGTGAAGTGTGGATCTTGGATCATTATATTCATAGAGGAAACATTATTTGAATATAATGCGAGTTTTCTTATTAGATAAGATTTCTCATCATATACATAACTAAATCTTTGTTTTTCTTGGATTTCAGCTTATGTCTATGACTACTTTCTCGTTGCGATCCGTCCTTGAGAAGGACAAGTTAAATGGATCCAACTTCCTGGATTGGTATCGAAATTTGAGATTAATTCTCAAGCAGGAGAGCAAGGACTATGTCCTTGAGAAAGCTCTTCCAGAAAGGCTTGGGACCAATCGCTCGAATGCAGTATATGATGCTTGGAATAAGCATTATATTGATGCGGTAGATGTGCGTGGTCTGATGTTGGCTACCATGAACTCAGACTTGAAGAGTCAGTATGAGAACATGGAGTCGCCAGTAGAGATGATCACCAGCCTGAAACTGAAGTTTCAGGATCTGGCACGAGTTGAGAGATTCCATATGGTGAAGTCTCTCACTGGGTGCAAGCTACCAGAGGATGCTCCAGTGAGTCCTCATGTCATTAAAATGATGGGTTACATTGATAACCTGGGGAAACTGGAATGTCCTGTCAGCTTAGAGTTGGCCACTGACATCATTCCGAAGTCACTGCCGTCTAGTTATGATAAGTTTATCAAAAGCTATATCAAGAATAACTTGACGAAGACGTTGACTGAGCTGCATGGCATGCTCAAAACAGCAGAGCAAGACATCATAAAGGGTAAAAGATTTGAGAAATCTTGTGTTGGCAAGGGTAGAGGCAGGGCCGTCCAGATTTGGAATCAGGATAAGCATGTGTCATCTTATAAGCCCAAGTCGGGCCCATCTGGTGTTAGAAAATGCTTCTACTGCGATGAGTCAGGGTATTGGAAGAGAGATTGCATTAAATTCTTGGAAGATTCACAAGAGATGAAGGAGATGTATGGTACTTCTTCTTCAGGTATTGTGTTATTAATTCAAGTTCTACGTAAGTATTGAATACTAGTTGTGGTACTGATATTTTTGAAATATGCAGAACCTAAACGACAGTAGAACGTTGAAGAAAGGGCAAGTGGAACTGCGTGTCTGGTATGAAGCAATGGTTGATGCATGAGCCGTAGAGATTCTCCACTTGTAGGAGCCTTTCATACTTGGTTTTATAAATTAAGTAATTGCTACTATATATCTGCCTTGTGCAGAAATGTCTTTCATTTTCTTGTAAGAATTTGGATGTTTTTCATTTTGATAAAAGACAAGTTTTGTTCTTTAGATCTTAATGAAATATCCTATGGTAGCACCCCTTTTGTGAATGGGTTTTATATCTTGAACCAATGTACGCTTGTACACATAACATAAATACCAAACAGTTTAAGTCTGATGACTCGAACTCGACTTTTCCTTGGCATAGTCGTTTGACCATACAGAGTGAAGCGGATTCAGAAGTTCCATAGTTTTGGACTCATTCGATTGTTAATCATGTGAGATATGAATTCTGCTCACTGGACCAAATGACTAAGGCCCTTTTAGCAGAGCTAAAAGTAAACGGGCCAGAGGCTTATTGGGCCTTACACATACTGATGTATGCGGCCCAATGAACATTAGTGCCAAAGGAAATCTTCAGTACTTCATTACCTTATTGATGACATCAATAAGTATGGATGTGTTCTTTTGATGAGACACGAGCAGGAATCCCTTGAGGAGTTCCAAGATGAAGTATAGAACCGATTTGACAGAAGCATTGAGATCCTCGATTAGATCGCGGAGGAAAATACTTGAGTCAAGAATTAGGTGATCATCTAGGTGAGTGTGAAGTCATATCACAGCTCTTTTTTCCTGGAAAACCTAAATGGTGTTTCTGAGAAAACGAATCGGATCTTATTAGATATGCTCCGATTAATGATGAGTCACAGGAATCTTCCATAATCCTTTAAGAAATACGCTCTAGAAAGGTCTGTGTTTGCGCAGAAAAGGGTTTCAATCAGAATCAATTGAAAGACACCACATTGGATGTGGACTGGAAGTTTTTCAAGTAAGTTGTTTCTGATCATTTGGGGATGAAAGCTAACAAGCTTGAATCCAAATCTGATAAGTTATACCTCGCTGGTTGTCCTAGGAAAACCGAGGCTTACTACTTTTATGACCAATCCGAGGACAAAGTTTTGTTGTTCGGAACTGTGTCTTTTAAAGAAAGATCATACTTTCCAAAAGAACAGTGGGAGTAAAAGTACACATCGAAGAAATTCGATTAACATAGAAGGCCGCTCAACCTGTTGAGGGAGAGAAGCGGTGAGATCTACAAAGTGCTGTAGGATCTACACCTATGGAGCCTGAAATTCGCAGATCCGAAAGGATCCGTCACTAACTCGAGAGTGATTTCTCGTAGCCGATTGTCGTGATCTAATTGATCATTGAAAAGTGACGAGCATGCGAAATTCAAAGAAGCGATGGTGAGCCCCAACTCCGAAAATTGGCTGGGTATGCATGTTAGCTTCATCGATCCATTTCTGGATTGAAGCAAACATCTTGGAGTTGGAATCAACATTCTGATAATGTGGTCAAGAGTTTTGACTTGATCAGAAAAGAAATGAAACCATGCGTTTACAAGAAGATTAGTGGGAGCGAAATTGCAATTCTCACACTGTATGTAGATAACATACTTAATCTCATAAACGACGTTCCGACGCTAAAGTCTTGTCAAGATTTGGGTCGGAAGTCAAATTTAACGATGGACATGGGAGAAGCCGTGAAAGTTCTTGGAATAAGGATCCATTGGAATGGATCAGAAAGGCTAATTAGATTATGTCAAAATCCTTATGTTGATAAGGTATTGGACAGTTCATATGTGCTTAATTCCAAGAGTGACTTCATACCAAAGGTCTTATGGCAATAATCTAAGCGAGATGAAGTGTCTTGGACACTGGCTAAGCTAGTAACAATATTAGCAAGATGAAGTGTTTTGAACACTGGCTGAACTAGTATTAATGAGTGTGATTGCTAATGCTGCTGCAATAGAATCCATCATAAATGCCATATTTTGCGCTCGTCTAGATGCAGCTTACGCATAAAGCATGACGAGAAAATACCAATATGTTCCGGTAATAGTCACTGAACAGTTGCCAGAAATATCCCAAGTGTTTGAGAAGCACTAAGGATAGGTCCGTGGTGAACTGATAAAGTGACAAACCAGTTGAAAGTAGTTAGACGGACAAAGACGATTCCCGGTACCCACCTGGTTATGTCTCTTTGTCTAAATAGCGGTGATATCTGTTGGAAAGGCTCCAAGCAGTAGACCGTAGAATAATGCTTTTATCTGAATGGCGGTGTGGTTTGTTGGAATTGTTTCAAGCAAAAACACCGCAGTCTCTCCCACAACCTAAGCACGAGATTCATTCTGCTGCTGTAGGTATAAGATATCTGAAGAGATGATCTTGATTCTAGTGGGAGTTATTTTAGTTATGATATTTACATAGACCTGCTATGGCAATGTTTGTGTAAGTTAAAACTGACATCGGTGTTATTTAATCATTGGGTGATTAAATAATGGTCCCAGAGTATTTTATGTTCATCTTATAGGTCATCAAGTTGAGGACTTGATCATGAAACCCTATAAGTAAAAGATGACATAAATTATGATTTTCCCTAGTCAAGGTTATTGAAGTGGGACACTAATAACCGCGCGAGACTAGCATGTGAGGTGACTGTTGGACTAAGTTTCATGGAGTCAATGATATGATTATCACAGTCAATCACATAGATATATGTTGGTGAACATATGATCGGACATGACCCGCTTAATGAGAAATCCACAGGATAGTTATATCAGTGTCATGGGATTTTCTCATTACGACTATAGAGTATAGTCCTTAGACCTGAGTTCATCATGCTTTCTAGCATATGAATTGGTGCGTTTTGACCTTGTCAAACGTCGTTCCGTAACTGGCGGCTATAACGGCATTGCTTAGGCGTATCATGAAGTATGTGTAGAAACAGGGATGGAACAAGATGGGATTTGTCCCTCCCATATAACGGGAGATAAATATCCCAGGGCCCATCGAAGATTTGATACTGAGAAAATGCATGGCCGTGCTCAAACGAGGTGATTTTCAGTCGTTTGTTTTATCAGTATAGATCAGGAGTTCGATGAACATGATGTTGGCTATAATAAGGATGACACAGTCTCTTGCCTTATGCCATATCGAGATATAGAGACGAAGGGATTATAGGAATAGGTGATTCCAGTACAAGTGGGAGATTGTTGGGATTATGTCCTGAAATCACATTGTACTCACTCTAGAGATAGTTGTATTGTCGAGATCGGACAATTCATGTGATACTGGGTAGTCATAATGTTTTGCTAGAAACCGCTTATGACAAATGAGTTGTAACTCATTTCCAGTATCGTGTGAACCTACAGGGTCACACACCTAAGCAAGTTGGACATAGTTCATAAGGGATTGATCATTGGCATATGGTCTGGTCGATGTGTATTGGATACACATCGAATATGAGTTTTAATGAGGTGTGTCGATCGACACCACTAAGTGTGTCGGTCGACACAAGGCCGAAACCGAAACTGATGTTTCGGTTTACGTCGAGGTCGTATATAAGTGATCTTATAATTCGACCTAGGAAAGTGAGAGCCGCCCAGACAGTTTTTCTCAGAGAGAAAAACACAGAAACCTCTAAAAACTCAGTTCCCAGGAGATCCGATTCCCGGTACTAGCATCCCGGCGGATTCCAGCTTGTGTGCGTGTGGACTGCAGTAGAGGCGCAGCATATGAGGCGCTCCAGTGATCTTGTTTATCTGACCCTATTCCGCTGCCAATCTCCAGGTAAACATGAGATCAGATCCATGATTCAATTAACTAGACCCTAGATCCTATGCTTCGGGAACCTGACAACAATTCTGAATCTGGTAGAATTGGCTCGAAGTTCCATCAAATAGTCCTATGGTTGTGAATCGATTCTTGTAGGGATGGAACTTCTAAAAAAGGTATGCGCTTTATGGTAGGAGATGGCAAATCGGTGAATATGTATGATGACCATTGGTTACCTACAAACCCACCAAGAAAAGCAACAAGGATTTTAGAAGTGAGTAATCTACGACTTTCGGATCTTATCTTACGAGGAAACAACCCATGTAAATGGAACGAACATCTAGCAATAGACCTTCTAACGAGTGATGATCGACAGTTTCTGCTTGCTACACACATCCCTCGTCAACCGACCCAACATAAAGTAATTTAGAGCTTAGAAAAACCTTGTCTTTATTCTGTTCGTTCAGGGTACAAGCTAGCAATGAATGAGTTCAGAACACTCCCATAACCTCCTCGACCACCCTATGGAAATGTATCTTTGAAAGCAAAGATATGGAATCTTCAGATCATGCCAAAACTGAAACACTTCCTATGGAGAATTCTATCGAGATCTTTTGATATTGCAATCAAATTAAACTCCGGAGGCATTACCATGGACACAATCTGTCAAAGATGCTATGAATTAGAGGAGACCATAAATCATACCTTGTTCACATCTCCACTTTCATAGAGAACACGTCGATTAGCACAACTACCTCTTATTTTATCTGAGAGCTTGGGTGAAGATTTGGAGGAGAACATCAAGATATTTCTTAATCACAGTACTATAACGAGTATTGATGATCCCACACAAATACTGCCTTTCTGGTTAATATGGTGAATTTGGAAATCGAGAAACAACCTTCTATTTAAAATTCAACCAGTATCTCTGGTGAGAGATGTAGAATTCACTACAACGGATGTTAAGGAATGGATCTAAGCTCACACCACCATTTCGGGTACTAGATTGCGGAGCAATGACTCTCAAATACCAATACGGTGGAGACGTCCTCCGGCAGGAAACTTCAAATGCAATTTTTATGCATCTTTGATTCTATCTTCAAAGCTAGCAATTGGTGGACAGGTGATCTGATAAGTTGATGAGAGTAAGAACACAAAGTGTTTAGGAAGAATTATATTAGACTCTCATGATGATAAAGTACAATATGCATAGACTTATATATTGGTAGAATTATCCTAATTCCTAAACTAATATGGAATATAATATATTAGAGATGATGATAAGTTTCCTATTCTTGGATATTCATCTTGATCCTTCAAGATTCTTCTCGATCTTCTTTGATACGGTCGATCTTATCTCGATCTCCCAATACCCTCCCGCAAGCTCATACGTGGTAACACGTATGAGATTGGACAAATCTTCAAAATATTGGCAATATACCCTGCCGCCAGGTCATTAAATCGACGTTTATACTCGGTCGTAGAGTTTTTCAAAGATGTTTGTACCCGGTCGTAGAGTTCTTCAGCGACGTTTATACCCGGTCGTAGGGTTCTTCATGACATTTATACCCGGTCGTAGGGTCAAATCGGCTGTAGCACCAAGCCGTCAGGTCAAATCGACGTTTATACCCGATCGTAGGGTTCTTTAAGTAGTATGGGACAAAACTCGCGATTGCGATGTCCATAAGTAATTCGTGATTGCGAAGTAGAAAAACAACTCAAGAAGGTGAGAAGTAAAATAAAAATTTCTGTTTTCGTGATTGAAAAATCAGAAACTTATCCAGATAATGGGCCTTAGCTTTCATGTATGAAAAGAAAAAGTTCTAAAATAGAGATTGAAGATGGCGCCTTGTTGTTGTGAATGAAAACAAAGGCATCCATGTGAAGTAGAGCACGGCTTCATGAAGCTCGTGTAAGATATTGGGCCCAATCTAGTTAGAAAAATATTATGTGGGCTTCTTTGGCCCAAAGATGACGCACGCCTCTCGTAATGACATCGGAGTCGGCGGCGGTAATAAGAAATCGGAGACTGGCGGTAACAAGGGATTGGAACTCACAGCAGCTTTGCAGCGGTGGCAAAGATCTAGGAAGCTGTGACGTTGAGTGGTCATCGAAGCCGGTGGTATCGAAGAACGTCGGTGATGAAGCAAGAGATCTGATTTTCTCAGGAACGATTTTGGTCGATCTCCGGTGAAAATCGATGCGGCGGACGGATAGTGATGGAAGCAGAACGATGATGATGGCAGAATTCTGGTGGAAGCCATTGATAACTCATGAAGGAAGAAGAAGAAGCCATTGATGGAGCTTCGGCGAAGAGGAGAAAGTCGTACTACTTTTCCAAATTTTTTCTGTTTTTTTTTTAGGAAGACGAAAACTAGAAAAATAGAAACGGAAGCATTAGATTTGATCCCGAAGAATCGTCTGCTCTGATACCATGATAAGTTGATGAGAGTAAGAACACAAAGTGTTTAGGAAGAATTATATTAGACTCTCATGATGATAAAGTACAATATGCATAGACTTATATAGTGGTAGAATTAACATAATTCCTAAACTAATATGAAATATAATATATTAGAGATAATGATAAGTTTCCTATTCTTGGATATTCATCTTGATCCTTCAAGATTCTTCTCGATCTTCTTTGATACGGTCGATCTTATCTCGATCTCCCAATAATATGATCAAAATGGAATCTTGCAATTTTGGGGAACCAGTCATCTGGGACGTGTGCATTCGCCTCTAGGAACAGAAGCAAAATGTCTCCTCAAAGCAATGGAAATGGTGTCTTATGCAGGTTTCAAGAATGTGATTTTCGAAAGTGATTACATGCTGCTAATCAACTCCATCAACAACAATGATCCCGACATCGAGATATAAACCATGTGCAAAGATGTTCTACGGTGGTCTACAAATTTTCAGGAGATCTCTTTTACCCACACCAAGCATAAAGGAAATGAAGTAGCTCATGTTTTAGGGTTCAAATTATTTTTCAGTATGGGTTTCTAAATTCACAGCTCCGAATTGTATTGCTAATTTACTATATTACTAGGTGATCGACCTGCAAGCATGTGCGGGCATTATTCTGTTTGTTAATTAATTTATGTGTATTTTTCGGTTAGTGCCAAGACAATACGTGATGTAAGTTATTTTTATGGTCAAGATGGTATAAGATTTAATTCATTATTTTATGCACATCGGAATTGTAATTTTAGATGTTAATTGGTTTGTTTGCTACCTCCTCTACAAACATTATATTTGTAGACGGTTGCATTTTTGGCATTTAGTATTGAAACGTAATAAACCATTTTGTATCCATTCGTATCGTTTTGTCCACTTAGAATACTCTAAATCAAAATACCATTCATTTTTGTTAGTTACACTGGTGAGCGGTTGTGGATAGTTTTAAAATATTATTTTTGATTGTGGAACAGATCGAACCGCATTCATGTGCATGCATTGGAGTATTTTATGTTATTTGGAAGTTGATATAAGTTATTTTTCGTTTTGTGCGTCAAAACGAATATGTGGTAGAATATGTTATGGAAAACATTGTGTACATTTAGTACGTGGTAGAGGTGACCGACTCACACGCATGGACGGACGTTGTGTTATTTGATAGTTGGTCTATATTTTTTTTTTGTGTGTCAAAACTAATAATTGGTATAAAATTTAATTCATGGTTTTATACAAATTTACAATTTGTTAGATGTATATTTATTTTCTAAATATACATATAACTAAGAAAAATAAACCCGCATTTAAAATATAAATTTTATGTGATTATCTAATTTATGAATTATACATTTCATCATCTTGTTTTATTTTCATGCAATGACATAATCACATTTGTATTATTTGTAAAATGATGTAAAAAACTATGAAAGTATCAACACAATCTCATTAAGAGCAAAAAATATTTTAAAAATCAAGTTTTAATATTAATTTCATTAAGTATTTAAATGATATGATATTAGGCTAAATAAAAGAAAATAAAGAGGAGTATTGTTGACAAATAAAAAATAAAAAGGCGTTCATGAATGTATAAAATTGTAAAATAAAATAAAAGATAAAAATATACTAATAACTTTGAATTTGTAAATATTTTCAAATTATTATTAAATAAAAAACTCTATTACGATTTGGCATCACATATGTAAAAATATTAAATTCATAAATACGACTATAACTAAGATTTGATAATTGTTCAGATATTTTGAAGATTCAATATATATTTCCTAGATTAAATTTGTAAACTACAATCATCATTAAATACAACCATGGTCTAGTGGTCAAGTGGTTAAAGCTCTACACCGGCAGGTACTGAGTTTGAATCCTCGAAGGCGCAAGTTTTACAAGATTATTGGAGGCAAGCTTAGACCACATACATTGAGGGTTCTTAAGGGTGGGGGTTCTTAACTATTCACGTGGGTCCCACGTGAATAGTTAAGACCGGGTTCTAAAAATCCTTATTTAAGAACCGGTTCTTAGAGCACATACATTGAGGGGTTCTTAAGGGTGAGTTTCTTAACTATTCACGTGGATCCCACGTGGGGCCCACATGAATAGTTAAGAAACTGTCTCTTAAAATCCTTATCTAAGGATCGATCCTTACACTGTTCACGCCACGTGGCGCATTTTTATTGGTCAACTTTTTTTTTTTTAATTTTTTTTTTTTTTCGACAGATTAAAAAAAAAAAAAAAGATGAATAGTTAAGAAACTTAGGCGATAACACGGATGGACATGGTCTTACACTGTTCATGACACGTGGCAGCTTGTCATTCGTCTAATTTGTTTTTCAATTTTTTTTTTACACTTTTCCCCAAAAAAAAATAAAATTTTTTTTTTAAGAACCCCATAGGGGGTTCATTGATGTATATGCCCTTATAAGGAAGTTTTCAGGAGCAGATGGAGCCGTTGATCGTGATCGTGGATGGATTCTCGTAGAACGGAGGTAGTACTATCTGTAAAACTGTCTTTATAATAGTTCTCATAATTTGTATCAGCGTTAAAAAAATCGAAAAAATATTTCAGCTCATTTATATAGTAGAAATAGTTGTACTACTCCACTTTAATGAAAAGATAATATGTATTTAACATTTTAATTATTGTTAAGATTTTGCGACGATTTTATTGTTAATAAATATAAAGATATAAAAATTAGTTTTTTTAAAAAAATTATAAAGATTTTGTAAATCTGACACGGTTTCAATTAATTACTATAACCACATAATATTCATAATCATCAAATGTAGTTTTGTCTTCAAGTAACAATATTAATTCATCAGAATCTCTAAATCTAGCTATAATATCAATTAAATATTTTGGTAGAAATTATATTAAAATATTATATTAAGTGTATATTATTTTAAGTATAGATATGTAAATTTATTATTTTAAGTTTAAATATTCCAAAAATAAATGTAGTTTTGTACTTAAGTGACAATATTAATTCACTAGAATCTTTAAATCTAACTAACAATATCAAATAAAAATTTGTGAGGTATTATCTTAACAATAATTATATAATTGTATATATAAAATACAGTAGTTGACAAAAATAAATAAAAACACAATATATTAATTATATATTTATTTTTGAATATTACCACAATATGTATTTTTTTAAAAAAATATTTATTTACTCACAATTTTTAAAGAAAACAATATTAATTACTCCAAAATGGAGCTTTATGTTTTAAAAACATAGTATCAGTGTTAATACTAACAATCTTCTATTGGAATATTGAAATATTTCATTAAAAAAATTGTATTATAAATAATCGAACTAATTAAGATATTCAATAAGATATTTTAATATATCTTTGCAAACCTAATAAATGCTACAGAATTTTAAATAAAATGCTTTTTTGGTTTAATGGTAATTAAATTAATCAATTCAATTCATTACACAAATGAGTTTAATGAATCTATACTATTAAAACAGGAAGGTTTTTTGAAACTAATCTTTGCCCACCGTGTTATTTACATGGCATGCAATTGGAAATCAGCCGTAAATATGTCGATTCATTAAGGGTATTATTGTCTTTCTATCAGGTGAAAAGAAGCGGGTTATCCGGGTTCAAAATCGGATAAACGCGCGGGTCATAGTTTTAAAATCCTTGCCATTGATGTTCAGACGTTATGATCTCGATCGTTTATTTTAACCTGTATTCCGACCCGTTTCGATTAAATTTTTAAACCAAGACCGGGTCCATAGATGGATAAACATGCATGTACAATTTTAAAATCTTTACCATTAATTTATACATGTTATAATCTTGATCGTTAATTAAAACCTGTATTCCGACCCGATTTCGGAGTATTTTGAAATAAATTAAGCATTCTTACTAATCATAACAAACATGTTATCCGGGTTCATGAACGGATTGACCCGGTTAATTGTATTTTAATAGAATTTGGGCTTTATGTCACAAATGGGCTGATTATTATTTATCCCGTTTGTTTGAATAAAATTGTTTAGCTATATTGTATCCCGTTTTTTACAATATTGTGAGTTAATTAAAGTAACTATAATTTTTCAAATAATTAAAGCCGTTACTATGATTACGAATATAGAGTTTTTTTAAAATTATGGAATGTTGTAGATATTTGTATACTAATTTGTATAAATTTAGGAACAAGAATATTACTGTTGACTTAATTTACGATATCAATTAAAGATCTCAATCAAAGATATCCACATTCAAATTCGAAATTATTCGAATATGCTAATAGTATTCTAACAGAAAAATCTCGACCTAGAAAATAATCTATAAATACAATGACGATCACTAAAAATTTCATAGTCCTTCTTTATTTACATCATTGCGGGAAAATTTATTCGTGTTTAAAATCCTTTGTTTTTGTTTATTGGTTTTTGTTTTATATGATGTCTCCAAACAAATAATACCATATAGAAATACTATCATTTGTTTGTCAATCCTTACTGGATGTTTTACAAAGATTGAGGGTTGTTCTATATCAGTTAAATACTTTTCATCGGTAATAGCCCAAACGTTTTGAGTGTTCTGTTGTCATGCTTTACTATTGATTCATTGTCTATTTTGTGAGTTTTGTATTGCTTCATATAATGATAATTTTTGTTTTTGTTTCATATGATGTCTTCAAAGAAAGATCACTATATAAATTTACAATACTGCGATTTTCAATCCTTAATGCATATTTTCCAGACATTAAGGGTTGTGCTATAGCAGTTAAATACTGATTATCTGTAATGGCTCAAACGTTTTGAGTTATGTCTATTGTAGTGGTTTTATAGACAGTATTTATTTCTATTGTAGCGGTTATGGCCCAAACATAAAATCGATTATGATATTGGGCAAAGACACTAAAGCATTGGGATATAAGCGGTTATGGCCCAAAGGTTTTTACTGAGCCAATGGTTTTCATTAAGTGAATTACACCTTTTACTCGCCACTTTTGGAAACTTTTTAAAAATTTTCAACCCTAGATGCTTCAGTTTCTTACTACTTAACCAAATAATAACTTCTTTCTCGGTAATTTCAACGAAATTTCAAAGAATCTCGACATGGCTCCACAGATTTTTCAAAAGATTTCCCAAATCAACAACTTTGTTCCTTGCATCTGGGAACTAAAATTTCTTCTGTTGCGAGTTTGGATGTGTCTAACACACGAGTTGGGAGATCCATGTATCCATATGATCTTGGTCGATGGAGAAGTAATTTCGTTATTACAATTTCATTTTTTCAATGCTTACGCTTATTGCGTGTTTTAACTAAGATTTTTTTTGTAAACCGATTTAGGGTGTGAAAATAGAGGCTATTGTTCCTGTATCATATGTTCCAAATTTCGTTTCACTACCTGGTGTGAAGGCCGCTGGTTTAATCTTGCGTATGCTAGGGTTGTTCAGGCACTGGAATATGGTTCGTTAACTCCTCACGGCTTCAAACTCATTTTCGGTGGAACCATAACTTTCTGCCTGGCTTACGATTATATTCCTGATGGTCATTTCATGCAATTTCCATCAGTTCCGGATATATTGTATGGGAAAGTTGATGATGAATATCCTAAAGGTAACGTGAATATAGATTTTTTGATATTGTTCTGAAATTAATATATAGTTGTTTAAATCCGTGTATTGTCCTGTGTAGATGTTATTGGTGTTGTTACGCACGTTGGAAACGTGCAGCCTTATTGGGCAGAACCAAAGCTGCAGTTTACCATTCGTGACACAAGGTTAGTTAATATGCAAGTCTCAGGAGTAAATATAATATATTGGATATCTGACTAATGAATTTGTTTGTTAATAGGCAAGTCTCATTAAAAATATAATATATTGGATATCTGAGTAATGAATTTGTTTGTATTGAATAATATAACTTGGAAATACTTTGTCGTAATAGCCTCCAGAGTCTTCAGTATTTGAATCGGACAAGCTTCCCATGAGCTGATAAGAAGGTTTTTGAAGGATGCTGATAGGCATCTCTTTGTGATCCTCCGGTGCTTCTACATTAAACACGAATCCGGTAAGATTAAATATGAGATAGAACAATAATTAATGTGATCGTATATGTATTATTACCATATTGTGGTTTATGTTTGATCTAAGATTGAAATTTTTTTGTTTTATAATATAGATGTAACTTGGCTAAGAGGACATGAGCCTATTTCAGCAATTATGTACGATCAAACTGATAACGCATATTTCAATAGTCTCCTCAACAGGTTGTGTTCATATATTTGATTCATATTTTACTGTTTGATGCTTCCATAGATTTAAATTGTTTTAGTTTATTAAAGAAATATCTTGAGTTGTTATTAATATATTGTTTTTTATTATATAGCTTTCCAAATCCAGTGCCTGCTCAGTATCCTGAAAAATTAGACCTCTCGCATTTTATCTTTTAAATGATACTAGGTGATCGACCCGTACGCATGTGCGGGCATTTTTCTGTTGTTAGTTAATTTGGGAGTATCTCTCGATTAGGGTCAAGATAAAATGTGTTTTTTTGTGTGTTCGAGATTGGTTAGAGATTTAAGTAATCGTTTTATATGAACATGGTTACATTCGAATTTAAGTAATCGTATTTTGATATGTGATCGACTCGGACGCATGTGCGGGCATTTTTCTGTTGTTAGTTAATTTAGGAGTATTTCTCGATTAGGGTGAAGATAAAACGTGATTTTAATTTTTTATGTTTGGGATTGGTTAGAGATTTTATTAATCGTTCTATATGCACATGGTTACATTCGAATCTAAGTAATCGTTTTCAAATGTGCAGGCATTATTCTGTTGTTAATGCACTTAGGTGTATTTCTCGATCACCAAGATAAAACGTGATCTATGTTTTGTCTATATAGTGATGGTGTAAAATTTAATTCATAGTTTAATATGCATATCCGAATTATTACGTTAGGATCGGATGCATAAAATAATAAGTATATACTCATACGAATATTTATAATGTGTTTATATAAAGTTACTAAATATTCTTACAAACATAGAAATCTGAGCAAGACATTAAACATAAGTTTTAGTTTAGTTTAAAATAGGATTACAACATTGGAAGAGTTAGAGAGTTTAAGAAATGGTGGAGGAGAGCATCAGGACTGGAGTTGTAGCATTTTGCCAGAAAAGTTGAAGCGTGATTCTCTGCTTCGCCTTGACATTATTTGCTGTCAGAAATTCTCTTAATCCGCCAGCCAAACGAATGCGTCCCCTATTAGTATCTGAATGGAATGCAAACTCAACAGACCATTTCTGTCTATCATCATTGACCATCAAAATGGTTTTGCCAGCAACCGTCCACAAGTCGTTTGCATCCAGAAAGAACTTAGGAAGATACTGCAAAATGAACACATATGAATCATGTAAAAATATTTAAAACATTGATAGAAAGGAATAACTTACGATTCTGCTTCGCTTTATGCCGTCACTCGTGATGTTTAAGGTAACAAACTTCTCATTAGCTCCTTCAAAATCATCTCGATTATTAGTCAAAACATTAAAAATTCATCATTTATTGTCTGGAAAATAAGTGGAAAAACACTTACTCGTGCTACCTTCTCCAGTCTCCACTGTGTGTGATGTATTTCCTTCAAAACAACAACTCGATAATTATTCAAAACATTAGAAATCATCAGGAATTACATGGAAAATAAATGAAAAAACACTTACTCGTGATACCTTCTCCAGTCTCCTTTGGATGTGTTGTATTTATTTCTAAAATCAACTCTATTATTTGTCATAACATTAGAAATCGTCATTAATTTTATGCAAAATAAGTTGCAAAAATACTTACTCGGGATACCTTCTCCAGTCTCCATTAATTCTGCTGTTTTTTTATATGTGATCTCACAAGCGTTTGATCCAAACTGGTGTACCATATGGAAATCAGCACCTCCACGATACTCGAAAATCAGAAGATCTAACTCATCTAATGCATGAGCTCGGACGAACCGTTTCCAACCATTTTAATCCTATTACCCATTCGTTTGATTGGGAACTCTTCTCGCTTTAAATCAGATGTGAGTACACCGATTGTAACATCTGTTTTTCCAATTATAAAGGTATTAAAGAACTTTTCTAGTATAATCTGCAACACAAGTTTAAACAATTATTTCCAGAAATAAAAACAACTTTAAATTAAACCTTGATAAGATTGTCATAGTAAGATTACATACCAAACTCCTTCTACACTTGCGTGGAAGCATAGACACGAAAAAAGTGGGTGTTTCATCCTACGATTTGTTGTTTGCAAGTTTTAATAAGTAAGGCTAAACCCAAAATAATTACATGCATGTATCAAAATAGATGAGTTGAAGGAACCATATTCAAGTTGCAGAATATATGACTTGTTGAAAGACGGCACCATCAATTTATCTCAATATAAATCTGAAATTCTAAGAAAACAAACCACAAATATCTTACTATAACTCGTTAGATTGCAGCGCAAAGGTTGAAAAAGTTTATTTCAATCACCACTGCACTTTACCATTTTTTGCTAATTTCAGAATGACAAATAAACAGAGATCGTTTCAACTTCATTCTTAATACTATGGGCCATAATTAATTTGGGATTTAATTAGTTTTTAGTATTTTAATAGATTAGCCCAAATGGAAGCTTAGATTGTAAAGAACAAATACTTCTCCACAAATAAGTCTTCTCTATTTAGTCTAAGTTCTAATAATTATTGTTAGATGATAATTACAATAATTGTATGTAATATTGATGATTTTTTTTATTATTCCTTAGAAATTATTTTTTTTTAAAGTGTTTAGCTTAATTTAATTAGTAGAAACACATGTATTTACCGTTTGAAATATAGAAATGGTAAATGAAGTGTGATTTTATAGAAAGAGAAACTTAGAATAAAAATGAAAATGTAGAATCCTTAATTCTCTAACAAGTAAAAGAAACACATCAATTATTTCAAGTAAATAACTAAATAGACAGAATGGAACATAAATCAGGGAATTTCAATATTTTGTAAGGCAAACCATGCCTCTCGGAATGTGTCATAAACAACATTATTAATAGTCCTTAGATCCGAATAGCCACATGGTCCCCTTATTACATCCAATAGACGACCTAAATAATATAATTCTCCATCTTCTTCTTCAAATATTGGTAAAACACATAAACCCAATTTATCTTGTTTGCGGGGTTTCCATTGATGAGTTTTTTTATTCCAAAAAAATTTAGTTGTTATTTGTGAATATAGCAGACGTCGTGATTGAAGATGAAGTTGATTGCATTTCAGCCAAGCACGAAATTTATCTTCTTTTTCTTGATATGCCAAACCGACTTCTTCGTCGAAAACAAATTGTGGAGAAGGGAGAATAATAGGTAAAATTTCCATAGAATCAATAGAATGTAAGGTTAAAGCTGAAAAAAATTTGATTGGTTAATGAAATTAGTATAACTTGTTAAACAGAAATTAAAATGTATGGAATATAAAAAATAAACATGGCAGAGATTTCTCAATTTTACCTATAGTTTCAATTAGCAACCCGAAATAATAATGATACTAATGAGAAGAAGATATCAAATATATAGTACTATGATATTAGGGTTTCGTAGAGATAATATTGTTGGATCCCACTAGGATCTAGGGTTCGTTATATTGAAATTACTAACCTCGTTCTTACCTAGAACTGGCAGCGGAATGATTGGTGAACGAGATCAGTAAGCGACTCAGATGCTTCGCCTCTACCAGATACACACGCACACAAACCTGGAAACCGGGATGCTAGTGCCGGATCTATGGGATCTCTGAGTTTTGGTGTTTCTGCCTCTTCTGTCAAGAAAGAGACGACGGCTACTGTTCTAGGTCGAAACCATCAGGTTTTATTCGACCTAGAATCACACTTGACGGGCCAGACTCGTTTGAGTCATAAAATCGAAAAGCCCTTTCGAAACCTGAAATGTGTCGACCGACACACATGCTGTGTCGATCGACACAACACCATTTTCTCGATATTAATGTGTATCCAATACACATTAACATGATCATTACCATAATGATCATTCCCATGTTTTAGCTTCCAGTTTGCTTAGGTGTGTGACCCTATAGGATCATATAATACTGGCAGTAAGTCTACAACTTACAGATCGCAAGAGGCTTCTAGCAAAACATTGCAACCGCCCAGTATTATACGAATGTCTGATCTCGACACACAACTATCATCAGGAGTGAGCACAAGTGTGATTTCAGGACACTATCCCAACAATCTCCCACTTGTACTGGAATCATCAATTCCTATAATCCTTTTGTCTCTATATCTCGATTTGGCATAAGGCAAGATTGGTGTCATCCTTATTAAGCCAATATCGTGTTTATCGAACTCATGATCTTATACTGAACATTACAAACAACTGAACTACAGTTCGTTTGAGTGCGGCCACACATTTTCTCAGTATTTAATCTTCGATAGGCCCTGAGATATTTATCTCCCGTTATTCAGGAGGGACAAATCCCATCTTGTTCCATCCCTATTTCAACGCACACTTCATGATATACCTGAGCAGTGCCGTTATAGTCGTCAGTTAAGGATCGACGTTTGACAAGGTCAAAGTGTATCAATTTATATGCAAGAAAACATGATGAACTCAGGTCTGAGGACTATACTCTATAGTCGTAATGAGAACCTCTCATGACACAGATATAACTATCCTGGAGACTTCTCATTTGCGGGTCATGTCCGATCATATGTTCACCAACATATATCTATGTGACTGACTGTGATACTCATATCATTGACTCCATGAAACTTAGTCAACAGTCACCTCACAATCTAGTCTCTCGCGGTTGTCATTGTCCCACTTTGACAACCTCGACTAGGGACAGAACATAATCTATGTCATCTATGACTTATAGGGTTTCATGATCAAGTCCTCAACTTGATGACCTATAATATGACATAAACTTATTTTGGGACCATTATTTAATTATCCAATAGTCAAATAATGTTGATGTCAGTTTTTCATAAACATGACCATATCATATCTATCTGAATATCATAACTAAACTAACTCCCACTAGAATCAAGACCAAGTCTTCAGATATCTAGTACCTACAGCAACATTATACAACTCGTGCTTAGGTTGTGAGAGATGTTGCGGTGTTCTTGCTTGGAACCATTCCAACAAACCACACTGCTATTCTTTAATGAGCACTATTCTACGGACCTCTGCTTGGAAACCTTTCCAACAGACAGCACCGCTACACAGGCAAAAGACATAACCAGGTGAGAACCGGGATTCATCCTTGTCCGTCAAACTACTCATAACAGATTCGTCTTTTTCTCAGTTGTACAAGAACCTATCCTTAGTGTTTCTCAAACACTTGGGGATATTCCTTACAACTGTCCAGTGACTCTTACTGGTACAAATTGGTACCTACTCGTCATGCCTTATGCGTCAGCTGCATTTAGACGAGCGCAAGACATGGCATTCATGATGGATTCTATTGCATGAGCAAAAAGGAATCTAACTCATAGACACTAGCTCAGCCAGTGTCCAAGACACTTCATCTTGCTAAGATCATTGCCATAAGACCTTTGGTGTGAAGCCATTCCTGGAATCATGCATATTGGAACTGTCCAGTACCTTATAATCATAAGGATTCTGACACGATCCAATTAGTTCTTCTGATCCATTTCAATGGATCCATATTCCAAGAGCTTACGCGGCTTCTCCCATGTCCATCGTTAAGTTTGACTTCCGACCCAAATCTTGACAAGACTTTGGCGTCAGAACGTCGTTTATTAGATTAAGTACGTTCTAAACATACAGTTTGAGAATTGCAACTACGCTCCCACTAGTTTACTTGTAAACGCATTGTTTCTATTCGTTCCTGATCGAGTCAAAACCTTTGACCGTTTTTAACAGAACATAGATTCCAACTCCAAGATGCTTGCTTCAATCAGCGAAGCTAACATGCATAACTAGCCAATTTTCGGAGTTGGGGCTCACCTTCGCTTCTTTGAATTTCGCAGGTCCGTCACTTTTCAATGATCAACAGATCACGACAATCGGCTACGAGAAATCACTCTCGAGTTAGTGACGGATCCTTTCGGATCTGCGAATTTCAGGCTCCACAGGTGTAGATCCAACAGCCCTCTGTAGATCTAACCGCTTCTCTCCCTCAAAAGGTTGAATAGCCTCATGTGTTTCTCGAATTTCTTCGAGTTGTATTTTTACTCCCACTGTTCTTCTTGGAAAAACAGAGTTCCGAGCAACAAAACTTTGTTCTTGGATTGGTTGCAAAAGTGCTAAGCCTGGGTTTCCCTAGGACAACCAGCGAAGCAGCACTTATCAGTTTTGGGTTCAAGTTTGTTTGATGACAACTGCCTTACACAAACCTTGCAATCCCAATTAATCAGAAAAACATATTTGGAAATCACCCAGTCCACATCCAATGTGGTGTTTTTCACTGATTCTGATAGAAAACTTATTTAGCGTAAACATGTTCATTTTAGAGCGTATTTTAAAAGAATAATGGAAGATTCATGTGACTCATCATTAATCGGAGTATATCCAATAAGATCCGATTCATTCTCTCAGAAACACCATTCAAGGTTTTCAGGAGAGATGAGCTGTGAAATGACTTCACACTCACTTAGATGATCACTCAATTCTTCACTCAAGTATTTTCCTCCGCGATCTAATCGAGGATCTCAATACTTCTGTCAAACCGGTTCTAAACTTCATTCTGAAACTCCTTTGATCATTCCAAAGGATTCTGACTCGTGTCTCATCAAATGAACACAGTCATATTTGCTGAAGCCATCAATAAGTCAATGAAGTATTGAAGTTTTCCTTTGGCACTAATGCTCATCGGGCCACATACATCAGTACGAGTAAGGCCCAATAAGCCTCTGGCCCTTTTCTTTAGCTCTGCTAAAGAAGCCTTAGTCATTTGGCCCAGCAAGCATAATTCATGTCTCAATTGATTTATAATCAAATGAACCTTAAGCCCATAACTATGGAACTTCTGAAGCCGCTTCACTCTATTTGGTCAATATGACTATGCTGAGGAAAAATCGAGTTCAAGTCATCAGACTTAAGTCGTTTGATATTTATGTTATATTTAAGCGTATGTTGGTTTAAGATATAAAACCCTTTCAAAAGGGGTGCTACCATATAATATTTCATTAAGATCAAAAGAGCAAAACTTGTCTTTTATCAGAATGAAAAGCATCCAAATTCTCACAAGAAAATGAAAGACATTTCTGCATAAAGCAGGTACATAGTAGCAATTACTTAATTCAAAACCAAGCTTGAAAGGCTCCTACAAGTGGAGAATCTCTACGTCTCATGTAGCAACCATTGCTCCATACCAGACTCGCAGTTCCACTTGTCCTTTCTTCAACGTTCTACAGTTGCTTAGGCCCTGCATATTTCCAAAATATCAGTACCACAACTAGTATCCAATACATACGTAGAACTTGAAATAATAACACAATACCTGAAGAAGAAGTACCATACATCTTCTCCATTTCTTGTGAATCTTCCAAGAATTTAATGCAATTTCTCTTCCAATGCCCAAACTCTTTACAGTAGCAGCATCTATCAACATCAGATGGGCCTGACTTGGGCTTAAAAGATGACACAGGCTTATCCTGATTCCAAATCTGGACGGCCCTGCCTCTACCCTTGTCAACACAAGATTTCTCAAATCTTTTACCCTTTATGATGTTTTGCTCAGCTGTTTTGAGCATGCCATGCAGCTCAGTCAACGTCTTCGTCAAGTTATTCTTGATATAGTTTTTGACAAACTTATCATAACTAGACGGCAGTGACTGCAGAATGATGTCTGTAATCAACTCTAAGCTGACAGGACAATCCAGTTTCCCCAGGTTATCAATGTAACCCATCATTTTAATGACATGAGGACTCACTGGAGCATCCTCTGGTAGCTTGCACCTAGTAAGAGACTTCACCATCTGGAATCTCTCAACTCGTGCCAGATCCTGAAACTTCAGTTTCAGGCTGGTGATCATCTCTATTGGCGACTCCATGTTCTCGTATTGACTCTTTAAGTCCGATTCCATGGTAGCCAATATCAGACCACACACATCTACCACATCAATATAATGCTTATTCCAAGCATTATAAACTGCATTCGAGCGATTGGCCCCAACCCTTTCTTGGAGAGCTTTCTCAAGGACATAGTCCTTACTCTCTTGCTTGAGTATTAATCTCAAATTTCGATACCAATCCAGGAAATTTGATCCATTTAACTTGTCCTTCTCAAGGACGGATCGCAACGAGAAGGTAGTTTTAGACATAGGCTGAAAATTTTAATCAAAGAAAATTCTAGTTATGATTTCAGAAAATGAGGAATCTTACCCAATAAGAAAACTCGCATTATATTCAAACAATGTTTCCTCGATGAATATAATGATCCAAGATCCATACATCACTAAGATATGAGTGGACGACTCGTCATCACTCAGAGTTTAGTAATCTAGGTAAGCAATCCATTGCTAATTGTACTCAGTACAACTCTTGGTCGTAGATGAGACAATCCATGTCTCATCCACTCTGACGTCTCTGGGCCCACAACTTCTGATAGCCCAGTAAAGTAAACCAATCTCTTCTGTCTTGTGATCATTAACAGTCGCACTGCAAGTCTATCAATGATCACCTGCCTTACTCATGTCACTGTGGATACCAAGGACTCCAAGACTATCCAACAATGAAACGAGTCTTGACAGTAGACAAGATTGGGCAAGACATCAAGGTCACTTGATATTTAGTTGAGGAAATGGAACTCTAAAAGTTTAGTAACTCAATCTCTTAGGTCATGCAATAGTTGATGTCAAGCACTGCAATACCATCAACACTACTATCTGCCTTACTCATGTAATTGTGGACACCAAGCTCTTGGCAAGACTATCACAACAACGAAATGAGTCTTGACAGTTGACCTTATTGAAACTAAGCTTTGATCTAACACACATCCAATGTGTATTAGACAGGTTTAGAACATTTTACTTCTAATTTTAATTAAGTTTTAATCGTTCTAATTTCAGTGGGTTAGGTCATTTGGTTCGGTTTCTTAATCATTTGGTTTAAAACCAAACGATTACGGTTCGCATCGTCTCCATATGTGTCGACTGACACACTTGGTCGACTCTTGATATGCAACCTTCAGATCATTCAAGATAACCGGTCAAATCCAATTTAACCAGTCCATCTAATTGAACCGATTCAACCAGTTTTAACTAATCGCGATAACCGGTCCAATCCAACCGAACCGACTTATCCAATCAAACTGATCTTAACCAATTAAATCGGTTTATTCTAATTGAGATAACCAGTTCAATTCAATTGAACCAATTCATTCAATTTAAACCGATCTTATCTTCCTTAACCGAGCATGATAACCAGTTCAATCCAATTGAACCGATTCAACCAATCGTAAGGCTTGTGTCGACCGACATTAAACCTGTGTCGATCGACACAGTAGAGTACTAAGGATTTTGAATTAAACCGACATAACCATGCGAGATAACCAGTTCAATCCAATTGAACCGATCTATCCATACGCATAGTCTGTGTCGATCGATGCACCCAGTGTGTCGATCGACACAGTGCGATTTCAAATCTTTCGCATTTTCGCGGTGCATCGACCGACACACCCAGTGCGCCGACCGATGCTGTGCGAAAACCCTAATATCTTTTACGAGTTTTCGCGATGTGTCGACCGACACAAGATTAGTGTCGATCGACACCATTCAACAAACCCTAAATTTTATTATGCGTTTCGCGGCGTGTCGACCGACACAAGCTTAGTGTCGATCGACACAGTGCGATAACAACAGTTCGTCGTTTTCAACAGAGATTCAATCCGAGATTAATTTCTTGAAAACACGATTTAACAGGAAATTAACTAATCAAATTCATCAGTATTCGATTTAAATGCCTTAGATTCAATAGACTAAACCCTACCATGCTCTGATACCACTGTTGGATCCCACTAGGATCTAGGGTTCGTTATATTGAAATTACCAACCTCGTTCTTACCTAGAACTGGCAGCGGAATGATTGGTGAACGAGATCAGTAAGCGACTCAGATGCTTCGCCTCTACCAGATACACACGCACACAAACCTGGAAACCGGGATGCTAGTGCCGGATCTATGGGATCTCTGAGTTTTGGTGTTTCTGCCTCTTCTGTCAAGAAAGAGACGACGGCTACTGTTCTAGGTCGAAACCATCAGGTTTTATTCGACCTAGAATCACACTTGACGGGCCAGACTCGTTTGAGTCATAAAATCGAAAAGCCCTTTCGAAACCCGAACTGTGTCGACTGACACACATGCTGTATCGATCGACACAACACCATTTTCTCGATATTAATGTGTATCCAATACACATTAACATGATCATTACCATAATGATCATTCCCATGTTTTAGCTTCCAGTTTGCTTAGGTGTGTGACCCTATAGGATCATATAATACTGGCAGTAAGTCTACAACTTACAGATCGCAAGAGGCTTCTAGCAAAACATTGCAACCGCCCAGTATTATACGAATGTCTGATCTCGACACACAACTATCATCAGGAGTGAGCACAAGTGTGATTTCAGGACACTATCCCAACAAATATCTCTTGTTAGGATTCTGTTTACTAATATCGTCCACATAAATTTTACAAAAAATACCACAGTTTACAAATTAGAATATCATAGTTATTATAATATCTTCTATTTTAACATAAAGAATATCTCATTTGCTACCAGGATATAGTATAATTTCTTAATTTATTAATGTATTCGGTAAGTAGTTCCAAATTTGAATTGTAAGAGATTATCATATTTTCATATCTTATTAAAGATTTCTTAGAACTTGCTATTATGTTTATTGTTTTAAATTTTATATTAATTTTAAGTAAATCTTCCGTATATGATATTAAAAAAGTTATAGCAAAAAATCCAAACAAATATATTCTGAAGCATGAATTTCTCTTTCTATGATCTTATGTAGATCTTTTGGATTTCCAACTTCCTTTGTACATTTATTATGACTTGATTTGAAAACATAGGTCATCATGACCTCATTCTTAGCCTCCAATTCTAATTAATGTTTAGGTTCAGTTTTGCACACGGTTTAAGAAAATATTAAAATGTTGTGTCGGTTCATTGTATATTTTTGGGGTAGTCATGATAAAAAAAAAATCTATTCATTTAAGCGAACTTCATAATACAAATCTATACCTTTAAACAAAAAAATGGACCTACATATGAGATCAATAGTACAATGTATTCTAAGATTTTGTAATATATATTAATGGTTATTAGTAAACTTATATATCCAAGAATGCTAATTACTTTCTACAAACTTTATTATACAAAATCAAGAGTTTTTATATTTTGATATTTGTATATTACAAAACCACACGGTTGCTCTGCTTTTAATGATTACTAAATATAATCTTTTCTATGAAACTAACAATAAAAATAACTTCTCTAATCTTTATATGTGTAGTTTCCTTTTGGCAAAATCCATATCATCTCTCTCCTTAAACATCTACCATATTCGCAGACCCTAACAAAATGGAAGATTTTTAATTTTTATGGAATGTTGATGAATCAAATATCTAACTGGCGAGTTCGTGTGAAAACTGTAAGAAAATGGTTCACAAATTCTTTTCTTCATGCCGAACCATGCAATGTGATCTTATGTCATGATCACCTATGCAATTGGGAATAAAAAAACTACTAAATAAATCATAGAAACATGTTCAAATCAAGATAAATATTTGTTCACAAAAACATAAACAAAGTTCCTAATGTACTGAAAGAAAATGAAAAACAAAAAAAAATAGTTCTTCTTAACATAGAGGAGGCTTAGGGTACCTGTAGGAAAAAATCATACCAACAATCAAAGCATAACATTACTGGAAAAACATCCATTTAAACAGGTTAGTAGATGTTTTACAAATACCTCTGCACTAAGTCACGGAATTCTTCAACTTCATACGCGTCAAACTGTAACTTAGAAACCCGTTGAATAGCCTCCAATCTTACCAACCCTAACCAAGAAGTACTTATAATCAAATGCCATCTTACAATAACTGGATCAAATTTAAAAAATGATTGGAAATCTTTCATACCACCACTATTTTTCACAATGTTAAAGCATTGGAATAAGCAGAACAATATCCCGTTCGGACTTTTGGCCCATGCAGTCACCAAACTAATAGCTAGATCTCCATTCACGACACAATCCAATGTATTGTTTCTGCCAATAATAAGTACAAATAAAATTCTCTAGATTCAAAGAATATTTTTCATCTTAAAAAATGGAATTTCTACTTACTCCAAATCATAAATTGCCAAATTTACTTGAAGACGCCTCCAAAAATAAGGTTCCCGGTCATTGGTATGAAAAACTGGATTTCTTTCAAAACCATCAATTCCAAGAACAACACCAATCAAATCTATACCTCAAAAAACACCAAATAAATGAATAACCTACTCTAATAAATAATCTGCTGGAAGATTACTATATGTTAATAGTTTTATTAGCTTAAGAGATAAAAACTATATTTCGAAAAATATATATATCAAACTATAAAGATTTTCAATAAGATATTGCGAATTGTTTGAGGAAACTTTGAATAATATTAACAATTTTAAAATAATAGAATTGTTATACTCTTAACCATTTATATATTGTTAAGATATTGAGTTGATTTGATCCGGAAGAATAAATGGAAATTTCCAGTTGTTTAAATTCATTAAGTATGTTTTAGATTCGCTAAACCGTTTAATTATTATACAACTACATCTGTAACCAAATGTTAAATGTCTATTTAGACTAACAAATTATACATTAATGTTTCAAATATTCTCTCATATCAATTTCATATAGACATGTATTTTGGAAAAAAATATATTTTAAATTTTTTTTAAATCATTTTGTGCAAATACCTAAATATATTAATCTATTTAAGTGATTATGTTACTGATAAAGAAACCATACACATTACTAATATATAGGTTTATTATGAAAACATTAAAAATCAACTGATACCAAGTAAATAAAAATGTTCAAGGTATACAAATTTCAATTCATAATTTAGAAGATGAAATGCTCCATATGAACTTCTTCACAATATTGCCCATGAACTGGATTTGGAAATCTACAAAAAAATAAATACATGTATTACTCCCCCATATATAAATTCAAGATCCATACATGAATTAAATGTTCTATGAACACAACCTGTTGAGGAACTGAACAAAGACAGGATTGTTAGTTTGATCATAGACAATTGTCGAAAGCTTTTCTTCTCTTTTAAGCCAGGTAAAACCTAAATAAATATAACAAAGAAGAAAACTTATTAAAAAAATTATAGAATAAAAAAAAATTATATATGAATCAATCATATGCCATAAAACTTAATACATACTAAAATAATTTTCATTTGATCACACATAAAATTACAATTCTTACCCGCTTCATGTCTAATGAAGAAACATCTAAGAATCACGAAGACATGTTTTTCGGCATCATCTGAAAACCTTTTTATCAACTCCTCACCATCTCTACCAATGAATAAACACTGAACGCTCCGGAAGCTAATTAAAAAAAATGTTAACTATTATTAGAGAAAAAAGCCAAAACAAACACCAGAATATAAGATTAAGACCGCCTCACTTTATATCTCGAATGGTAAACTGCAACTTTGGCCCTGCCCAATAGTTTTGAAGCTTTCCAACATGGGTTACAACACCAACAACATCTATAAAGTGAAAAATAAATTAGAAAACATGTAAATAACATGTTTATCATCATTCAAAGCACAATATTGACATTAACATACCTTTAGGATACGGATCATAAGCCCTCCGATCTAAGATATCCGAAATCGATGTTTAAACAATAACACGAACATCCGGAATATTATGATAAGTCACACAAAATATGTATATGATGTCAAAACCAGCTTGAAGTTGTGAGGAGTCAAGGACATATGTTGTGGTGAAAGAACAACTTGAGGATTTGTAAGTTTAAACCAACGACTCTCGAACCAAGTTGAATCAATAAATTTGTCAACGTGAGAAGGATAAACGACGGCCTCGATCTTAGTACCCTAAATTCCAGAATTAATCATTCAACAAAACATGCAAGAACAAAAGTTAAGAAAAGAGAAAGAAAAATATATCACCTCTTGATCGACTAAATCATTGACAGTTTTTTTTCTCCAACGGTAGAAGCGCACATCCATATACGCAGCAGAAAAACTTTAATATCCAAAACAAATGGGACAAAGTTGTTGATCTCAGAAAGTTTTCGGATAACTGGAAGACACATGGTTGATACTCGCTAGGCATCTCTTTGTGATCCTCCGGTGCTTCTACATTAAACACGAATCCGGTAATATTAAATATGAGATAGAACAATAATTAATGTGATCGTATATATATTATTACCATATTATGGTTTATGTTTGATCTAAGATTGAAATTTCTTTGTTTTATAATATAGATGTAACTTGGCTAAGAGGACATGAGCCTATTTCAGCAATTATGTACGATCAAACTGATAACGCATACTTCAATAGTCTCCTCAACAGGTTGTATTCATATATTTGATTCATGTTTTACTGTTTGATGCTTCCATAGATTTAAATTGTTTTAGTTTATTTAAGAAATATCTTGAGTTGTTATTAATATATTGTTTTTTATTATATAGCTTTCCAAATCCAGTGCATGCTCAGTATCCTGAAGAAATAGACCTCTCGCATTTTATCTTTTAAATGATATATATCGGTTTATAGAAACTTGTGTTTTTTGGGGTTAGAGGATTATTATGATCCTCTATATGTTTGTTTTAAAAACGTCTTGAATGTTTTTCTGTAATTGTAAGATGTGGATGTTGAACTTCCTATAACACATATTATGAACGAAGATTACGTTGTATTAGATATTTCTGGTGGTTATGGTTGTTACTTATTTTTCATCAAAAAATAAATGTGGTGTACCCTAAAAGAAGTCAACGTTTCTAATTCATGCTATTGATGTTGATTTCGTAATAAATCATTTTGAAATTGTAATATATTTGAAAAACAGACCAAGTTAAATACAACCCAATCAAATTCAAAGATGATTGGTACGAATATTCGAATGGAGTTTGATATAGGAAACAAGTTTGAATGTCAAACGTATAATATCTTTAATGTAGAAGCCGTATATTCGTATTACAATAGATTGCATTTGAAGGATTATATATTTTTTTTTTGACTTATACACATATAACACTACGATAATCTTTTAATTCCGTTTTCTTATAAAATATAATACCGATTTTTTTATGGAATATCTTGACCAAATTTGAAACATATTTTCACTAATCAAGATATGCAAATCTCTTACAATTCAAATCAGGGACTACTTACCGAAAGTAAAAATTATTTTATGGAATGATCAGTATATTCGGATAACAGAAGAGATATTATTACCATTAAAATTAATTAGAATATATGAATACTTTGTATACAATTCCTAAACAGTGGTTTTTAGTGTATAATTATGTGGTTGATAGTAGTACACGAAATCATAACAAGAGATATGATCTCTAACCAAACCCTAATATCAGAGTACTATATATTGAACATCCTCCAATTATTATTATCATTTCTATCTCGGATTGCTAATGGAGGCTATAGGTAAATTTGATATATCTTTCAAACATTCGCTTTTTATATTTCATATATTTTGATATTTGATAGATGACTTATTTTGTTTTCATTAACGAATCTAAATTTGTTTCAGATTCAGTTGACTCTTTGGAAATTTTACCCATTTTCCTTACTTCTCCACAATTTGTTTTCAAGGAAGATGACTGTTTTGAATATCAAGAAAAAGAAAATAAATTTACGGCATGGATGAAATGCAATCAAGTTCATATCCAAGCAAGACGTCTTCTATATTCACAGATAACAACCAAATTTGTTTGGGATAAAAAAACTGTCAATGGATACCCCGCATGAAAGGTATACCGGGTTTATGTGTTTTATCAGTTTATGCAGAAGAAAGTGAAGAACTATATTATTTACGTCGTCTATTAGATGTAATAAGGGGACCATTTGGCTATTTGGATCTAAGGACAATTAATAATGTTGTTTATGACACATTCTGAGATGCATGGTTTGGCCATCAAAATATTGAAATTCCCTAATTTTTGTTTTCAATTATCTTAATCATCTATTTATGTTTTCCTAATAACTGTTGCATATCTATTTAGTAATAAAAATTCATAATTATTACATCTAATTTCTGCAATTTCATTCTAACAATTATTATTAGAACTTCGCCTAAATAAAGAAGTCTTATTTGTAGAAAAGTATTGGTTCTTTACAATATAAGCTGTAATTTGGGCTAATTTATTAAAATATTATAAAATTAATTAAAGCCCAAATTAATTATGGCCCATTGTAATAAGAATGAAGTTGAAACGATCTATGTTGTAATGCCATTCTGAAATTAGCAAAAAATGGCAAAGTGCAGTTGGGATTGAAATAAACTTTTTCAATATTTGCGCTGCAATCTAGCGAGTGATAGTAAGAGATTCGTGGCTACTAAAGACTTGATCCAACAAGGTAACCCATAATTTTGCATTAGAACGATGTTTAGAATTAGGGTTTGTCTTCTTAGATTTTCAGATTTATATTGAGATAAATCGATGGTGCCGTCTTTTAAAAAGTCATCTATTCTTTAACTTGAATATAGTTCCTTCAACTCATCTATTTTGATACATGCATGTAATTAATTTGGGTTTAAACTTACTTATTAAAACTTGCAGACAACAAATCGTAGGATGAAACACCTACTATTTTTCGTGCCTATGCTTCCACGCAAGTGCAGAAGGAGTCTGGTATGTAATCTTAGTATGACAATATTAAGGCTTATTTTTAAGTTGATTTTATTTCTCGCAATAATTGTTAAAACTTGTGTTGCAGATTATACCGGAAAAGTTCTTTAATAGCTTTATATTTGGAAAAACAGATGTTACAATCGGTGTACTCACATCTGAATTAAGGCGAGTTCCCTATCAAACGAGTTGGTAATAGGATTACTGATGGTTGGAGACGGTTCTTCCGAGCTCATGCATTAGATGGATTAGATCTTCTGATTTTTGAGTCGTGGAGGTGCTGATTTCCATATGGTACACCAGTTTGGATCAAACGCTTGTGAGATCACATATCAAAATACAACAGAATTAGTGGAGATTGGAGAAGATATCACGAGTTATGTGTTTTCCACTTATTTTCCATAATATTAATAATGATTTGTAATGTTTTGACTAATAATGGATATATTTTTTGAAATAAATACAGCACCTCCAAGGGAGACTGGAGAATGTATCACATGTAATTGTTTTTCTACTTATTTTCCAGACAATTTCTGATGATTTCTAATGTTTTGAATAATAGTCGAGTTGTTTTTTTGAAGCAAATACATCACACACAATGGAGACTGGAGAAGGTAGTACGAGTAAGTGTTTTTCCACTTATTTTCCAGACAATAAATGATGATTTTGTAATGTTTTGACTAATAATCGAGAAGATTTTGAAGGAGCTAATGAGAAGTTTGTTACCTTAAACGTCACGAGTGACGGCATAAAGCGAAGCAGAATCGTAAGTTATTCCTTTGTATCAATGTTTTAAATATTGTTGCATAATTCATATGTGTTCATTTTTCAGTATCTTCCTAAGTTTTTTGTGGATGCAAACGACTTGTAGATGGTTGCTGTCAAAACCATTTTGGTGGTCAATGGTGATGGACATAAATGGTTTGTTGAGCTTGCATTCCATTCGGATACTAATAGGGGACATATTCGTTTGGCTGGCGGATTAAAAAAATTTCTGACAGCAAATAATGTCAAGGCGAAGCAGAGAATCACGCTTCAGCTTTTCTGGCAAAATGCTACTATTCCAGTCATGATGCTCTCCTCCACCATTTCTTAAACTCTCTAACTCTTCCAATGTTGGAATCCTATTTTAAACTAAGCTAAAACTTATGTTTAATGTTTTGCTCAGATTTCTACGTTTGTAAGAATTTTTAGTAACTTTATTTTGTTTCGAATTATGTTCCATGTTAAATCCTTAAAATACTATTGAATTTAAGGAATCTATTTTGTATAATTCGGTTACAATTATAATATTATATGAACAACATAATGTAACTACCACCAAGAATGAATATACAAAATTTTAAATAAATAATTATTCAATATTTTCCCTTATTAGGAAAATTATAATTATTAAAAAGCTAGGATAGAAACCTATAAGACCACCACAATGAATGAATATATGAATTTTCAAAATAAAGAAATAATAATGAACCTTATCGATAATCATAATAAATATATCTTTAAGTTGTTCTTTGGTATTTAGGTTTATGATAAAAAAAGTTACATGATCAATTTATGTTTAGTTATTTTCAATCTAAGCTTTCATTTGGACTAATTTGTTACAAACAAAATATTATATATAATGTATATTATTAAAGCCCAAAATATAGAACAGCCCATTGTAAGTTCTCATTTGTTAAACGATTCCAATTTCTTTTACTCGTTCTAATCAACACTCAAATCTGTAAAATCCTCAAGCGATCGACGAAATATCTTCAATTAAATCTTGGTGGTTGAGGAAATATATTGAGGATTTCGTTCGAGATTCTTGGTTAATCAATAACTAATCCAAAAGGTAACTATTAATTTTTCAGTGGAATGATATTTAAAATTAGGGTTTGTATTCTGGGAATTTACCGATTTTTACTGAGATAAACATATTGTGAAAGACCAATGAACAATAACTCATCAAAATTCTGCAACACAAATCAAGTTTGAATTTTAAGTAGATTTTAGGGTTTATGTTGTGTCTTCAAGAGTCGATGAGCTATTTTTTAAGATTCGGTTTAATTCATTTTGTTTTGGTAAATACATGTAATGATTTTGATTGATATGAAGACATATTAGCTTCTCTAAAAAACCGGAAGATGACAAATCGACGATTTGTCAAGCCTATGGTTCCAAACAATTGTAGAAAGAGGATGGTATGTTTTCTTATATCTTTCTTTCATTAAGTTTATTTTTATAGAGCATTTTATTCTGACAATCATTGTTCAACATTTTTTGGTCCAGACTATCCCGGGAAAATTATATAAGATGTTTATACTTGTAAAAACCGATGTTACAGTCGGTAAACTCACCTTTGATGCTATGCACGAAAAGTTTTCTATCAAACGAGTTGGTTAGGCTTACAGATGGATGGAAACGGTTCTTTAAGGCACATGCATTAGAATATGGTGATTTCTTAATCTTTGAGTATCGTGGAGGAAGTGATTTCCATATGGTACAACAGTGTGGAATCGACTGTTGTGCTATCACATATGAAAATACCCGTGAGATGGACAATGGAGAAGTTAGCACAAGTAAGTGTTTTTGGTTTATTTTCTATACACTCTTATTACTTTTTTAATATTTCAAATAACATGAAAATTATTTTGTTAGGAACTGAGGAGAAGTTTGTGACCTTAAACGTTACAAGTGACAGCATTAAACGAAGCAGAATTGTAAGTTATTCCTTTTGTATTTTGTTTTAAAATATTGTCAGTTGATCTATTTATTTTGTTCATTTTGCAGTATCTTCCAGTCTTTTGTAGATGCAAACAATTTAGAGGATGTTGCAGTGAGCACCATATTGATGGTCAATGGTGCATGAGAGAAATGGTATGTTGAGCTTGCATTCCATTCTGATAGTGACAGGCGACGTATACGTTTGAGTTTCGGCATAAGAGAGTTTTTGTTGTCAAACAATGTCAAGGCCAACCAAACAATCGTTCTTCAACTTTTCTGGAAAAGTTCCATTGCTCGTATCCTCAAACTCACCTCCAAAAATGACTGAATTGGTCTAATTCACGATTCATCCTATGTTGTAATTCCGTTTGATTTTTGTCAAAACATATGTTTAGTGGCAAGTACTAAGATTACTATTGAATTCTATATTTGTATTTTGTATTGTTGTTTGAATTATTTTCCAAGTTTGTTTTAACTGTCAAGATTTATGTAACCAGAAATCGCCTATAAATATAATTTATTGGACAAATCTAATTAACTTCTTGACAAATCCAACCACGCTATTACCTTAAATATAAAGTTTTAATTTAAAGTCTTTAAAAACTCATATTAACTATCTACCATATGTACAACAATGTTGTTACACAAAAGTAAACATAATATATGGGCTTCGATTAGGATATTTGAGATATTAACTAAATATACCGCTCGTTTAAAGATATTTGAGAATATAAGTTCTAATATATTCATATAGCTTACTGTTAGTAGGGTTTCGTTTTATGTTTATCTTTTAAGCAGATAGTTTCAATGTGTTCTTCAAGGTTCGTTGATGTGTCTTCCATGAATCCAAACATCAGTGAGTGGAAAATTCGTGTTAAGATATTGAGGAGATATGTTATCAATTGGGGATCTAAGCGAACGATCGGTTTAATATTAGTCAATGAGCAGATTTTTCTTATATAACTTTTATAGAATTTTATTTTTATAGTTACTTTGTTTTGTTGTACTAAACTGCAAAAAAAATGTTACAGGGAACTAATATACATGGTATTGTAGATTGCCATCTTTATATAGACCAATCCTTGGATGTCTTGGTTGAAGAGGTTTCTATAATTGTTTTTGATTTTTGCCTAATTCTGGCTGGTGGAGATTTTAAACTGACGTCTCATCGATTCGAAATAAAGTGGAAGTGGTTGAGAAGATTCCTTCAATAAGCACAAGCAGTTTCTATGATTTTGTTGATTTTCATCATATAAAATATGGGTGTCATGATGGTATTCATTCTGTAGGTATGTACGATAATTATTTGTTGGTCGTTTGTATTTTTTAATCGAGCACGCTTATTTGTTATCTTACTGTGCATTCATACATATTTAATTGGGTGAGTGGATCATTTGATTGCTTGGTGTTGCGATCCCATAACCTTTCGTCTTGTGGATATTAGGTTAGTCTGTTCTGATATCAAAAATTGTATAAGTATTTGTGTTATAAATATGTAATTAAATGTTACCTAATAGGAAGTGTCGCTTTCTATGTGAGCTCGGTGGCGGCAAGGCTAAGGAGTTCCAAAAATCTTACGAGGATAATGATAACTACGTTATGGTTTGCATCTTGAGGTTTGCTAAACTTATTTTTAGAAACGGTATGTTTGGAGTACTTGAATTATCTACGAACTGTATTAGTTGTTATATTTTACATTATTCACTCATTGGTAAAAATATTAATTTGATAGGTGAATGGATTGCAATATCTGCTGGTGATTATGTTTAGATTATTATGGACGGTGCAATACGTGAAATTGTAGAGTTTAAAAAAAATTGGCCAACACGGAAGATAACAGATTAGGATGTCTCATTCGTCTCAGGATTATGTTTTGCAGAATTTAGCACTATCTTAACATATTGTTGCATTGGTATTATGAAAACAAAACATACTATTTCAGGATTATGGTTAAACAATTTTTAATGAATTTTTAAATATATTAAAGAAACATAAATCCGCACTCATGTAGCGCGGATCAAAATCTAGTATTATATTAATTTAATAGATATTATTAGATTTGGAAGTTACGATTTCTTATAATATTGCATTGAATATTTTTTTTTTAGTTTATGAGTAATGACATGGCAAGTCTCCACTTAGCAAAATGATTTATATGAGTTTAAAAGTAACATCACCAAATTATGCAAGTAACTTCCTAAAAAAATATATTAAGTTGAATAATAGTTTTTGTGACATTTGCCAAACTTATTAGATCGAAAGCATTTAAATTGAATATATATGGTATAAAATTAATCGGACAACAAATTGTATGATATATTGCTCCACTGAACTATTCAATAAGTTTGGTTGAAAGTACAACAAAAACTTCACTCTGAATTTTTGTTCTTGTCAATACACTTGAAATTACTATGTCCACACCCATTAGACTATATTCTATACTAACGTACAGCTATATTCAAATCGTATGAATATATTGGATTTCTTAGTGAATATATTACTTTATATACTCCGCCAACTATGAATATATTGCTCCCCTGAACAACTTACTTTGGACTTTATCGAATTGATGAATTAATACATCAACTTATTGAACATAGAGTATTTATCCATTTTGGTTTGTCTATTATATTTATCAAATTCATTGTTTACCAACAAATCCATATCTATAGTAATAGATAATACTTATTCGGACTATATATTCATTAGGATAATCAAGACATGTGAAATGAACTACCAACGTTTTGATAACAATTTTCAATCGTACTTTTAGATTTCGAGTATAAATTCACATATCTTTTTAGAGAAAATTTCAAACATTTGTTAGTTAACCTCATATCATTCACAAAAACTCGAGATAACCGAGCTTTTTCTTTCAAGCAACTAAGAATAAAACAGAATAAAAAACATAAAAATATGTTTTACATCGAAAAGAAAAAGAACGTATTAGAAATGATCATGGATCATTTGATTAAAAATTTAATCATCCGAAAAATACTGCCAATGAATGAAGAAAAAATAGAGAAAAAACTTCTTAGAAAATGGAAAATGCAGACGATTATATTTATAGTCAACCAAATGCAACTTATATAAGATTTTATTGGAGACTAACAAACTTTTTTTTGAAAGATTGCTATATACAATATAATATTTTTTAAAATCGAACTAATAAGATATTATAAATTTTTTAAGAAAAATAAATTAATGAAATAAATAAAAATCGAGATAATAACATTTTCGTAAATATGTTCAAGTCCATACTCTTTTAGTTATTTTTAATCTTGCCATGTTATCATTCTATCTCTTTTAGAGCCTTTTCGTGTTGACACTTAGGATTCGACTCCAAATTACTTTTTATTTATACGTATAGATTAGTTGTAATTTCAAGTTTAATCCAATAAACACTGACGAAAAACAAATAAATAAATAAACAAACGATTGAGACTGTTATTGGGTTCTTAATTGAGTGTTAATGGGCCGGGTTACGTAGCCATTATGTAGTAGTCTTCGTCTTCGTTTCTAACTTTCCATGGCTAAGCTCTCTTTCTCTCTCAATCAATTCTAAAGTCTCGCCCCTTCTGGATTTCTTCAATCGCACCTTTGCGAACAACCAGATGCTACGTCACTTGATTTCTCTTCGGGTTTCTCCCTCATTTCAATCTCAACCCTCAAAACTCTCATCTTTACGACTTTCCACTACTGTCTCAGCTGCCGAGAGATTATACGACCATCTTCAGGGATGCACGAGCAATCTCGAGAAGGAATTCGCTTCTGCGAAGGTGAAATTGGAACCATCTTGTATCAACGAGGTAATAAGAAGATGCCAACCAAATCAGTTTCAATTAGGTCTTAGATTTTTCATATGGGCAGGAACTCAATCCGGCCATAGACATAGTCCTTATATGTATAGCAAAGCTTGCGATTTTCTTAAGATTAGAGCTAACCCAGATTTGATCAAGCATGTTGTTGAAGCCTATGTGAAAGAGGAATGTTTTGTTAGTGTTAAGACGATGAGGATGGTTCTGTCTCTTTGTAATCAAGCGAAACTCGCTGATGAGGCATTGTGGGTATTGCGGAAATTTCCTGAATTCGATTTGTGCGCGGACACTGTTGCGTATAATTTGGTGATTAGGTTGTTTGCGGATAAGGGAGATCTGAATATGGCTGAGAAATTGATGAAAGAGATGGATTGTGTTCATCTTTGTCCAGATGTGATCACTTATACATCATTGATCAATGGGTTTTGCAATGCGGGTAAGATTGATGAAGCTTGGAAGCTGGCTAAGGCCATGAGTAAGCACGGATGCGTGCTTAACACCGTGACGTGTTCGAGGATTCTAGAAGGAGTTTGCAAGTCTGGTGACATGGAGACAGCGCTAGAGTTGTTGACAGAGATGGAGAAAGAAGACGACAGTACTGGTGGGTTTATTAGTCCGAATGCGGTCACTTACACTTTGGTAATTCAAGCGTTTTGTGAGAAGAAGCGGGTTCAAGAGGCGTTGACGATATTGGATAGAATGAGAGATCGAGGATGCTCGCCGAATCGTGTTACTGCTAGTGTTTTGATTCAAGGGGTTTTGGAGAATGGTGAGGATGTTAAGGATCTTTCTAAGTTGATCGATAAATTGGTGAAACTCGGTGGTGTTTCTCTTTCTGAATGTTTTAGTTCAGCTACTGTGTCGCTAACCCGTATGAAAAGATGGGAAGAGGCAGAGAAGATATTCCGTCTGATGTTGGTCCGTGGGATTAGACCTGATGGTCTCGCGTGCAGTCTTGTTCTCAGGGAGCTATGTTTGTTGGAAAGGTATCATGATTGTTTCCTTCTGTATGAAGAAATCGAGAAGGCAGATGTGATATCTACAATAGACACGGATATACACTCTGTTCTTTTGCTCGGTCTCTGCCAACACGGATGTTCATGGGAAGCTGCAAAGCTTGCGAAATCGATGCTTGATAAGAAAATGAGATTGAAAGTTTCCCAGGTTGAAAAAATCATTGAAGCTTTGAAGAAAACTGGTGATGAAGATCTCATGCGTCGTCTCTCTACGAGTTAATTCGATTATTCAGATAGGTATGTGTGTATATATATATATACATATGCATTAAGGATTCTTGTTCTACACAATGATCACTAAACTTTTCCAATATTGCATAAATAAGGATATAACAAATGAGGTATTTGCTCTTCTAAGGACGCAAAGCCTCCTTTGTTTTTGGCTCTTCCACTACTGTACGGTCCTTAATCTGCAGCTGAAGGTGAGATAAGGAAGATCTCACTAAACCCATTTGAGTTTTACTATGTTGTTTTTTACCTTAATGGATTTAGTTATATCATGTCCAGTTTGATCATTTCAGAAGTCAGAAGCTCAAAACCTTGGAGGTCCTATGGACACAAGAACAACAACAATCCGGAAAACCTCTGGGAGATGGAAGGCCTGGCTAACAAGTCGCTAGGCCTTATGGTTCCTTCTCATTAGATCATCCGTTTTGTGATTTCTGCATTTCTCTTTTGGTTTTCTTGTCAGAGGAATAAGCATCACAAACACTTAGCTTCGATAATTTGTTGTATTTTGCCACAAAATAGATTGATTAACGTTTGATGGAATGAATATATGTTTAACAGATAAAAATCTCCCCTAATGATTTTTAAAATGTGGAAGTACAAGTGTGATATTAGAACTTGCATGAATAGTATAAATAACAACTGGATATATTTAAAATAATATATGAAAAAATCAAAAGGATAATAAAAATGTTAAGAAATAAAAAGTTCATTTAAAAAAAAAACTGAAAACTCATTAAAACATTGCTAATAAAAATAATATTTGCATGTGGTAGCATGTTTTTTTTTTGAATCACAATGATCATAAAAAGAAAGATCAAACGGCAAATTTATAAATAAAATATATGAAATATTAACATTCAAAATAAAAATATATTAAATAATTATAAATTAAAACAAAACCCGTTGTTTTAATATGGGTTCTCTTTTAGGGATAACTAAATGATTCGCTCGCATTTTGTGTGGGATGAATTCTTTTTTGGAAATTGTTTAGCTTAATTTAGGAGAATAATATGTAGTCGAATATTTGAAACTCTTTTTAGTTGTAGTTGAAACATGATTTTATAAAACACGAAACTTAGAATAAAATAAAATCAAGAAACATAAATTCTCTACTATTGAAAAGAAACACCTAATAGATTATTAAAATAATTGAACATAAATTAGGGCATTTTAATATGTTGAAGGGCAAATCATGCATCTCGGAATCGTGTCATAAACAACATTATTAATTGTCCATAGATCCAAATAGCATCATTGTCCTCTTATTACATCCAATAGACGGCCTAAATAATATAGTTCTCCAATTTCTTCTGCATATACTGGTAAACGACATAAACGGAATTTACCTTGTATGCGGGGTTCCATTGAAGGCTTTTTTGACCCCAAACAAATTTCGTTGTTATTTGTGAATATAGAAGACGTCTTGCTTGAAGATTAACTTGATTGCATTTCATCCATGCCCAAAAATTATCTTCTTTTTCTTGATATTCCAAACCGACATCTTCGTCGAAAACAATTTGTGGAGAAGAAAGAACAATAGATAAAATTTCCATAGAATCGATTGAACGTCCGGAAAAAGCTGAAACAAATTTAGATTTGTTAATGAAAAGAGTATAATTTTTTAAACAAATCGTTAGGATGTATAGAATAAAAAAATAAAGATGCCAAAGATTTCTCAAAAATACCTATAGCTTCCATTAGCAGCCCGAGATAGAAATGAAACTAATGAGAAGACGATATCAAAATATATATAGTACTATGATAATATGGTTTCTTAGAGATAATTACTTTTTTAGAATTTTTGTAACTAATATCGGTCACATACATTATACCCAAAATAATACAGTTTTGAAATTAGAATATCTTAGTTAGTATAATATCTTCTATTTTAATGGCAATAATATCTCATTTGCCATAAAAAATCGGTAATAAATTCTATAAAAAAACAGAATTACATTTGGTATAGAAGTAGTTACTAATTGTAAATAAAAATATAAAGAGTAATTGTCTATATTTCTTCACATGCAATATATTTTTGACATAAATTTGGAAATTATGCATTTGCAAATTAAAAAGAAAATTAATAAAGTGTCAAAATGTTCTCTAGATTTAGTGTCACCTAACAAATGCATTTGATGCAAATTCAAGTTTTTATAAAGTGAAGCAATATACAAAACAAAGAAATTATTAATGAGATTTTTTGTCCCAAAATAAAATAGATATCAAACATAAGTTTAGATTGTTAAACATGATTCTTCGAGGAGAGTTTGAGGACAAGAGTAGTGGCGTTTTCCAAGAACATTTGAAGGACAATCGTTTGGTTGGCGTTGACATTGTTTGTCACCAAAAATTCTCTTAAGCCGCCACTCAAACGTAAATGTCGCACGTTACTATCACAATGGACAACAAGTTCAACATACCACTTCCCTCCAGCATCATTGACCATAGATATGGTCTTGTTTGCAACCGTCTCTAAGTCGTTAGCATCCACAAAGGACTTTGGAAGATACTGAAAAATCAAAATTTGATCATTTATCAATATATTCTCCCTAATTGATCATGGAACAATATTTTCAATCAAAATACAAATAAACAACTTACGATTCTGATTCGTTTGATGATGTCGGTCGTGACGTTAAGGTAACGAACTTCTCCTCGGTTCCTTTAGAAAACAGTCAAATAATAGTCAAATAATTACAAAAGACAGAACAAATTATCTCGCAAATAACAAAAAAACACTTACTCGTGCTTGCTTCTCCAGTTTCGGTTATGACAATTTCATATTTGATCTCACAACAAGTTGATCCGAAGGCATGTACCATATGGAAATCGGAACCTCCACGGTACTCAAAAATCAAAAGGTCATATTATTTTAATTTATGTGCCTCAAAGAAACGCCCCGAGCCTTTAGTAAGCCTATCACCAATACGTCTGATAGGAAACTTTTGTTTAGAAATATCAGACGTGAGTTTACCGACTTTAACATCCGTCTTTCCAAGTATATATTTTTGGAAGAACTTTTCCGGAATATACTGCAACACAAAGAATAAAAATATTCCTAAGAAGAAACAAAGTTTAAAAATAACGAAATCGAGAGAAAGAACTAAGATTACTTACTACACTATCATAACATTCGTCCGAAATAAAAGGCTTGAAAATAGAGGTTTTGCAATCTTCTGATTTTTTTTCTAAGAGAATACATCTTCATATAAATTCAAAATCGTTATATGCATAAACCCAAAACAATCGTAATTAGACTATTTAAAGTTGAATACAAGATCTAAAAATAGAGAATCTCAGAGAAGTTGAATAAACCCTAAACTCTAATTAGAAATTCGAACTTGGTACTGATAATAGAAATAAATTATTACAAATAGAAATTTACATCAAGAAGATCTACAAAACACCATTGTTCATCGACAATCATTTATCTCAAAATAACGATTTCTAACCCTAGGTTTAGAGAAATTTATATTAAATAGTAGATTACCTTGTTTTCGGAGTTGTTGAAAGCAAAAAAATTCTATTAATCTTCTATGTATATTACACCTTAGTCCAACAGTTTATCTTCTAGATCTTCGTTTACTTTCTATTTGTTCTCTGATTCTAGCGAATGGCTGATCTCGGGTTGGAGAGATGTATGAGCAACTATCTTACAGTGGGCCAGAGTGATTTGGGCTTAAATCAATGGCTTAATGGATTTTTATATATTAGTTAATAGTTTTTTAAATAAGTTTAGACACTAAGATCAGGGTCCAATTAATAAGTCATATTTTGTTTTTGTTTATGTTTTTTTTTATTTTAACAAATTGTTATAGTAAACTTCCACATAAAACCTCTGTTGGAATGGAGATCTAATTATTTTGATATTAAATTTCACATTAACCAAATTGTTTTAGATGAGATTATTTATGATATATAAATTAAAAAAGAGCTTATGATAGTGGACATAAGGGTTGTAAACATTAACGTTAAAAGAAACATAAAGAAGTTCAACAGATCATCTAATCCAAAAAAAAACAAATTAGTTTAGTAAGGTCTTCTAAAACATGTACATAATTTAGAAGAGCTTGAACCAAGAAACGATCTTTTCTTCAGGATATTGGTCAGGTACGGGATTTGAAAAGCTACAAAATAGAAAGCAATGTATGAATTCCAGAAAACATATACATGATATTACATAATGAGTTGCATTAGGGTTATGACCAAAACCTGTTGCAAAATCCATTAAAATTAGAATTGTTGGTTTGATCGTACGTAGTCGTTGACATCCCTTCTTCTCCTTTGAGCCAAGTTATTCCTATTTAAATAAATTTTATACACAAACAAAATTCACATTGTAAACTATAGAAATAAAAGGTCTCATCAGTCCTAAACACAAACATGTAATAGACAATGAAATCATTCTAAAAATACAAAAAATTGAATTTCTAAGCATACCTATTACGTGTTTTATGTAGAAGCAACGGAGAATCACAAAGAGATGTCTATCAACATCCTTCCAAAACCTTTTGATTAGTTCCTTAGCATCTTCCCCAAATATTGAACACTCAGCACTCCGTAGGCAAGACAAATTAATGATTTCAAGATTTTTATTAGAGACAAACAACAAAACATATGTGAGGAAGATTATAAGCATTTGTTTAACTAACCTTAGATCCCAAATTGTAAACTGCAGCTTTGGTCCTGTCTAATAAGGTTCAAAGTTTTCAACACGTGTAACAACACCAATGACATCTATAATGGAGAAAATAAAATCATTAAGAGTTGTATACCTTAATCATTTTAGTTACAAATTAAGTGTATACCACACATGCAAAAAAATAGGATTGATATAATCTGATGAACAAAACAAAATGTATATACTAAAGTTATCGATAGGGTATTCATCAAAGACTCTCCCATCTAATATATCCAGAATTGATTCAAATTCCATATAATGACCTTCCGGAATATTATCATAAGTGAGACAGAAAGAAGTGTTTAACCCGAACATGAGTTTGAAATTGTGAGGGGTCAACGAAAAATATTTCGGTGCTTGTACAACTCGAGCATCCGCAAGTTTAAAGCAACGACCCTCACACCATGTTGAGTAACAAAGTTTCTCAATAAAAGAGGCAGAAATAGTAGCCTCTATTTTCATATCCTAAATCAATAATGAATACATTAATAAAACATGCAAAAACCCAACAAGCAAAACAGATTAAAGAGTAAAAGAAAGATTACCTCCTCATCAACCAAAAGCATTTGGATTTTTGGTTTGATGGACTTAACACACATCCAAACACGCAAAAGAAGCCCTTTTAGGTCCCAAAAGCAAGGAATGAAGTTGTTGAGTCATAGTTTAGAATCGGAGAAATTTTCGCACAAAAAAGTTTGGAAAGAAGTTTTATTTTTCTCTCAGTAAGCGGTAACAAAATGAAGCATTTAGGGTTTTAAAATTAAATAGTTTCCAAATTGGTGAGTAAAAGGTGTGAAAACTAAAAGATGTAATAATTAGAAGTCACAACCATTAATTTAGACAAAACTATTTGGGCCACAACCGCTAATATTGTTTTTTTTATCTTAGCCCACATAAATTTGGTTTTATTCACACTAAGCCATAACAATAAGAAAGAATTTAAATTTTATTATTCTCGATAAACCCACTAAATTATCTTATATTTAGATTTGAAATTAGATAACTTCGTAAATTTATGAACTTATATGATCTTTTATCATAATAGGTAAACTTTTTCATATTAAGCCTTTTCAAAGTTTCAAAATATGATTATATTATGGATAAACCTAACTAAGTTAAGAATTACAATAAGCCTTGATAATATTAGGACTTCTGATAACCATCAAGGTATCTATATAAACACATCACTGTATTTCTCATATCTATGTTTGATCTTTTAATAAGATCACTATTTTATGAACTTATTTAATTTTCTTTATCAGAATCGTGACCACCTTTTCATATGAAATGAAAAGTGGTCGTTCTGATTCTGATTAAGAAAGTCAAATAATTTCATAAAATTGTGAACTTATAAAAGTGAACAATATATATTTGAATATATATATATATATATTCACTACAAGAAAAAGGCCTTTCTTAGCGCCCGAAAAACGCTATCTAATGATACCATAGGGTTTTTTATAAGCGTTGTGACATCGCCCGTCATAATAGGTCAAGCGCTTTAGATAGCGCTTTTTTGTGTGCTATCATATTGTCGTATACTATAGCGTTTTTTAATCGCACTTAAATATTGTATAATAGCATTTTATTTTTGTTATTATTTATAGTAATTATACTATAACAGTCCCATTATTGTTATTAGTGTAACTGTTTGGGCAATTGGTTTTGACATTTCATTTCCATTTGTTCTTACGAATCCAATTAGTTTAAAATGCAATTTAATCATAGAAACCAAGAAATTAACATTAAACATTCAATGTAAACTTACAAAATATATCAACAAACACCTAAGGTTTACAAAAGATAGATCAACAAACATTCATAGTATCCCATGGATCGTCTATACTCTACTTCTGTAATCTCCTTTACATCACTTCCTTGATCATCATCTGCTTCTTGTTGTTGCGGTTTGTGGTCTGATTTCGGATGCTGCTTGTCCGCAAATGATCTCTTTTCTTGCTTCCATCGTGGCCTCCTTTTAGTTCTGGTCCAAAAGGCAAACAAAGATCATAAATGGCACAGAAAGATCAGAATGGTAGAATTAGCACTATGGAACAATGAGAACTAGTTCACAAACAGAAATTAATGATGCAGCAGATGACAAGCTCTAACCAACTGCAATGAATGATGAGAAGTTTAAACCAAATGCAATGAAGCAGTTGAAAAAGCTCTTAACCAAATGCAATGAATGAGAATTAAAGCTGAGAAGCTATGATTAGATGGAAGTCTGGAAGAGTTGCATCTCTCCAGACAAACCATAATTACACCTTCTCTCTGTATTTTCTCTGCAAGTCATTTCAAATCAATTTAATTAGTAATATAATAAAAAAATAGAGATTGTTTGGTTTCTCACGGTTGTTTCCCCATAAATAAAGGCAGTTAGGTTTCTTCTTTCTCATCTATTTTTCTTTGCAAAACCACCACAAAAAAATCACAAGCCATTCAGTAACATCATGTGGTGGTGCAACAAGCTTTCGGACTTGGAATTTAATGACAAACTCAGAGTTTGGCGTTATAGAGTGAAGATAATCAGGATCCACTCATATCAAATTTTCCAAGATGGACCGTTTTGGAGTTACATATTGGCAGACGAGACTGTAAGTTTAAACTTTAAATCTTAGACTGAACACATCATACATGCATTAACACATCTGGCCATTTCTAAATTTGTAGGGAACTAAGACAAAGATGGTAATTTATCCATCAGAAGCAAGCAGATTTAAAGGACTTGAGGAACAAGAGGGCAAGTGGGTCGAGATTTTCAGGGTTCATGTTGAGAAGGCGTTTGCAGGTTTCAAGCCTGTAAACTCTCCCTTCAGACTTAGTGTCATTGATGGGACTCACATCAAATGCATCGACCCTCTCAACAACTATCACTACATGGATTTCAAATCGATGGAGCATATCCCTCACATCAACATCGACACTCATATAGGTATGGTTGCTTAAAACTAACCAACACATAATCCTAAATCATGAATAAATATAAGTAACCAGATTTGAGAAACTTATCTTGTAGATATAATGGGCGTGGTCTTCAACGTAGAACCCCTTGGAGTCTGTTATGCAGACCGTAAAAGGACACGACTTGTGTTCTACATAAGGACAACATGTAAGTCAAGAGAAACTATAATCACAAGTTTACTATATTCACAAGTCTGTTATGACAGAAGGTTTTTTGTATGACAGAGACCATCAAATTAAATGTGTTGCAAATAGGGACACTTCTTTTGCATTCAGGGATGAGTGGGAAAACACTAGGGGTCTTGGAGTGGTGATTGTGGTGTTAAAGATGTGGAGGATCCATAAGCACTTAATCGGTGATGATGAGGCATGGCTGGAAACCCATAGAGGCTTATATGATTTCAGATTCAACCCCCGGATGGTAGAGGTTGATGATTTTAGGAGAGAGCTAGCAAATAGTGACCCCCTATGTTGCCAGACACGGTGCTATTGTGCCTCTCTAAGACCTGAGTTTTATTTGCCCTATGTTTCTTCTCTGTCTCTTTAACTTAAACATGATGTGTTGTTGAACTTATCTATGTTATTTTCTTGTTTCGGATCTTTACTTATTTATGTTTGTTTGTTTTTAATTTATGTTTTGTCTTTAGTTTTCTGTTTCATATAGAATTGTTAGAAAATCTAGATGTATCTAACCTGGATTAGGTTATGCAGATTGGTTTTCTCAGTCCCACTGTTGCAACAAGCTAGAACTGCAAACCAATAACACAATTATGTGGATTTATAATTCGTAAAAACAACATTCAAGCACATATAATCCACATATAATTACCAGAAACAATCAAGTTTGAGTGATTTTACCTTATAACTTATATGTTCTTGTGCTAATAACCAAACTACAAAAGAAAAGTAATGGTATAAATCGATTGAAACCACATAAACCTTTAAGCATAATCCAATACACAGAAACATCCCAGCAAATAACAAGTACCTTTAATCGAAGCAGTTATACAAGATATGAGACGATATTATCCTGCAAAAGAGTAAACACGATTATGTGGATTTATAATTCGTAAAAACAACATTCAGTCACATATAATCCAGATATCGAGAATAAAGGTTGGAGATAACCTGAAAATGGTGAAGCAGATTGCTTATCTTCCTTATGTTCATGTTAAGTCATCTTCGAACTCTCTGGAGCTTCGATTCCTTCCCTAGTGAGATGAAACTAAAAGTAATTTAGGGTTCTTACATTCAGATTATAAAACATATCGAGAAATAAACACTGTTTCTAGCTCAAACGAGACTGACCTAGATACTGGGTTTGACGGGATTGACGGAGCCGCCGAAGCTAATAGGAGTGTCACCGGATACCGGGTTTTTTGAGCACCGGAAAATGGTTTTTTTGAAGCCTATTAGCGAGAGAAAGGGGAAGAGAGAAGAGAGAAAATGAGAAGATTATGGTTCATAGGGTGAGAAATTGGAGCGAAATGGGGAAAGAAATTAGGTCGGAGAGAGTGGGAACTGTGTCGACTGTAAGATTCGAGCAAATTTGGAGCCAAAGAGAGAAGAGAGGGAGGAGCAGGAAGAACACTAAAATTAGGGCTGGAAATTTGGGAATGAAATTTGGAGCCTAAAAATTTCTAAGTGTCGCAGTTTAATTTTCGTTTTTCCGCCTAAGAATTCCATAGCGTTTTCATTGTGGTTTTGCTGTAAAAGGGGGGGGGGGGGGGGGTTACGAGACGCGTGTCTCTAATTTTTTAGGTCAAAAATCTATCATAGCATTTACCAATATACAAACGCTATCTAAAACTGAGGTTAATGTCAACAATAGCACAATCGCAAAAAACGCTATGCTCGTCTGCTATTAAAACCCATATTTCTTGTAGTGATTAATACTCTCCAAGTATATTGTTGAAGTCTTCGAACAATCTTAATAAAGATGAAATAAACACTCATAATAAGAATGAGATTGTGAAGAGATGAATAATTGAAAGGGGAATAGTTCAATCTTGTGACGGTGCAAAATACCTAACTCTAAGTTGTGGAGAATATATTGATCTTCTGAAACATAATATTCAAATCTTCATTATAGAAGATGCCTTATATTTTGGACTGACTATAAATTTAACAAAGTACTATTTTTTGTTATGTATAATTCCATAAATTTTGTTAACATTATTTAAAGATATCTAGAGAATTTTTTTCTTATCAATATATACCATTGCGTACAACAGAAGTTGTTATTATTGAGAATAATTTGCTAAGATTTGTTATATTGATAAGCAAAATTAAACGATTAAATGGATACTTCAATTAAAAAACCCAAAGTGTTTTCATAATCGAAGATAATAAAAAAAAAAATTGTAACACAAAAGAAGATACGAAACAAAAATCTAAAGTATCATTCTTTTTAAGGTTTCATTATCTTCATGCTTAATCTTTTTGTAACCGATGAATTTTCACCAACACTGCTTAAAGAGTGCAATCTTCTGATCTTTTGATGTTAATGGTGTAAGTGCTAGGGATATTGATGTATCAAAATCAGTCTCCATACCAGAGGTAAGCATAAGAGGTCCATAATCAAATAAAAATATTAGCAAATTTTTATTCATGGCTTAACATAATGTTTCAAAATGATTGAGATATACTACGTACCTGAGTCAAGTTAGTTAAATTCTCAAATTCATCGATGGCAGAGTCATCATCCCAAAATAAGTCCACGACTTATGGACTTCTTGACAACTTCTGAACATTGTCCTTTGGAATGGTCACTTTGAATAGACACTTGCGACCAATCAAATTGAATAATATAGTAGGGAAATAATATGGATCCTCCTAAGAAGACAAAGAAGAAAAAACAACGAATTTTCAATATAAAATGTTGTATAATTTCAAAAGAAATAAAAAAATCAAATGCCTCAATTTTCCTTCTGTATTCGTTGTATATATTGTCTGCCGATCTCTTCACAAGCTTATCTCCAACTTCATCAAATGTGAAAATTTTTGTTTCACCCTCTGAATAATCAGACACACGGAAGATCAAATAATATCTAGAGCATACATAAACAATATATAAACCAAATTCTTTTGATATATAATTTAAATAACACATCATACGTATAAACAAATTACCCTGCAAGCATACTTATAAACAAATTTTCCGTGAATCAAGGATGTTATAAAAGATTGAATGCTGAGATAGAATTTATACAAAGAAAAGGTCGTAAGTATACAAATGAGATCGAACTATTTTAGTTAAAGTGTTTAAAGCTGTAAAGCTGGGATTATGTTTCATATGAAGCCTTTGAACGACTTTTCTTCCTTTATATCTTTGATCTCTCTTCGTCCTTTGCGATCTTCTTGTTCGCATTATCCTCGATGTCCCGAGATTCTCGGAGGTTGTTACAACTGTTGACGACTACGTTCTTTGTCGAACTCGAACTCTGGTGGATATGAATGACATATCGTCTCCTCTCGTGTTTGGACTTCATCACTTTGTCATACTTGCTGGGCCTGGTCGAGTTTGTCTATCTCATGGGCTTCTTCTTCTAGTGGGCTTCATACTCCGTAAATGGGCCGGATTTCATGGTGTGAAATCCAGCATCAACAATTGCCACCCAGCCAATTAATGAAGTTTGAATTAATGGGCAGCAACCTCATGAATATGCACGCCATCCTCGATCTACATAGGTTCTCCTCACGAGCGTTGAGGTTATTAAATTGGCGAGATCGAACGGTGGAGATGGCGCGTGGAAGGAGCGACCTCGATTCTCAGAATTCCCTTCTGATTTCCCTTGGATCATAATCATTTTGCTTAGATCCAACGGCTGAGATGAGAGGATATGAGAGGTCGTCACATTGAATCTTATCAAGAGGATTCGAATCGACCGATGTTAAATGTTTCCCATATGCGACGGTTACGGTCTGCTGACGTGGCATAAATCCGGCGATCTCGAGGTCGACCTTAATTATGACTTTAAAATGGGAGGTTATCCCACGTTTCCCACTACAAACTTCGCCGTATTTATCCAGGTAAATCCTTCTTCTCCCTTACTCTTTTTCATTTTTACTTTTTTCAGAGAAATAGAGAAGAAAGATAGATCCTCGCCGGAATCTCTTCCTCTTTTTGTTTAATCTTTCCCGATGGCTCCGAGAACTAGAACCATAGGAAGCAAGTACCGCTCTAGAACCTTACAGGCCTCACCAGAAGTCTAAGCTCATGATGCGCCATATACAAAAGCTCCGAGAAAGCTGTCACGTCCCTCCGCAGGTGGAGATGGTGTTACCGGATGAGTCGGTGTCTCCGGAGATCGTCTGCCCTAGTTTCTGCTGCGCTTACTCGACCTTTTTCGAGAGGTGCGGGCTGATCTTTCTGATCCCGCACATCGTTCTCAACGTTTTGGCGACCCTCCAACTCTCGTTTCCTCAGATGACGCCAAATTTTGTTCGGCGGGTCATCGGAATTGAAGTGCTGGCCGCTAAGCAGGGACTTTCGGTGACGGTTGATCTCATCTTAACCTTATGCCTTGTAAAGTACAACAACAAGTGCTCGGGGACTTATTATCTCTCGCCGTGTTATTAGAGAATCATAGAAGAGTCTCCTCTGAGGGACGTGTGGCAAGACCGTATCTTTTTCTTTAAGATAAACGAGTTCTCCGTTGGCGACTTCGACTTCTCTGTTATCCCAACGCGTTGGGCAGTCAACGTTTCTCAGAAAAGAGATCGTCGTATATTGATCTTAGTTTGAGATATTTTATGGCGATCTGTTTTGACCTTTTTTGTGCTTGCAGATACTCTGGACGCGCTACCGTTTGACACAGATACCGCGGACCTGATCGCTTGCCTGAAAAGTGGGAGGATAGGTTATGATTCTTTCACAACAGATCACATCAGATCCGATATCAAAGAGCAGAGTTTGAAGAAGCGTCTGTCTCCAGTTTCTCGAAGTCCTCGCAAAGTATAAACTCGCGTCGATCGACCGATTCCAACAGCAGGTAATTCGTCAATTCGATAGTCTTTCGCCTCTTTTCTTTTTTCTTTTTTACTGGCTCCAAGAGGTCTCGTTTTCCTGACTTAATTCATCTGTTGTGTATAGCTTGTGCCGTCTCTGTCTCTGTTTCTGGAATCGCAAGAAAAGATGTCCAGAAGGAACATCTCCCGTCGCACCAGAAAATCTCCTGCCGATTTGACAGCTCAGGCTAAATTGGCAAGTTAGCCGCGATGCTTATCAGGGCTCCCAGCTTGACTACTCTGGAGTATCGAGCTGTCAGTGACGAGGAGGTGAACCAGGGATTGTGCAGGTCGCGTCCGACCCGACGAACTCGAATGAATCTAGAGGCTCGAACGGGTCCCGTCCTCTGACCTCGAAGCGAGCTCGGAGCGAGGTGGAGGTTCCTGCGGCTGGTGGAGCAGAGGTCAAGCAGACCTCATCGGGTTCTCCGTTAATCAAGGGCTTTACTTACAAGCACAAGAATTATGCCCGATCGCGGATGATCCTGCAGGAGTGGCATTCTTCCTTAGGCATTTCAAGCCAGAGGGGCTCCATCTTCTCGCGGTATGGGACATGGCACAAGAGCAGGCCTATGTCGAGATGATGTTTGCCCAAGGAAAGGTACTCTCAAGTCGATACATTTACTTTGTTGATTTTTGAACAACCTCTGATCAATACCTTTTGCTGATTAGGCCCTTGAAGTGGTCAACAAGTATGCTCCCTTCTACGAGCAGAACTTGAAGGAAGTCCCCCGAACTAGAGAGCTGAAGGAGACAAAGAAGGTCGTTGAAGACCTCAATGTCAGCCTCCAAGCTGCTAAGGCTCGGGAGACGGCGTTAAAACGGAAGATGCTCAAGTACAAGGACCAGGAGTCTTTGATCATGCAGCTAGAGAACTCGGAGGAGGACCTCAAGATAAAGCCCGAGATCAAAACGGACAAGATGTTTGCGGCCAAGAAGGAGAGGAAGCTCTCTTTTGAACATGCGAACCGCGACGAGGAGGAAAAACGCATTGCTATTACCAGTCGCGATGCTGCGACCGAGGGAATGAAAGGGCGGTGAAGGCGGCAAAGCGAGAGCTCGCTGGGGAATATATTTCGATCCTCTAACAGATCAAGGAGAAGTGGGACAAGAAGAAGACCGAGGTCGATATCGAGATTGCCCTTCAGGAGGCCATCGCGAATCTCGATCTCCTTGATGCGATCGCTGGTGGTGGGTTCGACACGGTGGGTAAGATCGACAAGCTGGTTTTAAAGAAAGAAGAGAAGGAGGTCGAGCTGGTAGTTGTGACTGTTTCCGGCTTCTCCATTGGTAAGCTTGTTCTCCCCATGGTCTCCGAAGATTCGGTGATGCTGATCGATCCCGAGACTCAGCTGCCCATGAACCTGGACCCGCATGGATCGAACCACCCTTAGGAGGCTGCTAGCGGACCGGTGCAAGAACCAATCCAAGGGGTGAAGGACATGGATGGTGGCGAGAAGATAGTCGAGTGAGGCTGACTCGTCACTCCTCTCCTTCATAAATTCCCATTAAAAATAAACTTCTTTTTGGTAAGTTATATGTTGCCCGAAAGGGCTTTTTATTTTGAACTCTTGTGCCCACGAAGGGCTTTTTTTTTGAACTTGGTGTTTCCCCGAAAGGCTTTAAATTAATCAAATTGGCTTTCCCCTTTATTCTTTTTTCCTTTTAGTTTAACCAAAAGAACAACTGAGTAGGAACAATCCAGTAAGACAACCATGTTTTGGGTCGATTAGATCTACGACCAATTCTTCGTCGAAGTCCCCTGAGTTCGTATTAGGAGAACTCATTAGGTTGGAATTTTCTTTTTGTGAACTCTTAGTACGTCGAAATATCGAGGCGCGTTATCAGCGAGTACAAATCTCGATCTGACCTGCTCGATGTGGCGAACTAATTTCGATAAGGTTTCTTTAAGACATGACATTTTTCTTGAGTCCGTTTAACGAAAGCTCAATCTCATTTGATCGAAGAACTTTCAAAGTTCAAAAGGAATTGATCCCAGATTTATCCAAGAATTTTACTAAGTTAAAAGTTCGATAGTCATGGGAGGGCTCATTCCCCCCCCCCCCAAGTTCTTCAAGTTTGTTGGACTTAGAAGAATTATGATAGAATTTCTCAACGCAGGATGACTTCGGGAGTGAAAGGTATTTTAAATGGATCACTCGATGTAGGACCGTTCGAGGTCTTTATTGAAATGGATCATTTTGAGATCGCGAAAAATGGACCGTTTTGAGGTCACTATGATGATCGGATCGTTTTGAGATCACGAAAATGGACCGTTTTGAGGTCGTTATAAGGAGTGGATCATTGTGAGATCGCAAATAAGTGGACCATTTTGAGGCCGCTGTAAGAAGGATCGCTTTGAGATCCTTGAAATGGGATCATTATGAGTGAAATGAGGATCGTTATGAGATCGCAATAAAATGGACCGTTTAGAGGTCGTAAATATAAGTAGATGACATCGAAAATGTATTGAATAAGAAAGATTTTGACACAAATGGTATTTTATAAACTTAAAAGATTTGTGGACTCGATCAAAGTTGAATGTATTAGGCTTTGAGCGATGTCTTCTTCTCTGCTTCATACTGTGAGTCCTGCGTAGGTTAGAAATTGGGGTTGGCTGCGCTTGGTATCAAGCTGCCTACGTACCCTTTTGAGGCATCAAACCTTGACGTAGTTCGGTTTTTTAGTATTCCTAGTGGAAGTACTTTTAGAGGTTGATGATATTCCAAGGTCATAGTTCGGGTTTCTGGGTGTCTATGACTTGAGTTGATAGACCCCCTCCCGAACAATGTCGGTGACCTAATAAGCATCCTCCCACTTCGTCCCTAACTTTCCAGCATGTTCTTCCTTTATATGGGTGACACTTTTCGCAAGACGAGTTCACCTACTTGAAACCTTCAGGTTCTGATCCGTGCATCATAGTAGCAAGATGCGGCCTGTTGGTAATTCTGGATTGGGCTAATGCAAGGTTCCTTCGTTCGTCGACAAGATCGAGCTCGACAACTATAATGAGTTATTTAGTTCCTCGTTTTGCAGACATTTTTTTGGTGAATGCTCGATACGAGGATTTATACGGGAACTACGGTCTCGATGCCATAAGCTAAGGAGAAAGGCGTTTCGCCCTTAGATTTTTGAGGCATGGTTCTGTAAGCCCAAAGTACAGCCGAGATTTTGTCACTCCAAATAGTTTTGCATTCGTCGAGCCTTTTCTTTAAGTAGTTCATGATTGACTTGTTATCTGCCTCAGCCAGTCCGTTCCCCTGGGGGTAACGAGGCGTCAAGTATGTCATCTTTATATTCCAAGTCCTACAGAACGTTTGGAATGTTTTCGATATGAACTGAGATCCGTTATCGGTGACGAGCTCATGGGGGAGTCCATTTCGACATATTATGTTTCGCCAGATGAACTACTTTACATGGAAGTCCTTGATATTTTGATAGGACTCAGCTTCGATCCACTTGGTGAAATAGTCGGTCATGACCAATAAGTGCATGGCCTTTTTCTTTCCCGATGCAACCAAGGGTCATACTATATCCATCCCCCAGCACATAAAAAGATACAGCGAAGAGATCGAAGAGATTTTCTGCGAAGGCTGATGGATTATCGGGGCAAGCCTCTGGCATTCATAACACTTCGCCGAACTTTTTTACCACTCATTGGACACAGTCGGCCAGAAAAAACCTTGGCGTTTAATCTGTATGGCTAAGGCATGACCTCCGGAATGACTTCCGCAAGAACCTTCATAAGCATGACTCATAACTATCTAGGTTTATTTTTTCCGCTAAGACATTTGAGGTACAGTCCAGAAAGACTTCGTCTGAAGAGCTTTCCCTCTGTCATGTAGTACATTGCGCTTTGCGCTTTGAGATTTCTAGCAGCCCATCTGTCGGTAGGGGTCGTACCGTTGACGATGTACTGGATAAGAGGAGATTTCCAATCGTTTTTGGTATCGACCTGAGAGGTCTGATCTACGGGAGTCGCTTTATGGGTCCGTCCGGGACATTGGCTACGCAGATGGATTTTCCTAGGATCAGTGTCATCGTCTACGTCGATGATGTCGAGTTTGGTTTCCCTTTCGGATGTCAGATCGGCATCGATTGGTTGTTTAGAGCTCTTCTCTTTGAGAGATAGAGCTTTTAGCGCGACATCTATGATGGGTTTCTCGATCCCTTCGACTAGTATGATTCTTTTTAGGTTGGGATCGGAGGTCGAGGCTAATGCTGCCAAGGCATAATATGTTGTTCTCTCTCCTCGAGGGATACAAGTTAGACCGAAGAAATCGATTTGATCAGCGAGACTGTGAACAAAGCACATGTAGGCTTCCATTCGTTCGTCTTTGGCTTCATAGTCGCCGTAAAATTGGCTCGTGATAAGCTGGGAGTCGTTGAAGGCATCCACTTCGCGTGCTCCATTTTCTATCGCAAGTCTGAGTATGTCTACTAGTGCTTCATACTCCGCTTCATTGTTTGACGCAGTGAAGCCAAGTCTTAAAGACTGTTCCAGCACTTCTCCCGTGGGAGAGACTAGCTTGACTCCTACCCCAGATCCTTGTTTCGAGGATGCATCGTCGAGGTGGATAGTCCATTTTTTAGACAAGGACGGCTAGAGATCGACGGTTGGGGGGGAGTTCGATTATGAAGTCAACGAGTACTTGTTCTTTTAAGAAAGTCCGAGTTCTGAACTCTATATCATACTCACTTAATTCCATATCCCACTTCACCAATCGACCCGGCTGGCTAGTATTGTGTAAGATTGTCCTCAACGGTTGTGAGGTCATCACTACGATCGAATGAGACTGGAAATATGGTCGCAGCTTTCGAGCTGAGGTTACCAGTGCCAATGCAAGTTTTTCCATTGCAGGACACCTCGTTTCAGCGTCGATCAGAATTTTGCTAACATAGTAGACTGGTTTTTGTTTGTTCTGACCTCCGCGAACTAGAACTCTGCTTACTGACACTGAAGAGACGGCTAAGTAAAGGTATAGGGGTTCTCCTTCTTCTGGCTTTGCCAATATCGGTGGCTCGCTTAGATAGGTTTTTAGCTGGGTGGACGCTTCTTCGCACTTCTCATCCCAAACAAACTTTTTATTTGCTTTGAGTAGTTGGTAGAAAGGAAGGCACTTGTCAGTCGACCTTAATATGAAGCGATTCAGCGCTGCAATTTTGTCAGTCAGTCTTTGGACTTCCCGTGTTGTATTCGGGGACGACATTTCCAAAAACTTGGCAATCTGCTTGGGATTTGATTCGATTCCCCTATAGGTTATTAAGTATCCTAGGAATTCTCCTGATGGGACACCGAAGGTGCACTTCGCGGGGTTGAGATTCATCCCATATATATTGAGAATGAGGAAGCATTATTTGAGTTGGGCTATATGATCCTCGCATTTTGAGGACTTAACCAACATATCATCGATGTAAACTCCATGCTTTTACCCAGTTGTCCAGCGAACATTTTGTTGATGAGGTGTTGGTAAGTAGCTCCCGTGTTTTTGAGGCCAAAGGGCATTACTCTGTAGCAGTAAGTGACTCGATCTGTTATGAACGAGGTCTTTTCCTGATCCTCTGGGTTCATCATTATTTGATTGTATCCTGAGAATGCATCCATAAATGACAAGATCTGTTGCCCCTTTGTAGCCTCCACTAATCGGTCGATGTGCGGGAGTGGTAAGTTGTCCTTCGGACATGCTTTCTTGAGTTCTGTGAAGTCTACACATACTCTCCACTACCCATTATTTTTCTTTACTTCAAATAGATTGGCAAGCCAGTCGGTGTATTTTACTTCCCTGATCGATCCTATTTTCAGTAACCGATCGACTTCGTAGTTAACGGTTTGAGCTAACCTGGTCTGAGCTTGCGACGTTTTTATCTGACATGTTTATAGGTTGGGTCGACATTTAGCTCACGGCTTGTCACATTGATATCGATTCCTTTCATGTCAGCTGAGGACCACGCGAATGATTCCACGTTCTGCTTGAGGAATGATAACAATTCGTCTCTTATAGAGTTAGTGAGGTCGGCTCCAATGCATGCACATTTTTCAGGATGGGTGTCGTTTATTCAAACTTGCATCGTGAGGTGTTTTAGGGGACCTCGTTGAATGGGGTCATTCGGCATGTTGGCTCACATTTTGGCGATCTCCTCCTGTTTCTGTAATTGCTACGTGGGGGATCGTTCGATCTGTTTGTACCCGGTCATGTAACAACTTCTAGATAGTTTTTGACTATCGTATATTGTTTTCACTCCGTTAGGAGTTGGGAATTTGACAGATTAATGGTACGTCGAAGATACGGATATCATGTCGTAAATCCATGGTCGCCCTAAGATCGCGTTGTAAGGGGCTTGGGTTCCTTATTTTTTGGAGGTTCTACCTCCTCCTCTTTGGATTCCTGCGTTTGCTCGGACTCTCGCTTCTTTTCTTCGAGTTTAGCTCGAGTGTAACACTCGTTTTTCGAATGACCTTATTTCTTGTGATGTTCACAATACTTTTCTTTGTCATACACGAACTTGAATGAGCCCTTTGGGCTTTCAACCACATTGACGGTTCAAGATTTACGGGAATCCTTTTCGCCATTCGAGTTCTGCGAACTCGATTGACTCTTCTCTTTTCGATGCTTTTCCATGAGGGTTGTATTTTCTTCTTCGAGGCGAGAGAAAGCCGAAGCGTGATGTAAAGCATCATCAAGAGTTAATGGTTTCCGGACCGTTATTTCCATGCAGAAGTTGGTTGAATACCACAGCCCATGCCTCAGTGCCTCTATCGCCACTTCGTCATTTGGATTCGGGATTTTGGATTTGATTTCCTTGTATCGATCGATGTACGAACGAATTGTTTCGTCAGGTCGTTGAGATACGCCAAACAGGGCTGCCTCAGTAGTTTTGACTTCGATATAAACTGTGTACTGCTTGAGGGAAGCTGTCATGAACTAGGTGAAGTTGTCGATATATTTTCTTCCAGTTTGGCAAACCATTCTAAGGTTGGGCCCGATAATTTATCGGCAAAGAGCCTGCAAAAAGCGGGTCCCCGTTCCTCGTCGGTCAGATAGACTCTAGACATCGCTATTCGAAACGCTCTTATGTAACCCTTAGGGACCGACTTTCCGGAGTATTCTTGGAATTTAGTCTTTTTAATTTCCCGTAACCTTGTGAAGGCAACCTGATTGGTAAACAGCGTTTATCGCGTTTCATCGATCACTCGATCGATGTCGGGTGCCGCACTGGTTTCCATGTGAACGCGCGAACTCAGACTCATGAACTGCGCATTAGCTTGTTCAATATATTGCATGAGCATGTCGTGTTCATCTGTTGGTCCAGGGGTGAACTGTATATGTGGTTGGACTGCCGATTGATTCCCCAGGTGAATCTGATCGTTCAGGCCATCAGCCGTCGTTGATCTGGGCAATTCAGTTCGAGGTAATGGGAACGGAGCCGAGCTTGGATCGATAGGAGGCCTCAAGCTTGAGGCAGAAGCCAAACCGCGAAGCCATCTGGCCATGTTCTCAACATTTTGTGGTAGAGGTGACGGACCAGGAGGTGTACGTTCCATAGATCCCACCAAGTCCGCAGTTAGCGAACTCGAGCTGAAGGGGATAGGGGTCGCTGTCGAAGTCATTGTGGGAGAGAACACAACTTTCGATGTTCCACCGGCGTAACTAGAGATCTTCGGCAGTGATGCGACCTAAGATAAATCTTGGCGAGTTCGTTGTGGAGGACTCAAGGGAGGCCTCTGTTCGCCTAAGGGACAATCTGGTGGTTTAGATTGACGAGTTCGTCGAGACGAGCGTTCAAGCGTCTTCTTCTCAGCGAGCTGAGTAGTCAAAGTGTGACTGGTGATCTCTTGAGTTCAGACGTTAGCCTCTTTACTTCGTGTTCTGTTCACTAGAAAGTTGAGCATCGAATGGATTTCAGCCAAGTCATCCGGGCTTTACCTCGCGACATTGGAAGTCTGAGGCGAGCTGGATCTTTGAGTTCCAGATCCGCTTCCAAGTATTGGAGCATTATCAGATCTGGTCCAGTCCCAGTTCTTGGTTGGTTCATTGACCCCTGACAAGGTATTTGTCGGGATCGGACTCGTTCTCTTAGTTTGAACGACGGAGCCAGTTGGAGTTGACGTTGCAGGGTTTAGGATTGGGTCCGCCCCTGCGTTGTCAGTCTGACGTGTGGTACTGTTCACTCCGGCGGTGTTCTGTGGAACGACGCCGATCACTTGATCGCGATCGACCGGAGGAGGAGTGACATTAGTTTCGGGTGAAGTAGAATTCATCTCGATCTATCGAATCTTGTATCCGATTCTTGTGACAGAAAGATCTATAGTTATCCCCACAGACGGCGCCAAATATGAGTTCAGAGATTTCACACCAAGGATTTGTATTATAATGTGGTTTATGGGATTAATGAGATATAGATTTTCTGTGAATCAAGGATGTTATAAAAGATTGAATGTTGAGTTAGAATTTATACAAAGAAAAAGTCGTAAGTATACAAATGAGATCGAACTATTTTAGTCTAAAGCTGTAAAGTTGGGTTTATGTTTCGTATGAAACCTTTGAACGACTTCTTCTTCCTTTATATCTTCGATTTCTCTTCGTCCGTTGCGATCTTCTCGTTCTCATTATCCTCGACGTCCCGAGATTCTAGGAGGTTATTACAACGATTGACGACTCGTTCTTTGTTGAACTCGAACTCTTGTGGATACGAATGACATATCGTCTCCTCTCGTGTTTGGACTTCATCACTTTGTCATACTTTCTGGGCCTGGTCGAGTTCATCTATCTCCTGGGCTTCTTCTTCTAGTGGGATTCATACTCCGTAAATGGCCGGATTTCATGGTGCGAAATCCATCACCAACAACCTGCACCTTTAAACCTGCAATGAACAACATGCATTAAACAATTTTCAAAATATCATTCAAAAACAAACAAACCACAATAATCACAATCAGAGGTAAACTAATACCTAATCACGTGAAACAGAATTTTGCGTTGGTTGGAGGAGTGTCCTAAAATTTTTCATTCTCATCATCATCAACTATCCAAGAAACAATACCTTCAACATGTTCCCCCTCCTCAAACTCATTCGCCTTATCTTCGCCAACTCTCTTTGTGGTATCGTTGTAATCTTCCTCAACCTCCGCATCACCATTGTTGTTTGCCTCCTCAGTAGTTTGATCAACGCCTTCATGCTCCATGTAAATTTCAACATATTTAGTCCAAAACGCAGCCGCACACATCCTCTGGAAATCGTCACTACTGTTAGATAAGACTTTGAGTTTCGTTAACTTTTCACAGGACATCTTGTACCATATCCTTGTCCATAAAAAAATGTGGGAAAATCTCCCATCAATCCAACAAACAAAGCTGAAGTTTGTGATTGCAGCATATGAACTTCACCGCCATTGTAACTTACTGCACCACCTTCATGAGTCTAGAATTTTCCACCGTAGGGTATTTGGAATATGGTATCAGCGTCCCTAAAAGCCACGAAACCCATAAACTCGAGTTTTGTAATGTAAATAAAGGACCAATTTCAATACATTACCTCATATTTCGGGTCGGGATTGAATCCCATAATGACAATTATCCAATTCGATTCTCGTAATGAAAGAGCCAGAGCCAGATTTTAGGGTTTTCTGCATATAGAGAGATTTTGGTGGGGGGGGGGGGGGGGTTCATTGATGAAGACGATGAAGTGTTGAATTTTATTACCCAAAGGAAACGACGTCGTTTCATTTTTTTGCTCGAAATCAGTATAAACGACGTCATATAGTTAATTACGGCTTAGTCAGATGCTAAGTCAAAGGCTTAGTCATCAATGTTAACGATTAGTTTCACAGCGTTTAAGTCAATGCATGTATTTCGAAGACCTGTTTGTAAAGGAATCTAATTCAAATTTAATAAAACTGTGGGAATGTTTTAGCACGCATACAAAGTGCAGAAATTGATTGTCACACAGGTCAATAATACAAGTACGAATATGCCTAAGACGGGTTTCACAAAACTCTCTCTTCGGTTAGAGAGAGAAACTTTCTCTCCGACTTGATCCTCGCCTTCTTCACCGATTCCGATCTTTCAGAAGGCCAGTCATGTTCGGATTTGGGGTTTTCTGATCTCTCTCTCCCCTTCTCACATCTTTATCTCTTCGAGCAAGAAATCTTTTTTCCCCATCTGGTTTTGATTTCGATTAAGAGTAGTCTTCCTCTGGTTCTGATGTCGCTTTGTATGCTCTCTGATCGGTTTTCTTTTGTCTGAATAAGGTTCCGGTTTCGCTCACCGAATTGCTCCCATCAGAGCTTTTTCGATTAATATTGAGAGCTTTTCGGTCTCCCTTCCCGGTGTTTCTCATGTCAGTGAAGCCCGTTCATCTTCGCTATCTTCCTCGGTGGCCTCTCGATCTCGGAGTAATTTCTCTGCAGCTATCACCCTCCTTTAGCTTTGGGAGTCTAATGGCCAAATCACTTGTATTTAGCCGGCAGTGGAGCTTCCGTGGCGTGGCGTCTCCGGTTTGTTGGTTGAAGTTGTCTCTTCTTTATTCGGTTCTTCTCCGGCGGTATCTTGATGGATGGGTTTGATCGGCAACTTGGGTTTCTTCGTTTCAGAGTGGAGAAATCGCAGAGTCTTCTTGGTGGTTCCCAGAGAATCGCATGAACGGTGGATGCATACCGGCGGTTTTCTCGTGGTGACACGTGGCCTTTGTCATCCTGATCCATTTTGGTTGGGCTGTATTTAGGCTTTATCTTTTTCCTTTGTTTGGACCGTTAATTATGTAACATTTGCTGCATTGCCCTTTTGGGCTAATATGAAAAGCCTCATTGACAAAAAAAAAAGTACGAATATGCCTATACCCCCGTAAATAGCAAGAAAGTGACACTTATCTTTGGAAAATAAAATGGTTAAGTTGATTTATTGTAATACAATCAGATTTCAACTTTTGTCATTTTGTCTTTTGATTTTATATCATTTAATTAGGTAATATCATTATACTAACATTTATCGTCGCCTCTTTACCAAATTTTTGGTTTCCGGTTATGATTTCAGTTCAGTTTTATATATTTTTAAAATTTTCGGTTATTGATTCGGTTCGATGTCAGTTATTTCATTAAAAAATATTATACCAAATTAAGATAAACCATATCCAAAATTTTGAACCGAACTACATGAAGTAAATGAAATTAATTAAATTTAACTAAATTATCCAATATTTTAATCAATTTTAGTCAAAAACCAAAACTTCGGTTCAATTCGGTAGAACTTTTTTTAACCAAAAACCGAATCAAACTGAATTTTTATTCAGTTCAATCGACTGAATTTTATGAAAATTGAACTAATAAAAACATATATATATATATATAATAGGGATTACTGTTTACACAATCACTACTAAGCTTTTTGACTATTGCATAACTATAAGCATATAACAAATGATGTGTATTTGCTCTTTCAAGGACGCAAAAGCTCCTTCGTTTTGCGGTTGAATGTTTTTTGTTCGGAAGACAGTTGGTTTTGGAGATAAGGCACGACATATTTGACCACATCGAGATTTGCCATTCTGATGTGTGCACCATCTACACTAACAAACTTTACTTTTCCAGCATCATTCAATGTCTTAAGACCAATCCAATCCTCTGTATAGAGCTTTGTCTGTTGAGCAGAGAGAAGAGGTTCGAATTCACCATCCGGGTAAAACCCAAACCAAGATGAATCCTTTGGAACAATAACCTTATCATCTTCAAACTGTTAAACAAAACAGAATCATCAAGAAAGGAATCAATCGATTAAAACCGTAGAGAAATGGTTTTGAGATTGAACCTTGACAAGAACCAAGTTGTGTAAGCTTGTGAAACGGTCTTTGTAAGTGGATTTTCTTTGGTTTGGTATCTCATTGTTAAGCTTAGGTAGATACTTAGACCTTTCCAGGTACTTTGACATCTCCTGAGAAACCAAAAGCAAAGATTAAGTTAAAAATTATATAAATATTCTTATTCCTCTAAGCTAACTATTTTTAGGGAAACATACAGTAGGGATTTTGATATAACCACTAGGAGCAAGATGATCCTGCAGAGTCATTAAAGATTGTAATTAATATCTGATTAAGGATATTAATCTTGAATCCCTGATAGATAGATAGATAGATAGATAGATAGATAGATAGATAGAGAAAGAGATATATCTACTTGAATGAAGTCGCTATAGATATCTGACTTGATGAGCTCATCTGCTATTTCACACAATAATCCAGACTTTACCCCCAAAAAAAGACAAAAGAAACAGTAGAGAAATATTGTCACTGATTGAATATAATCAAATCAATTTTTAAAAAGATTAGAGATTAAAAGCAAATAAGAAAAGCTTACACCACACATAGGAACAGAGGAGATTCCAGCATGAGGACCTGCTAAAGATATGTAGTTGTAAACTGGAGGTCCACCATCGCAGAACTCAATCAAACCTCTAGCCACTAGATTCCCCTGTTTAAACGAGTAACGATCACTCATCATCGTTATCAATCATCCATGAAATTCAAACGGGTAACGATCTTTTTGGGTTTTCAAGAAAGTATCAAGTACCTGAGATCTTCCAACAATGTTGTATCCTTGACGCAACTCTTTCATTTGCTTCACTTTCTCACATGCTATTTCCGCTTGTTTCATAAGTGGCATGAACCATGAATCACGTTCTCCATTTCCAACTTCTCTGATTTCAGAACCAAAGAACAAAAGTTGGAATCAAACCAAGTCCATAATTATATGATGAAAGCAAAGAAAGAAGAAGAGTGTTGTGTGGATTTACAAGCAAAAACCAGGAGAGCCAGAGAGGTTAGTGAGAAGCTGTGTGAAGTTAGCTTCTTTACCCTCAGAACATGCAGCTGCAATTCCATGAAGTAGTATGAAGGGAACCGAAACAGAGACTTGAACCAATGATAAGAATACAACCGCCACCGCAAGGCTAGAACGCTTCTTCCCCATAGAAAACGCTAAAGTTGCGATTGGCGTTTGGGTTTATGTTTTTGTTGTCTCCTAGAACTTTTGAGATGGGAATATATGTAGGGAATGGAAAGAGCGTGATGTGGTTGGGGGTTGCGTTCAAGTAAGTAAGAGGCTACGAAAAAATGGACGGTGATGATTGGTTTATTGATCTACAGTCTGATTTGGACGGTGCTGATTGGCTGATATCTTCCTGCGATCGCATTAACTCTCATCTTCATCTTTTCTTGTTCCTCCTAATCCTATGCTATCTTCTCGTTGCCTCTTTTGATATGCGTGTATATGTGATAAATATGCAAATGTACGAGAATATGCAATTATGTGATAAATATGCAAATATGTAAACATTTAATATGAAATCCCCCTTTTGTCCTTTTTTTTGTGTGCAACAAATCCCCGTTTGTCCAATATAATCAAATTTACAACAAATTTCTTGTGATTTTTTTGTGTGGAAACAATCGTGGCCTAGTGGTCAAGTGGTTAAAACTTTATATGGGTAGCTACTGGGTTCAAATCCCCGAAGGCGCAAGTTTTACAAGATTAATGAAGGTAAGCTTATAAGGAAGTTTTTAGGAGCAGGTGGAACCGTTGATCGTGACCATGGATGGATTCTCGTAGAACGGAGATAATATTATTTGTAAAATTGTTCTTCTAATAGTTTTCATAATCTTTGTATCATCGTTAACAAAAAAAAAACTAGTTACAAAATCATCATATATAATATAAAAGTTGAAATTATAGGCATGTAAGAGTGTCCACGTAGAATTTAAAAAACTCAATATCATTGGTCCACTTCATCATTCAAAATTGAGAAATTTTACAAATTTTAAATTTTCACTTCATCATTCAAAATTAAGAAAATTTACAAATTTTAAATTTATTAAATCATAAAACTAACATAAAATAGAAATAAGACATACCCATAAATTGTTATAAAAAGAACAAAATGTCAAATAAGCAAAATTTTATATATGTGAAAACTAACGTAGAAATAGAAATAAAAACACAATTTTATAAATAGGAAAACTAACATATAAATAAAAATTAAAACATACAGAAATTAACATAAAAAGAACAAAATGTCAAATAAGTACATGATTTACATTTTCCTTGATTTACATTTTTCTTTTCGTGTTTGTTGTTTGTTGGTTAAGTTACTTACATGATTTACATTTTTTTTGATTAATATAATTGAAAATTTTCAACGATTACAAATATGATTAAATTTTTCTTAATTAACATAATTTTTAATTATTATAAAAAGAAATTAGTTCCTTCATTTAATTATTATAAAAGTTGAAGTTTTAGGCATTTGAGTGTCCACATAGGATATAAAAAACTCAATATTATTGGTCCATTTCATCATTAAAAATTAAGAAAATTTACAAATTTTAAATTTCCACTTCATTCAAAATTAAGAAAATTTTTTAAAAATTAAATTTACTAAATAATAAAACTAACATAGAAATGGAAATAAGACACATTCATAAATTGTCATAAAAAGCACATAAAGTTAAATAAGAAAAAAATATATATATGAAACTAACGTAGAAATGGAAATAAAAACACAATTTTATAAATAGGAAAACTAACATATATATAGAAATAAAAAATATATAAATTAACATAAAAGAACAAAATGTCAAATAAGTACATGATTTACATTTTCCTTGATTTATATTTTTCTTTCATATTTGTTGTTTGCTGGTTATGTTACGTACATGATTTACTTTTTTTTTAACATAATTGAAATTTTTCAACTATTACGTATATGATTACATTTTCCTTAATTAACATAATTTTTAACTATTATAAAAAGGAAATTAGTTCCTTCCTTAGAGTTAAGAGTTTTCTTTTTAAAAAAGTTTAGCTGTTGATTATAAATAAGCAACTCAAATTCTAATAGTTTATACAAATTTCTAAATCAAAAATATTTCTTGAGAGGCAAAGATAACTTGATAAAACAATGGCCAATTCTTTTTCTAGCCAATCAGCTACTTTTTTTTTTTCGAACGAGCTTCAGAAATGTTTTAACAAGAAGGAAGTTTTGGTTAGAGTTCTTCACTTTTGGGAAGCACGAAACATCAAAAAATGAGGTTTATTTATGGGTCTCGAGCTCCTTCTCATATATCAAAAAGTATTTGCAAGTTTATTAAACATATTTGTGTTTACTTTAAAATTAATTAAATATAATATTAAAAGAGATATATATTTTAATATTTTACTATTTTGAATTTACAACTTAAATAAATTATTTGATTTACTATTTTGATTACAAATTTATCTTTTAAGTAAACTAATCATTAAATTTTAACAAAATTTATTTTAGTTTATTTTAATTTATTTATTAGAATAAAATTTAAGCAAATATATAAAAATAGAATATCACGTTTTTAGTAAAAACTAATACCAATAAATTATTTTGTTACTAAGAAATTTTTTTATTTGTCAACATAAAAATATTTTCTTTAATAATATAAATAGTAAAATCGAAAAATCAATAATAAAATTATAAACTTTATTAATATTGAATTTAAACTAATTTAAAAAAATATATAATAAATAAAATTATGAATACGTATCCGCGCGTAAAAAAACCTAGTATTAATAAAAACCAAGGTAACATAAGAGATTAATTCCCTTGAGTCTTACGGATTCAAACCATCTTTGCAGAAGTTTTCAAAAGATGTCTTTGGATCTAGAGAATATTATGACTCTAAGGTTTGAAACTTCTATAAAATACAAAAAAAAAATATATTAATACAAAATTAGATTTTAATTTCATAATTGTGATTTTTCTGAAACTGAAAATGATTTATGATACATTATTGTTTTTTATTTATAGAAAATGAATAAATTTAGATTTATGTATTGACTTTTCTTAGCTATGAGTACAATTATTTTCCTAAAAGAAAAATGAGTATGCTTCCTCTTCATTTATTTAATTCTACAAACTGACAAATCATCTAAAATATAAATTTTATAATATTCAAAATTATGGCAAATATTATCTCATTACAACTGATTCTTTGAAAAAAAAATATAGGAATATATTAATTTATTAATCTAAAATTGAAAGTCAAATATAATTTTACATAAATAAAAATATAATTAATTTGAAGCATGCGGAAAATGTTTGTACTTTCCATTTGTTTTTTTATAATTTATGCTATTTATTTAAATGTTCGTACTTTCCATTTGTTAATAAAATATTGCAGATAAAAATGTCTCTAAACGATTTTCAACTACTAACTAGTACATTTTTAAATTATTTGTGTTATATTAAAAACTAATGAAATGAAATACAATAAAATGATGAGTGAAAATGGAGCTCTAAATATAAGAAATAAAAAAATGATACTACTAGATATATTTAGACGCGCATACTATATAAGTGTGATCATAAATGTGAATGTGTGTTGAGTTGATAGGGATAAGATGTCACTGTCAGTTGATTGATACTCCCTATCTCTCTCAGGTAATAAAAAAAAAAATCTTCAAAATTTGGGAGCAAATGTTTGATGTTGGATGCCGAACAATAAATAATATTTGATATAAATTTGTCCCATAATTGGAATGTAAACTCATTTAAGAAAGAAATAGTAAATCCAGATATCGTTGACAAAAAAAAATATATCCAGATATCAGTCTTCCATGGCCACACTTGGTCCCTACTTGCCAATTGCCACTTACATAAGACTTATTGTATAGTATTTTTTTTCTTACAATTATTTTCAAAACTTAACGAAATGATGTACATATCCGACATTATCAGATTTATTAAATAAATATAGATACACTATAAAATTAAATTGAGATTATCAGATTTATAAAATAAATAGAGATACACTATAAAATTAAATTGAGAAACAAATATTTAAGTTACATTAGATTGGTGTGATAGTTTAGAGAATTTAAATGTAAAATTCTAACTCCTATATATATATATATATATATATATATATATATATAAGCAACCTAGCAATTGTACCTTACAGAAAGAATAAAATCTAAAATTAAACATTAGTTCAAAAAAAAAAATCTAAACTTAAATTTTGATTTATTAGCTACTAAATTTACAATATAAAAAAAGAACTACTGCCTTATTTAAATCATAAATTCCAAAAGAAACTTTACTTTCTTTTTGCTCCTAAATCTACAAAAAAAATTATGCAAATTAAAAAATTTAAATTAAAATTTAGAATTCTGAGACCCTAGCCTAAACCTACAATATAAATCTACAAATAAAACTCTGTGGCTCAAGTTAGATAACTGGTCTTCCGAGGCCCCGCCTTTGACTAATTTAGCACCAGAATGTGAACTAGAGTAAAGACCTTAGGCTAGAAGACAACATCTCTGTCCATATCAATCCATAACCAAACAACTGTCTTAAATTATTAACATCGCAGATTTCAGAAGTTAAGACACAGAATTAGCATGTGAACTCAAAGAAGATAAGAGTTGCCTTGAGAAGAAATATGAGCACAATTTTGTAAACAAGTTCACACCATTGTCTCTAGACTCACTTCCATCCCTAAAACAGATGGGTTCTCATTCAAATTTCATATCTTTTTTACATTTCTAAGTCGAAAGAATATCCCCAACATGGAAATTTTCAGACAAATACTCACTTCTGCTTCCACAGTTTTTAGTAACCCCGATGGCTGTTTTAGAGAGCTCAAGACCGCTTCAACAAGTACCGAGGAGATGCATCGGTTGGTTCTTGGAGGAGCTCTCGAGCAAGTCGTACTGGTCTGTCTTGAAGATATGCAATGTCGCTATTGGGTGCTGTTATGAGGTGATGATCTGATGCTTCTCCATCTGTTTCATCTGAGAGAGAAGATGCAACTGATTCTTCGGATCCATCATTATCATCTAAGATGGAGAAAAAACAACATCAGAAATTCGACAAGAAGAGAAAACACAATATTCTATGGAACTAACTTACCAGAGAACTCGAGTGCTTCGGGATGTCTAACCGATGAGAGCTGTATGCTTTCTGGAAGGATACAGTTACAGAATGAACCTAGATGAATTCAAGAACAAGCAGCCATGTAAAGAGGTTCAAACAAACAAGAACAAATGTAAGCTCTAAGCTGGAAGATAAATAAGATAGTTATCTTACCTACTCGAGCCATCCGATTAATCCATCCGGGAATAGGCTTTCCAGTTACCTGCAAGCATACTTCTTCAGTGAAATGGTTACAGTTTTTCGCAATCAAATGGTATGTATCCCCGTGATACTTTCTGGAAAGCTTCTCCATGAATGAGCGAAAATCTGAGCGAGACATGCTGGTAGTCCCCAACAAAACTGACCGCCTAAAGATGAAACCTGGACAGCTCCTAGGTTCAACCTCAAATACACCACTGCTTGAATAGTCGTGAGCACCATATCCATACTCGAAACCATGAGCTAGTAGGAGGTAGACATAGCAACGCAAAAACAACTCATGTTAGATAAGCAATGATAATAGCTCTAGCTCCAGAGAAAATATAACTTATAACTCATCAGGTAAGTACTAAGTATCGAATGAGAATGTTTCATGCAACCAGACAAGTGTAAATTCCTCAATATTAGTAAACAACCACTTTCAAATAATAAAGAACAATGTCTGAAGAACCAAGCATTGTCGTCTAACCAATATATCACAACTCGTCGAGAACAGTTTGATGGTATCATGGTAAATATGTTGACTTCAAACAAGATATGTACGAAAGCAAAGAGAAAGCAATACTATTCTATGAATTCGCAGGATACATAGACTAATAGAGAACAACATTGTAGGAGAAAAGTTTGATTAGGTCAGTCAAGTTACAGAAAAGACGAGAGTGTAAAGAGTAGAAGGTATAGAAGGATGTAGAAGTATGTACAAGATCCTAGATATTATTAAAATTGTGTAGTTATGGTATAGGATTCTTCACATGTTTGTATCTAAATAAACATATGTAACCTAATCATTATTCAATAGTAAAGATCTTATGTGTCGTATCTTTACAAGTTAATTCGATAGTTCAGTCACGTTATAGAAAAGAGGAGAGTGTAAAGAGAGGAAGCCGCATTTACCTTCAATTCCAGAGTGAAATATGCCAAGGCCAAACCAATAGAGATAATTGTTGACAGGTGTTAGATCATACACGTTGAGATACACGGGTGTGAGACCGGAGTTTCCAGTGATCTCTTCTTCTTTGTTCTCACTTGAGCATAAGCTTGAGCTCAGACCAAGCACCCGCATTTTACACGATTCACCAACCAATGTCTCTCCCAATTCAAAGCCAAGATCAAACAATCATTTGTCCTCCTAAATCTCTGCAAAAAGAGGAGTACAGTAAACAATCCATTCTTCCGAACTCAATTGTGACATTAGGGATCTGATAAAGAATTCGATTCAAACACAATTAGGGAAATTTCCAAGTAAATATGAAAATTTACTTGATCGAGAAAGAAACCCAATAATCAAAGACAGGAATTTCGAGAAAAGGAACAAATCGGAAGCCCTATCATACGAGGATTGTCCCCAAACAGAAAAACCCTAATGCATAGGATCTACAGGAACAAAATACAAATCGAGAGCTTTACACGGAAACATAATCCGGAGAGAGAAGATGAGAGCTTACATGAGAATCTGGGAATCGGGGAGAGAGAAATTAGCGGAAAAACACGTTTTTTCTTTCTTCTCCCGGTTGATCTGTCGACGGAAAGAGAGAACCTAGGGGACAATGCGTAAATGATTTGATTACAAAGTGTAATAAGATTAACCAAAAAATATTTATTGGAGTAATTAATTTCTTTAATTACCAACTCGGTCTATACAACTTATGATGACCAAAAGTGCAACAAATTTCCATTTCCAGCGACTTGCTATAACTTAACCGACTTCATACGTGTTCTTTCGTTATTTTGCCCCGTTTAGAAATTGTAATTTAGGTTTATGAAGTGTGAAGTTGATGATCAACATTAAGGTAACTCAAGGTTTGATTTTGGTTATCATGGTGAGTTAAAGCTGGGTTGAGTTTAACTTTTGGGGTCATACAAATGGATGATAGTTGGATAGGAAGGACCACAAGAGGAGTTTTGTGTCTTTTTTTTTTGTTGCACTAGAGTTTTGATGTTGTCTCCTAATATATGTTTGGTAAGTGAGAGAATGTAAGAAGGGGGTTTAGAGCAGCCACGGAATGCAGCTAGAGAGATGAGAGAAACTATGTAGAAAACATAAGTTTTGGGGTGGGTTTTCTCACTTGTTTCACAGAGTAGCACAATGTGTGAATCACTTATAATGTGCTCTTTGTTCTAGTGGATTTCGAGCTATAGTTTCGGAGAAATGTAGTGATCTTTATTAATGGGTACACTACAAAAAAAGCTGTTTTGTGTCGTTTATTTTTTAGGTTTGCATTACTTATTAGTGATGCAAACGTTTTTTTGCATCACTTAAAAATGACTTAGTATGCAATGATGCATATACATAGCATGAGTTTAAACAATCGTTACAAATACTTGCATCGATTATTGTAATTGATATTAATTTATGTCATTCAGAAAAAAATGATTTGAATTTTTACGTCAATTAGTCTAACCGATGTTAATTTTGTAACACTTATTTTTATTGATGTCAAATATTTACATCATTAGTAAATAATTGATGTTAAAATTAGTGTCAATTTTGATAAGTGATTTTAGTAGATATCATTTACAATAACTGATGTAAATAGATTAATGCTATTATTCAATTGTTTTGAATTATATTGGATATTTTATAATATTTTTTTTGTTGTATTGGAAATTTGGAATTATATATAAAAATAGATTTGAAATTTTAGAACTTTTATTAATAGCTCAAAACATGTCTTACACAAACATTACAAAATTATGACCAAGGCAAACAATATTACAAAATCAGAACCAAGTTAAATTTTAAGACCGAAACAATAATCTTTAGAAGAATAGTAACACCTTGTTCCTACTACATCCTTGATTGCTTCCTAATACAATACAAGTACCTGGAAAAATCATTTACACATTGAATATGTTATTAGAATCCAATAAGAAGAAGAAGAAAAAGTGATACAATCATAATTGTGATCTTGTCTATATCAATATTGAGTTCTGGATTCACCGTTAAGATTTTCATAAATAAAAATTGGAGAAAATAAAGTAGTTTCACGGAGCGTTTCTAGAATCTCACATTATTGGGATAATTCTTATCTGCTGTTGTAATGACTGAAACATATTTAATGATTTGATCGAGCATAACCGCTTTGCCGGTGATCTAACCTCTAGGAGCAATCTCATCCTCTCGATAATCTTTTGTCTTTTAACCTTCAAACAACAAACGAAAAACAGCTACTATTAAGAACCAGAATTTGGCAGGAAACAAAGAGCAAAGTCTTATACTCAAATGATAATATATCGGTAAGAGAGTCATTACCCTTTCTGTGAGATTGACTATTAGTGGCTTGACCTCTTCTTGCCCTCGTATGAATGTAGTTTTCGTTAGGTGCTTCTTCGCTATGTGAGCTTTCCTTGTTCATCGTCTCTTTACTCTGATCATTTTTGTGTTTTTATGGCTCTGATCACTTCCCCTTTGAGGGTCTTCTTGAAATTCATCCACAGCTTTCTGCCATTTTAAAAACACTCACTTGTTTCAGCTAAAACTATTGTCAAACGGTTTCAATCTTTTCTAATATTTCTCATCTGATGAGAATGAAACCTTGAGCACTACAAGAAATCTGAGCATTGATAGCAGCTTAGGATAGCACGAATTTCATAACTGCTATAATAGATGAATTGGGTTTTTTGATTACTATATAATAGCATTTATAAAACGCTAAGTTTAGATTTTAGTAACCGCGAAACAAAATTCACTAAGTCCGCCAATATTTAGACGGAAAATAGACGAGCGCGTTAAATTTTGGTTTTGGGAAAATTTTATCCCCAATCTTTTTTAGGGTTTGTCTGATATTTATTTTCGTCTCTCTATTCCTCATCAACACCACCAGATCTATTCTCTTTTCTCTCGTCTATCATTTTCTTCCTTTGGTTTCTATACGTATCTCCACCACTTTCTTCCTCCTTCTCTCCTCCGTCATTCTCCATTTTTCGTCTGCGATTCCATCACTCCTTGCTCGCTCGTTAGAGAGAAGAGAGTAGAGATGCCGCTCGGAGAGAGAGGAGGATGGGAGAGAAGCGAGTCAAGGTACTGCGGAGTTGAGACTGATTCCTTCGACAATATTCCGTCTCTTCTCCTTTCACATCTCCACCGGCGGTTTTGACTATGTCCTCGCTCCTTTGGTTTGTTTCTTCCCGCCCATCGATTCTTACGCCCATGTTTGATATTTATTTGGAAGTGGCGATTCAGTGTTTTGTCTCTCTAAAGACTCTAATTGAGCTTCATTTTCGCCATTTGTGAAATTTTGTTATATAGATGAACCCTTCGAATAAGCGGAGCTAGGTTGAAGGAAACGGTTCGGATACTCAGTTTCTACCAGTCTCTGGCGCTGATTTAGTCTTGGCACCTTCTTAATGGAGCAGTCATGTCATTGGTATGTTTCTCTTTGCTTCTCCAGTTCTTTCTATGTTCTCTTGTGTTGTTTATGAATGATGGGTTTTGGTTAATGGTTCCTTCTCTAGGAAAAATTAGTTCGTGGATTGACGTTGGCATATCTTCCTGCAATGTTTAGGTTGTCTTCTTCTTTAGGACATTGTTACCCAGCGTCACTTGTGGAAATGTTGAAGCTAGAAGTATTGTTGAGTCGGTATATCTGGATCCCTCTTTTTGTTTCAACTTTATATTATCGTCTCTTGCTATTGATATTCTCTACTTGATTTTATTTTTCTGAAAACACTGCAGGAAGTAGAGAGAGGATTCATAGAAGAGTTAATTGATTGCTTCCTTGGCGAGAACAAGGTTTGTATCTAATGTAAATACAAAAAAACAAAAACTCAAAAATCGGATTGAGCATCAAACTTAAAATGATGATTCGGTTCGTTTCGGTATTCCATAGAGAATGGTTTCCGGTTAGTCTTCGGCTAAAAAAAAAACTGTAAAAGGCCCACGTTTCTGCCACAAAAGAGCGAAATGTGTAAGAACTCAGTACAAAAATAGCCAATTAATGGACCAGATCAGTCTGGGTCAACCCGATTCGTGAAGAAAACCTAGGTTCTGTAATAAGACCAAAGTGGAAGTTTTAAAGTTGTGAACTTTCCAACCAAATATACAAAATCGTTTTTTTTCCTTCGCCGTAGCCCCTAAACCCTGAAGCTAACCTTAAACCCTAATTGAGCTTTCCTGCTGTAGCTGTTCTAAAGAGACAGAGAGGGAAGAATGAAGTACCCAAAGGAGAGGAAAAAAGCTGGAGGCTCCAAGAGAGGCGGTAAAAAGGTTTCGAATGATAGGGATCCATTCTTCGAACAAGAGACGAAGAAACGAAGAAAAGTCAATTATAGGCACGGTTAAGGTCACTGATCCTCTCTCTCTCTCACGACATTCTCACTCGCTCCACAACCACCCTCAGGTTCGTTGTATCCTATATGCAATTTCGTATCATTTGACAAATTTTCTTCCAGGCATCGCAGTTTCCTGGCTGCTCTCTCCGCAAATACCGAACCACGTTCTTTTAAGGAGGCTATGCAACATGAACAATGGGTGCAAGCAGTAGAGTCTGAATATGGTTCGTTGGAAGCGAACAATACTTGGCGTCTTGAAGAATTACCACCAAATAAGAAAGCTCTTGGATGTAAGTGGGTCTTTACAATCAAATATCGTTCCAATGGGGAAATCGAACGACATAAAGCCCGTCTAGTTGTACTCGGCAATCATCAAGAAGAAGGTGTGGACTATGACGAGACCTTCACTCCGGTAGCTAAATTAACTACGGTTCGTTTATTTCTGGACTTGGCAGCTAAAAAGAATCATGAGGTACACCAGATGGATGTACACAACGCATTTCTCCATGGAGATTTGACCGAAGAAGTTTATATGAAGTTCCCTCAAGGTTTTCAACCACAAGGTGAGACTCAGGTGTGTCGACTATTGAAATCCTTATATGGTTTAAAACAGGCCCCCAGATGTTGGTTTGCTAAGTTGGCTGACTCTCTACGGACATATGGTTTCGTTCAAACAAGAGCTGATTACTCTTTATTTGTTTACAACAAACAAGAGGTTTCTCTACGTATCTTAGTTTACGTCGACGATTTAATAATCTCTGGAAACTCACCTGACGCCATACGAGTGTTTAAAGAATACCTAGCTACATGTTTTCACATGAAGGATCTCGAGCCGATCAAATACTTTCTTGGTCTTGAAGTGGCCCGGAGCACGACGGGGATCTATCTTTGCCAGAGAAAATACGCATCCGACATCGTCAAGGAAGTCGGACTTAGCGATAGTAAACCGGCCGGTTCACCAATGGACCAGAACCATAAACTTGCTCTTGCCGACGGTCCGTGCCTAGCGGATCCAGAAAAATACAGACGACTTGTGGGCCGGTTTATCTACTTGTATGCGACAAGACCCGACCTAACCTACGCGATACATGTCTTATCTCAATTCATGCATAACCCGCGTGCTGATCACTGGTTAGCCGCTTTAAAGGTAGTGCGATATCTGAAAGGAACGCTCGGTCAAGGTATTCTATTAAGGTCAGACCCGTCGTATCATCTCCGTGGATGGTGCGACTCCGACTGGGCTGCATGTCCTTTGACCCGGCGATCATTAACTGGTTGGATCGTACAGCTCGGAGAATCCCCTATCTCATGGAAGACTAAGAAGCAAGACACGGTTTCGCGATCTTCAGCTGAAGCGGAATATCGTGCTATGACGGAAGTCACGATTGAATTACGATGGCTCAAGGGTCTACTCTTGGAACTGGGAATTAACCATAAGGAGCCGATGACAATTTCCTGTGATAGCAAACTTGCCATTCACATAAGTGCGAATCCGGTTTTCCATGAGCGAACGAAGCATGTCGAGGTCGACTGTTATTTCATACGAGATGACATTTTACGGGGCTTGATCAAGCCAGTACACGTGTCCACTAGAGACCAACTAGCGGACATTCTAACGAAGGCATTGGGGAAGAGGGAATTCGATGTTTTTCTACGCAAGTTGGGCATTCAAAACTTGTATGCTCCAACTTGAGGGGAGGTATTGGAATGAGAAGATAATGATGAATTAAGAAGATAAACATCATGCATAGAAGATAAACATGACTTTATCATAAAGATAATGATAGAAGTAGATTACGATGTACGCTAGGTTTCTAGATCCCTCTTTTAATAGCTATATAAGAAGCCTTTGTGCTTATGATTTGAATAACAGAACATACATTGAGATTCAAAGTTTGTCATGTTTCATTTCCTCTAAGCTCATGTTTTCTAGAACTCAAGGTCTTGGCACGACCCTCACGATTTCGCCTCCTTTAGGTTCTTGAATTCGAGCATCCGCTTTGATCACGAGCTCAGAGTTGGAGTTAGCTCCGCATTTTATGATGAATGGAGCTGAAGAGCCTCCCGTGTTGAACTCCACAACGTTCCATTGAGATACATCGGTTTCTGTTGAGGATATCGAATTTAATGAAGTTCTCTTTTCTTCTTGAAGATTGTCCTCTTGTTCTGGGATTGTCTGTAGTCCAATAAATAAAACCGGCAAGTAAAAGTTTAGATAATTAATATCTCAAGATTTTTGGATTGATCTTTATCCCTTACCTCGACCAACTGGTGAGCCGTAGCAATTTCTCTCTGAGCACACTGATGATCAACATCAAGAAGAGAAGGCATTCGTTCAGTTAGATCTTCAAGAGACTCAAACAATGCTTTCTTCTTGCTTTTACTCAAAACATGGACAAAGGCTTGTCTTGTTATTTCCTACAAGAAGCAAACAGTTTTTATCAACCATTTTTCTCGTCATTATTCATAACCATGATCAAGCAGACACTCGTGATGATAGAGTTATAAATACCTTGACTTGCTTCAGTATGGCATCTAGAGAAATAAGAGAAGATAATCTCGAGTCTTCGGCTGTTGTAGAAGGATTTTGAACTGGAGAACTACCTGTTAGATTTAAGAAAGATTTAAGCTTGAGAGATTTGAGAGATGAGAGAATTTGAACAAGAGAAAACTGGGGAGAATAATTTTCCAACGTCTATTTTTTTCATTGGTGGCTGCAAGGCCTTTTAAAGGATACAAAAGAACCAAGTCTAGACCTAATTTGATACAAGACAAAATAGACAGCCTGTCAAGACTCCATGTCGCCGACACTGTCAACAACACATGTAGTTCAGAATTCTTTTCTGTATATCCATGTCGCCGACACTGTCAACAACACATGTAGTTCAGAATTCTTTTCTGTATATCCATGTCGTCGACACTGTCAACAACACATGTAGTTCAGAATTCTTTTCTGTATATCCATGTCGCCGACATTGTCAACAACACACAAACTCGGGATTCTCTTCCATGATCAATACTCCCCCTCAAGTTCAGACTTTGGAATCACCCTAAAGACTGAACTTGGAATGATCATGGCAACACCTCATCAAAAACCTTGATATGGAAAACCACTTGGGACAAAACCATACCAAGGGAAAAAGAGTATGCTGCACATGAATCAGGGAAGTTCTAATCATGAGTAGGGAGGTCTACAAGTCCTAGTTTGCTAAAGATATGATCGCAAACTTTGAGACTTGCAGCCTTGGTGAAGATGTCTGCTAGCTGATCTTCGCTCTTTGTGTAGCAAGGTAGAACCGTCCCATCTTCAATCTTCTCCCTTACCTTGTGACAATCTATCTCAATATGTTTAGTCCTTTCATGAAACATAGAGTTGGTAGCAATGTGTATTGCAGCCTGATTGTCACAATGAAAGGTAAGAGGACTTGATTGCTCAATGCCAAAGTCCTTGAGTAGAGCCTTCAACCAAGTTAACTCTGTTGTCAGCTTCCTCATAGCCCTATACTCAGCTTCAGCACTTGAACACGAGACCACTTTCTGCTTCTCCGTCTTCCAAGTCACTAAGTTACCTCCAATGAAGGTGCAATAACCGGTTGTGGATCTCCTGTCACTCTTATCACCAGCCCAATCTGCATCACAGTAGCCGACAATCTCAATGCTATCATTCTTACCCATCCAAATTCCTTGTCCTGTTGAGCCTTTGAGATATCTAAGGATCCTCTCAATCAAACTCCAATGATAAACTGTGGGTGATTGCATATGCTGGCTGACTTGATTCACAGCAAAACATAGGTCTGGTCTAGTGATAGTTAAATAGATAAGCTTCCCAACCAGTCTTCTATACAAGGAGACATCCTTGAACTTCTCCTCATCTGATTTCTCCCCCTTTCTATTGACTTGGTAGCCATCTTCAAGAGGAGTCTTTGCTATCTTGCAATCATTCATTCTTGTTTCTGTCAGCAAGTCTTTAACATACTTCCTTTGGGACAAAAACAACCCATCATTGAATCTGCATACTTCAATACCCAAAAAATACTTCAACTCTCCAAGGTCTTTGATGTCAAACGAACTTTTGAGAAAAGCCTTTGTGGACTGAATTCCCTCATTATCACTTCCAGTAATGATTAAATCATCCACATAGATCAAAACCACCACCACTCCTAAAGGGCTTTGAAGAGTAAACAATGTGTGATCAGATTGAGACTTCTTGTATCCATAGTCCATGAGTGTATGGCTTAGCTTATGGTACCATGCCCTTGGTGATTGCTTCAGACCATAGATTGCTCTCCTTAGTCTCAATACTTCACCAGGTTTACACAAATGCTCTAGTCCCGGTGGTGGAGTCATGTACACTTCCTCTTCAAGCTCTTCTTGTAAAAAGGCATTCTTAACATCCATTTGCCATAGGTTCCATGAAAGGTTTGTGGCCAAGGACAGTGTGACTCTCACTGTATGGAGTTTCGCTACTGGTGCAAAGGTATCAGTGTAGTCTTCTCCATAAGTTTGCGTGAACCCTCTTGCAACCAACCTTGCCTTGTACCTCTCAATGTCTCCATTGCTCTTATACTTGATTGTGAAGACCCATTTTGAGCTGACAGTCTTCTTTCCCTTTGGCAGCTTCTCCACATTCCAAGTGTGATTCTTTTCCATAGCTCCCTTCTCATCAATCACAGCATCCATCCACTCCTTGGTGTCTTTAGCTTCTTCATAGGTTTTAGGAACATGATTCATCTCTATCTTCCCAAGAAAAGCACAATGACTTGATGGCAACAAGTCAATAGAACACACAGACTGGTTGGGTGATATATCATGGTTTTTACCCATTTTATACCATGATATCAATGTGTTTTTAGTGTCTTTTGTGTTCTTTTAGAGTATTTTACAGGTTTAATCAGGTTTGGAGCTTATTTGGAGATTCTGGGAGCTTTTGGAGTTATTTGGCAGCTTATATGGATTTCACAGAGTCACTGGGTCCGTTTTTACACTGTGTCGATCGACACAACTTCTGTGTCGGTCGACACCACTACAGGACGAAATTCCTGCGCCCAAAAATCTGCATTTTGGAGATTTTACAGTTTTTGCCCAGAAACTTTCCAGACTTGCAAAAAGGCCCCAGCCGACTTTAGACCATTATATTAGGGTTTTTAAGCCATTGTTTAGGCTACGCTTTACTTTAGTTTTATTTTATTTCAGAGAGCCTTAGGGGCTGATCTTGTTCTCGAAAGAGACTTGATTTCGAACCCCTGTTGATTATTCTGTTTTATGATATTTGGTTTTCTATTTATGATATTTTCTGTTCTTATGAATATGTCTGAGTAGTTTACCTGTTAGGTTGAAGGATTCTCATTAGGGATTTCATGGAACTATAGTTTAATTAATCTGTAGGGATTCATATCTGCTAGTTCTTTGTTTAGGTTGTTCTTAATGCTTAATCTGAAGTAGCTAATCAGAATTATGATGTTAGGTTGATTGATACAACGAGAGTTGGTTAATTAGCTAGAAAGAACCTAGATGAGCAATTTGATCTACTCGCAAAGAGATTTGGTTTAGGGGAATTGTGAACATATCAAACCTGATCATTAATGCTAGTTTAATCTGTTAGTAATTGCAAAGAGATTTGGATTCCTGCACTTAGACTTAGAGAATTCTCGCAACGAGAGTTGGTGAATTCTATATCCGTGTTTGAGTTCTAGAACAGTTATTGATTAGATCTAGATAGATTGATTGCTTGCGTTCCTGATTTCCTGAGAACTCCCGAAACCTAACGCTTCGCTTCCTTGCTCACAACTCGCTGCTGTTTACTTTTTGCTTGCTGATTTACTGCTTTTCCATATTGCTTTCTCCTAGTTTAATCTCTTCTGTTTTATAATCTATCGTTGACCGGAGTCCCTGTGGATTCGATACCCTAAGTACTACAACTACATCACTGTGCACTTGCAGTTAGTATAGGGATTAATTCTTGACCTATCATTGGGATGAGCAACGGCCTGATTGTTGAAGTAGAACTTCTTGTTGATGTAGCTTGATAGATCCGTCTTTTCTCTAATACTTCTTCTGAGTTGTTGGACCGGTTGAGCAGCTTCCTCTACACCCATCTCTTCATCTTCATGATGAATAATCTCCTCATCATTCATATTCAAGTTGTCTTGATCTTGATTCTGAGGTAGAACTTCCTCTTGAGTTTGAGTGGGTTCTTGATTAGCTGTCACTGGTTCTTCTTCTTGCAACTCTTCTTGATGACTTCTTGTTTCTGTTTCCCCTTGTCTTGGTGCTTTATGAGGGCCATTTCCCAAATGATTCAAGAGAAATCTCAGACTTGTAGCAAGGTCAGATGGTGATCTTGAAAGATCCTTCAGTCCTTCCCAATCCCTTTTCTCATGGTACCCCTGCCCCTCAATGAACTTAACATCTCTTGACACATATGTACGATTGTTGATTGGATCATAGCATTTGTATCCCTTTTGAGTAGTTGAATATCCAAGGAACATGCACTTGATGCTCTTAGCCTCTAGCTTGTCTCTTTGATCACCTGAGATATGGACAAAACAAACACACCCAAACACACGTAAGTGTTCAATAAAGGGTTGAGTCTTGTTTAGTACCTCAAATGGTGAGATGTCTTGTAGAACTTTGGTTGGAATCCTATTGATGAGGTAGCAAGCTGCCAAGACTGCATCTCCCCAAAACCTTTTAGGCACATTGGCATGGAACATCATGGATCTAGCCACCTCCATAAGCTGTCTGTTCTTTCTCTCAGCCACTCCATTTTGTTGGGGTGTATGTGGACAACTTGTTTGATGTAGGATTCCATGTTTGTTCAGATTTGCTTTGAATCTTTGACTTGTATACTCTCCTCCATTATCTGATCTAAACACTTTAATCTTGGCATTAAACTGATTAGTAATGTAATTCTGAAAGTGAATGAATGCTTCATAAACTCTATCTTTAGATGGAAGTAAGGTGACCCAAGTATACTCTGATTTTTCATCTATGAATGTCACAAAATACTTGTTCCTATCTCTAGACAGACATGGTGAAGTCCAAACATCAGAATGCACTAGATCAAAGCAGTTTTCATAGATAGTAGCAGATTTAGGAAAGATAGTTCTACAATGTTTGCCAAGAATACAAGCTTCACAAGTTGAATGATCAAAGTTAACATTAGGCAACATTAAACTGAGAGCACGAGCATGAGGATGTCCAAGTCTAGCATGCCACAAAACATTTTGATTAACAGAAAAACAGGAATTGAAAGCTAAGGAATCTGAATTGATTGGAGAAGTGTTCTCAAGGAGGTAAAGCTCATCTTGTGTTCCACCTCTTCCAAGTACCTTGCCATTCTTAATATCCTGAAAGAAAACTTCATTAGGTCCAAATATAACATTGCAATTCAGATCATTTGTAATCCTTTTCACAGACAGAAGATTAGACTTAAACTTAGGCACAAAGAAAGCATCACTATCCTTGTTAAAGAGTCTTAACTTTCATGTTCCTACAATAGGAATACCTTGACCATCAGAAATAGTTACTCTACCTAGAGCCGGTTTAATATCTTTTAACAACTTAGCATCACTAATCATATGGTGAGAAGCTCCTGAGTCTACTACCATTTTATGATCAGGTTGTGCAAGCAATTTATGAGACAAAAGTGTGATACCAGAGAGTTTAGAGGCGGAAGCCTTGATGAGATCCTCCAAATCACTTCTCCTCACATACTCAGTGTTAGTGAACAAGGCAAGCTCTCCTCCTTGAGTAGATGAAGTTGCCTGCTCAGCCACTTCTTGAGAGATGTTAGCTTTTGAATCCTTGAACTTGGATGGCTTGAGGTGTGGATGGAGGATCCAGCATTTTTCCTTGGCGTGTCCCTTCTTCTTGCAATGCTCACAGGAGATGTGCTTCCTGTCCTCTTGCTTGAACACGCTTCTGTCCTCATGCTTGAACACACTCTTGTTGGCGGTGACAAGCTCCCCCTTTCCTCCAAACAGCCCAATGTTCCCTTGTTCCTTTTGGATCCTTGAGCACACTTCTTCAAAGTCAGGAAGAGTACTCTCCCTTAGAATGGATTTGATAACATCATTGTAGATCGGATTCATATTGAGGAGGAGTCCAAAGATCTTGTCTTGCTCCTTCCTTTAATTGAGAACCTTTGGGTCCATGGTGCTTGGCCTTAACATGTCAAGCTCAGACCAAGCCGATGAGAACTTTCCAAGATACTTGGTGAACTCACAATCCTCTTGGTGAAGGTCACTGATTGTCTTCTTCACTTCATACACATGGATGAGATTAGAGATATCACCGTACACCTTCTTCAGAGTGTCCCAAAGTGATTTAGCAGTTTCACAATATGAGTAAGCTTCAAGGATGGACGGATCTAGTGAGTTTTGAAGAAAACCCAGAACTGATTGGTCTTCTTGAAACCACCTTGCCTCCTCCTTCTTTGTTGCCTCATCTTTCTTCTCCTTTGGATCTTCATCAGGCGGTGTCTTGTCCTCAAGAATATGCTCCCAAAGTCCTCTGCCACAGATAGCGGTCTTGGTTGTTCTCTGCCATGTCCTGTAGTTTAAACCCTTGAGAACCACCGGAATGACAGTAGGCTTGAGGCTTGAGTTTACTTGGACAGTGTCTTCCATTGATGAAGCTTGCACTACAAGAAATATTGACAATGATAGCATATTAGGATAGCACATTTTCTTAAACTGCTATTATAAATGAGTTTTTAATTTGTATACAATACGATAGCATTTCGTTAGCGTTAAGAATACAATTCAATAGGCGGGAACCTAAATTCACTTATACCGCCAATGACTTAGAGAAAAAACGCCATTTTTTCACTAATCTTCTTATTTCCCTCTTATCTCTCAAAACCCTTAGAAATTAGAAACTCTCTCCTTGATTACACTCTACCAAACCTTAGCTGCTTCATAATCTTGAGCTCTCTGCCGCCGTAATCGTCCGTCGTTGTGGCCACTGTATCATTTTCTGATGAATATGCTTTGTGTCTTTTCTGTGTTTTCTGTGTCATTACTTTTGCATTTCTATGTTTTGTCTTATGCTTGATTGAAGGCTGTTTGGTACTTTATTGTGACTGTGTTAATATTGTCTCTGATTTACATGTATTAATGTTATTTCTAATTGATTTCCATTTGGCAATTCAGTTGAGCTGAGATGGGACGAAAGAAGACCAGGCGTGGTAAACGACATATTAGTACTCCTGCGGTTGAGTCAGATCAGCATGATCAAGAAGCAATGGACTTAGAAGATGTTATGGATTTGGAAGAACCAACTGACCTGGAAGAGCCAACAACTTTGGAAAATACACAGCCTGGAGATACTCATGTTGCAGATGGAGTTGCTGATGAGGAGCCACAAGGTGAGTTAGAGCTATCTCAGGAAGGTGATCAGCAGAATGAACCTAAGAAGAAGAAACAGAGAGGCCCAACAACCATGAAGAACATCGCTAAGGATCCTAATAACAAAGAGCGTGTTGATTTCACTATCACTGGCGAGCCTTGTGGACCTGGTTCTGTTAAGCTCTCATCTTACTTAGGTCCTTTAGTAAGGGAACACGTCCCAGTGACTCTCGAGGGTTGGAAGAAACTCAGTGAAGAAATGGAGACAGTTCTTTGGAGATCTATCCAGGTTAATATTTTCATTCTTTGGCATACTTTAGATTGAATGATGTGGTTGGATATCCTCATATGCGTGTTTTTTAATCCTAATTGCAGGCTAGGTTCGAATTAGATCAACCATACCAAAAGAAAGCTGTTCTTAAACAGATGGGGTGTTTGTGGAGATCATCTAAATCTCGCCTAGTATCTAAGGTGAATGAGGCAAGTAATAATCAACAGCGGATGAATCTGCGACCTAGTAATGTTTCTCCAACAGAATGGCGTAAATTCGTCAAAGCAAAGACTAGCGCGACATTTAAGGTAATTTGATTTCAATTACATAAGGTGTATTTGAAAATGAATGTTGATTATTATGTTTATTTATTTGTCAGGTTGTTAGTGAATCATTCAAACAGAGAAGGGCCAAACAGATTCCACACACGTGTAGCCGTAAAGGAATGGTTAGATTGGCAGAAGATATGGTAAGTAAATAATGTTCTAATGTCATACATATACAACTACATTGTATGTACTATAAGGGAACACAAATTGTTTGAATAATGTTAATGTTTTGTTGTAGAAAAAAAGCACTTCAGACCCCACTGAAGTGAATAGGCTACAGGTTTTGGTTAAGTCGCGTACTAGAAAGGATGGAACGCCAGTGAATACCAATGCTGCATAGAAATTTGTAAGTGTACTCATTCAACTGAATTGTGTATTTTCCTTAAGTGAATTTTCTGACTTTTTTGGTATTATCTCTTCTGCAGAAACAGGCAGCTGAACTGGTTGATAGGTGTGACCAGTCAGTTGAAACAAACCCTGGAAATGATATGCTAAACCAACTTCTGGGACCTGATAACCCGGGCAGACTAAGAGCTATGGGTAGAGGCATGAGTAAGACAAAGCTGGAATGTTTTCAAGTGAAGCAGAAGTGTATAGAAGACATGGAGGCCAATCAAGTTCGTTTAGTAAAGAAAGTGACTGAGTTGCAAGAAGAAATTGATAAAATGAAGCGTCAGGAACGTGAAGTTGGAGAAAACTCAGCAGTAAAAGTAAGTAATAATGGACATTCTTTTCATTACCTTAAAAACTTATAATTTCTGACATCCATGTATTTTTGCTTCATGTTGTAGAGTGTGAACAAGCGTTCTCAACCAAAGTGTGTGCTTATTGACTGGGATGGTACTGGTGAAGAAGTTGCTGAAGGGCGTTTGATGCCATCTTCTCTTGAAGACTTAGTCAATGGGACTCGCCTAGGTCCTGTAGATGTAAAAGTCTTTATTGAATCTGCACTTAAACCAGACGCCTATCTTTGGAGACCTGCAACTTACATGTACACCATCAAGGAAGCAGTTGGAGAGATGATAGCGTGGTCTGCTAATCACTACATCGTTATAGACCATATGGCACAACAAGAGGACAAAGATCATATGGTAAAGTCTTTATTTATAAGTACATATTTTTGAACTTGCTGAGTTAGTCTATAGTTAATAGGAATTATAAGTAAACGGTATTTTACTTTGTTTGACAGGGATTAGGATCAAAGAGTTTGAGCAAATGCAAACTATTGGATTTGAGTGCAGATGATGTAGTTGTTGCGGAAGGCCTTTGGCAAACAGATGAAGTAGAAGCATTGGTGAATGGAATCCCTCTCGGTCCTAAAGCAGTCAAAGTATTTGTGGATGCAATACTTCAACCTCAGACGTTTATATGGCGGCCTACTAAGGATATCACATATCTAGAGGATTGTTTTAAGTCATTTGTGTCATGGCCTGCCAGGAAGGTTGTGTTAGAGAACACCACAGAAGCATCAATTCACAAACCATCGGCTCAGAAGTCTCTTGCAACTGAAGAAGCATCAGGTAGAAAGTCTACAGACACAACTCCATCTCCTGTTCAGAAGTCACCTGCAGCAACAGGCTCACAAATTAATGTCGAGAAGTCTCCTGCCTCTAAAAATATGAAATCTCCAAAGAAGAAAATTCAGACAACTCCGGTTTCCCCTACTCGAAGATCTCAGGTAATGATATTATATTCATATGATCCATTTTATGTTTATGCTAGTTATTATGCAAACTGTATCATTGGTTTATACTCTTGAAATGGCAGCGTAAGAACAATACAAATAAGGTGGTGAAAGAAAATCAGATGTGCAAGTTGATGGATGTTGCAAATGGTAAGCGTGTTGTCGCTGAAGGACTCTGGATTTCTAATGATCCAGACATTAATGTCCACTGTGTTCGGTTGGGGGATAATGCAGTCAAAGTTCTGGTTAAGGTTGTTAATGTACCCGATGCAGCAGTATGGAAGCCGTCTTCTGCAATTGAGTGTATGGAAGATGCACTTGGGACATATCTAGCATGGCCAGAGACTAAAGTTTGCATGGTTTGAGTTATACAAACTCAGGTAACTTTTGTTACTAGTTCTATCTAATTCTGTTTTATAGTTGTTGTATTACTTCAAACTCACTTATATAATTTGATTGATGCAGGGGATGAAGAAACCATGGTCCGGATTAGCTAGTTTAAGTTAAGTTAAGACTAGTATGACTTTTGTGTTTATCACTAGTTTGATGTTTCTTGGTTTTAGACTTGACTTTTGTACTAGTATTCTGGATTGGAATTCCAGACTATGTCATGACTTGTGTTTTGTGTTTTGGATTGGATACCACTTATGTTATGAATGAAACTATTTCTACTAAATAGGTTGTGGTGTCTTTCAATAATTGCATTAGCCTTATATTCGGTGATGTAAGTTACCATAGCACATACGAATGAGCTATGATCTATCAAAGAACAAATATGATAGCAATAGCTGTATCAGAGAACACATATGATAGCAAATACGAAAGTGCTATTGTCTAATATTATAGCACATAAAATTTGTTATGATAATGTTTATTATAGCAATACTATACGCTATAATTAAGATGAAAATTCGGTTAACAAATGCTATTATAGATTGACATATCATAGCGAAAAACATTGCTTATTAGAAATAAAAATAGATAATACGACTTATTATAATACAGCATACGAATAGTGCTATTATAGAAGTACGTATTATAACATTTCAGAAAAACGTTATTATACATGTCACCCCTACGATAGCTTGGGATGTCATAGCGTTCTTGAAAATGCTATCAATAACATATTATAGCATTTTTTCCGTGCTACTAATATCAATATTTCTTGTAGTGTTGAATATTTCAGAAAAGAGAAACAGTTTGAAGATCAGAGATGAAGAGAAAAACACAGATTTAGAACTAAGAATGAGTAGAATCAGTAAGAGAATAGAGAGAATCAAAGAACAATAACTCTATTGCTCTGATACCATGTTAGATTTAAGAAAGATTTAAGCTTGAGAGATTTGAGAGATGAGAGAATTTGAACAAGAGAAAACTGGGGAGAATAATTTCCCAACGTCTATTTTTTTCATTGGTGGCTGCAAGGCCTTTTAAAGGATACAAAAGAACCAAGTCTAGACCTAATTTGATACAAGACAAAATAGACAGCCTGTCAAGACTCCATGTCGCCGACACTGTCAACAACACATGTAGTTCAGAATTTTTTTCTGTATATCCATGTCGCCGACACTGTCAACAACACATGTAGTTCAGAATTCTTTTCTGTATATCCATGTCGCCGACACTGTCAACAACACATGTAGTTCATAATTCTTTTCTGTATATCCATGTCGCCGACACTGTCAACAACACACAAACTCAGGATTCTCTTCCATGATCAATACTACCTTCCTCCAAGGTAAACAAAGCTGCATCACTTCTCATTTGTTGCAAAATCTGTTAAAGAGGAGAATATGTAAATTAAGGCACGAGAAAAACTCTTAAGAGATAATGAGAATGAGGAAAACAATAGTGACAACATATATATTTTTTTCTGTTTCTATTTCTGGGGTTTACCTTTCTTCTTTTGTGGTCAATAAATTCAAGAGCTGATCGAAGCTTTGCTACTTGACCAGCATCTTCTGCTTCTTCTGAAGCCAAAGTACCAGCAATATCCTAATAAAACATCCCCTTATTAGACCTCACATGGCAAACAAGTTGTTAAAAGAATAAGACCTAGATCTCAACATAAGCCCCTACATCAACATATTTTTTAATTTCAAATCAGTTACTGCTGCAGTCATTTCCACTCAAAATTAAGATCATCATTTTCACATTCGACATAGCGTACAAACCTTTAGATGCTGCATCTGAGAGGTGTAAACTCGTTTTGCATACTCGGATAAAAGCTGTCCCAAAACGTCTGTGTGAGGTGGCACCGCAGCTCCTACGCCAGCCATCCAGCCATCCATAATTGCATTGGAAAGAAGCTCTAAGTGGCCCGTGGTTCCTCCCGAAACATCGTCTGCTGTAATAGAAAGAAACTCAAAGCTTTCTGCAAGCCATGACCTAATCTGCCTTTGCAGTTCACCAGCCGGAGTGTGAACTAATAAAGCAGCCAAGGATTTGTTTCCGATCGCAAAACTTTCGGCGTCATCTTGTATAGCCCTTAGCTTTCCTTCAGTCACTTGCTGCCTCCCAGTATCCTATATCAATTTATTAGCAAGAGAAGCATGTATGTTTATATCTTGGAATCACAGATATCTTACCTGGTCATGCCCACGGATTTTTGAAACTACGGATACCAACTTGCTTTCCTTCTCTGTCTTTAAATTTACTTGAAAGACATGTAAAGAGAAACAGAGGACTTGAATATTTTTGTGTGTTATTCAACGTCAAAGAAGGTTTACATATATAGCTTTTGCCATGTACAAGAATCTAGGAAGATCTAAACCTATACACAAATCTATGAAGTTGTTGTGATAGTTGTTGCAGTCGTACGTATCTTGTAGAGGATAAGAAGAGAATATGCTGCTGTAGTGAACCGGCCAATAACCCAAGTAAACCAGTGCTAACCGCTCCATTACCCCCCCTCAAATTGGAGCATACAAATTTCGTATGCCTAACTTGACCCGAAAATCATAGAAACCAGCTTTCCCAATAGGTTTTGTAAAGATATCTGCAAGCTGAGATGTAGTAGAAACATGCTTCAGGTCAATGTTCCTCGAGTCTACCTCATCCCGAACAAAATGCAAATCGAGTTCCACATGTTTAGTACGCTCATGAAACACCGGGTTTGTTGCAATATAAATCGCCGAGTTGTTGTCGCAGTAAACCTGCATTGGCTGATCATGTCGAACTCCCATAGCTTGCAGCATACGCTTCAACCAGATTAACTCTTGAGTAAGAAACGCAATGGCCCTGTACTCGGCTTCGGAAGAAGAGCGACTGACCGTGTCCTGCTTCTTTGTTTTCAAACTGACCGGTGAGTCGCCCAGCTGGATGAAATAACCAGTAACAGACCGCCGAGTAACAGGACAGCTTGCCCAGTCCGAATCACACCAGCCGGTGATCTGTAAACTGCCCTCTGCTCGCAAAAAGATCCCTTGGCCCGGATCACCTTTGAGATACCTCACAACACGAAGTGCAGCTAACCAGTGGTCCTCTCTAGGTGATTGCATAAACTGAGACAAAGTATGAACCGAGAATGCCAAATCAGGTCGAGTGACAACCAAGTAAATAAGACGACCAACAAGTCGTCTGTAACGAGTAGGATCAGGCAGCAAAAGAGAAGTCGATAAAGCAAGCTTGTGATTCTGCTCCAATGGAAAACTCGCCGGCTTTGCTGTCGTTAGATGCGTCTCAGTGATGACATCGAGAGCATACTTTCGTTGGCAGAGATAGAAACCGGTTTCATTGCGCGCCACTTCAATGCCAAGGAAATACTTGAGATGTCCCAAATCTTTCATATGAAAGCACGACGAAAGATAATCCTTGAAATCTTGCGTCGCCTTAGGACAGCTTCCCGTGATAATCAAATCGTCAACATAGATAAGAATGTGTAAGCGAATACCTTTCTTATCGAATGTGAAGAGAGAGTAGTCAGATCGAGACTGAATGAAGCCATAGTGGAGTAAAGCCGTGGAAAGCTTTGCAAATCAGCATCGTGGAGCTTGACGAAGACCATAAAGTGACTTCTTCAGTCGACAAACTCTGTTCTTATTGGAAGACTGAAAACCAGGAGGCATACGCATATAAACCTCCTCATTCAAATCACCGTGGAGAAAGGCGTTGTGTACATCCATCTGATGCACCACCCATCCCCGTTTAACTGCAACATCAAGGAACACTCGGACAGTACCCATTTTAGCCACTGGCGCATACGTTTCACCAAAATCTTCACCAGCTACTTGTTTATTGCCAAGTGCAACTAGTCGCGATTTAAACCGTTCAACCGACCCATCTGAGTTGAACTTAACTTTAAACACCCACTGGCTGCCTATTGCTCGCTTGCCAGGAGGAAGATCCACGATCTCCCATGTTCCATTCTCTTCAAGCGCACTGATTTCCAGACCCATATATTGTTGGATCTCCTGAGATCTAGGGTTTGATATATTGAATAAAACCAACCTCGTTCTTACCTTTCTGGCAGCGGAATTGAGATGGTGAACGAGATCAGTGGAGCAACGCAATCGCCTTGCCTCTACCAGATACACACGCACACAAGCTGGAACAACGGGATGCTAGTACCGAATTGTGTGGGATCTCAGAGTTTTGGAGTTTCTGCTTTTCTGTCAGAGAAAACAGGAGACGGCTAGGGTTCAGGTCGACCATATATGCCTATATATATCGACCTGAAAATGACCTCACAAAACCGTCGGATAAAATCCGACTTCGCTGTGTCATTAACCCGATGTGCAACGATCGACACACTCATAGCATCGATCGTTACACCTCCACGAAAAGTCTGCATCGATCGATACACTCATGCATCGATCGACACACTAATCATTAAACTCTAAGTTAATATGTATCCAATACATATCAACATGATCATTACCATAATAATCATTTCCACATTCTAGCTTCCAGATTGCTTAGGTGTGTGACCCTATAGGATCATATAATACTGGTAGTAAGTTTACAACTTACAGACTGTAAGAGGCTTCTAGCAAAACATTGCAACCACCCAGTATTATAAGAATGTCTGATCTCGACACACGACTATTATCAGGAGTGAGTGCAAGTGTAATTTCAGGACACCTTCCCAACAATCTCCCACTTGTACTGGAATCATCAGTTCCTATAATCCTTTTGTCTCTATATCTCGATTTGGCATAAGGCAAGATTGGTGTCATCCTTATTAAGCCAACATCGTGTTTATCGAACTCCTGATCTCATACTGAACATTACAAACAACTGAACTACAGTTCATTTGAGTGCGGCCACACATTCTCTCAGTATTCAATCTTCGATAGGCCCTGAGATATTTATCTCCCGTTATACAGGAGGGACAAATCCCATCTTGTTCCATCCCTGTTTCAACGCACATTTCATGATATACTTGAACAGTGCCGTTATAGTCGCCAGTTACGGGTCGACGTTTGACAAAGTCAAAGTGTACCAATTCATATGCAAGAAAGCATGATGAACTCAGGTCTAAGGTCTATACTCTACAGTCGTAATGAGAACCTCTTATGACACAGATATAACTATCTTGTAGACTTCTCATTAGCGGGTCATGTCCGATCATATGTTCACTAACATATATCTATGCGACTGACTGCGATAATCATATCATTGGCTCCATGAAACTTAGACAACAGTCACCTCACAATCTAGTCTCTCGCGATTGTCATTGTCCCACTTTGACAATCTCGACTAGGGACAACATAATTTATGTCATTTATAACTCATAGGGTTTCATGACCAAGTCCTCAACTTGATGACCTATAGTATGACATAAACTTATTTCGGGACCATTATTTAGATCACAATAAATAATGCTGAAATCAAATTTCATTAAAACACTTCAAAAGAATGTTTACAAGAGCATCTTATTATAACTAAAATAAAACTAAAAACTCCCACTAGAATCAAGATTACATCTTAAGATCTCTAATGCCTACAGCAGTCGTATGACTTTCATGCTTAGGCCTTGGGAGTGACTTAGTCAAAGGATCAGCGACATTTTCGTCTGTCGGGACTCGGCTGATCTTCACATCACCTCTATTGACGATATCATGAATCAGGTGATATCTCCTCTCTACGTGTTTGGACTTCTGGTGTGACCTCGGTTCTTTTGCCTGAGCAATGGCTCCGTTGTTATCACAAAACAAAGCCACTGGCTCCAAGATACTTGAAACCACACCAAGTTCAGTCATGAACTTCTTGATCCAAACAGCTTCCTTTGCCGCTTCTGAAGCAGCAACATATTCAGCTTCCGTCGTGGAATCAGCTACGGTATTCTGCTTAGAGCTCTTCCAGCTCACTGCACAGCCATTTAGACAGAAGACATATCCAGATTGTGATCGGAAATCGTCTCTGTCAATCTGAAAACTCGCATCAGTGAATCCATTCACTATAAGTTCTTCACTTCCTCCATACACAAGGAATCTATCCTTAGTATGTATCAAATACTTGAGAATATTCTTGACAGCTGTCCAGTGAACTTCACCTGGATCAGATTGGTATCTACTCGTCATGCTTAACGCGTAAGCTACATCTGGACGAGTGCAGAGCATGGCATACATAATAGATCCTATTGCAGAAGCATAAGGAATCCTATTCATGCGCTCTCGCTCAGCATGTGTCGCCGGACACTGCTTCTTGCTGAGACTCATGCCATGAGACATCGGTATGAAGCCCTTCTTAGAATCTTGCATCTTGAATCTGTGCAACACCTTATCAATATAAGTGTCCTGACACAATCCAATCAGCCTGTTCATTCTATCTCTGTAGATTCTGATTCCAAGAATGTACGCTGCTTCTCCCATGTCTTTCATGGAAAAACAACTTCCGAGCCAAGTCTTGATAGACTGAAGCAACGGAACGTCATTACCGAGGAGGAGTATGTCATCGACATACAGTACAAGAAACGCAATTTTGCTCCCACTAGTCTTCTTGTAAACACATGGTTCCTCTTCGTTTTTGATAAAACCAAATTGTTTAACTGATTCATCAAAACGAAGATTCCAACTCCGTGATGCTTGCTTCAATCCATAAATGGATTTATGAAGCTTGCATACCTTTCCAGCATCCTTAGGATCGACAAAACCTTCAGGCTGTGTCATATACACATCCTCTTCCAGAATACCATTCAGGAATGCGGGTTTGACATCCATTTGCCAAATCTCATAATCATAATGAGCGGCAATTGCTAGAAGAATCCGAATGGATTTAAGCATAGCGACTGGGGAATAGGTTTCATCATAGTCGATACCATGAATTTGCTTGAAACCTTTAGCCACCAACCTCGCTTTGTAAATCTGTACATTGCCATCCACGTCAATCTTCTTCTTGAAGATCCATTTACACTCAATGGCTTTTGCACCATTAGGTAAATCGACCAAGGACCATACTTGGTTTTCTGACATGGATCCCATTTCGGACTTAGAGGCTCGAAGCCACTTTTCGGAGTCCGGGCCCATCATTGCTTCCGCGAAGGTCGCTGGTTCGTCACTTTCAATGATCATCAGATCATTAGAATTGGTCACGAGAAATCCATAGTATCTCTCGGGTTCGTGACAGATCCTTCCGGATCTGCGAACTTCAGGCTCCACAGGCGCCGGTTCCACAGAACTTTGTGGATCCAACTGCTGTTCTTCCTCAGTAGGTTGAGCAGCCTCCTGTGCATCTCGAATTTCTTCAAGATGTACATTACTCCCACTATTTTTCTTAGAGAGAAACTCCCTCTCAAGAAAAGAACAGTCCCGAGCAACAAATACTTTGTTCTCAGATTGGTTGTAAAAGTAGTATGCCTTGGTATCCCTAGGATAACCAACGAAGTAGCATTTGTCTGATTTGGGTGCGAGTTTGTCAGAAATTAAACGTTTGACATAAGCCTCACAACCCCAAATCTTCAGGAAAGACAGACTAGGAATTTTCCCAGTCCACAATTCATGTGGTGTCTTATCCACTGATTTAGATGGCACCCTATTTAGTGTAAACGCAGACGTTTCTAGAGCGTATCCCCAAAAGGATAATGGAAGATTATAATGACTCATCATAGACCGAACCATATCCAATAGGGTTCGATTCCTCCTCTCTGACACTCCATGCCATTGGGGTGTTCCAGGAGGAGTGAGTTGTGAAACAATTCCACACTCGCTCAGATAGTCGCTGAACTCTTGGCTTAAGTACTCTCCTCCACGATCCGATCGCAGAACTTTGATACTTTTGCCAAGTTGGTTCTGTACTTCATTCTTGAATTCCTTGAATCTATCAAAGGATTCTGACTTGTGTCTCATCAAATAGACATAGCCATATCTACTGAAATCATCAGTGAAGGTAATGAAGTATTTGTAATTTCCTCTGGCAACAGTGCTCATTGGCCCACATACATCAGTATGAATAAGGCCCAGTAACTCACTTGCCCTTTCATTTGGTTTGTTGAAAGGGGCTCTAGTCATTTTGCCCACCAAGCAAGATTCGCATTTCTCACATGATTCAAAATCAAATGAGCCCAGAAGCCCATTCCGATGGAGCCTTTGGATGCGTTTCTCATTGATATGGCCCAAACGACAATGCCATAAGAAAGTTGGGTTTTCGTCATTGGACTTAAACCGCTTTGTATTTATGTTAAAGACAGGCATTTCTTGGTTTAAAACAAATAACCCATTATCTAATGGGGCGCTACCATAAAATGTACCATCACGATTAAAAGAACAAACTTTATTCTTAACTGCAAAATCAAAACCTTCCAAATCCAAAACGGAAATTGAAATTATGTTTCTGCTAATCGCAGGTACAAAATAGCAATTATTCAAAATTAAAACCATGCCCGATGGCAAGGACAACTCGTAAGTGCCTACGGCCAGTGCAGCAACCTTAGCTCCATTCCCGACCCGTAGCTCCACTTGTCCTTTCTTCAGCGTCCTACTATTTCTTAGTGCCTGCACATTTGTACAAATATGAGCACCGCAGCCGGTATCCAATACCCACGAAGTAGGACTAGAAGTCATAACATTTAGTTCGATAACATAAATACCTGAGTCAGACGCATCATACGTCTTCTTCAGCTTCTTGTAATCTTCCTTAAACTTCTTGCAGTCTCTCTTCCAATGCCCCAACTGCTTGCAGTAGTTGCACTTATCCTCAGGAGAAGGCCCGGATTTGGGCTTAGGCTTGGGCTTGTCTTGACTTTCAGTCTCGACAACCTGGGCCTTTGCCTTGTCCTTCTTAGGTTTCTTGAACCTCTTACCCCCTTGTACCATCAGGACACTGGGAGTAGCCTTCTTGAGATTCGGTTCTGTTGTCTTCAGCATACCGTGCAACTCAGTCAATGTCTTAGTCATGTTTTGCATGTTGTAGTTCATGATGAACTGATCAAAACACGACGGCAAAGACTGCAGAATCATGTCAGTTGCCAGCTCCTGGCTAATGGCACAGTCCAGTTTCCCCAGGTTATCAATGTAACCCATCATTTTAAGGACATGAGGACTTACTGGACTATCCTTAGCCAGCTTGCAATCCATGAGAGATTTAACCGTCTGGTATCTCTCAGTGCGAGCTTGCTCCTGAAACAAAGCTTTCAGGCTGTTAATCATCTCAATGGGTGACATCACGTTCTCATATTGCTTCTGTAGCTCAGAGTTCATAGTCACCAGCATTAGACAATTAACGTCTTTGACATCAGCTGAATGCTTATCATAAGCATTCCTATCTGCCTGCGAGGCATTGGAGCGTGGCCTCTCGGGGAGAACTCTTTCAAGGACATATTCCTTGTTCTCCTGCCTGAGAACTATTCTCAGGTTCCGATACCATTCCAAGAAATTAGATCCATTTAACTTGTCCTTCTCAAGGACGGATCTTAGTGAGAAAGTGTTGATGTGAGTTGAGACAGACATAGCTGTAACTAAAAGAGGTAGAGGTTTTAGTTATAATGCTCAAGGAAATGAGAATTCTTATCTAATAAGAAAAACTCGCATTGTATTCAAGTAATGTTTCCTCAGATGAATACAATGAACCAAGATCCTCAGATTATAAAATTCGAGTGGGCGACTCGCCATCACCCAAACCTTAGTCATCCAGGTAAGCAAATCATCGCTAATTGTACTCAGTACAACTCTTGGTCGCAGATAAGACAATCCATGTCTTATCCACTCTGATGTCTCTAGGCCCAGAACTTCTGATGGCCCAGTCAAGTTTAAAACAATCTTTTCTGTCTTGTGATCATTGACAGTCGCACTGCAAGTCTATCAATGACCACCTGCCTTACTCATGTTGCTGTGGATACCAAGGACTCCAAGACTATCCAACGAACGACACGAGTCTTGACAGTAGACAAGATCGGGCAAGACATCAAGATCACTTGATATTTAGTTGAGGAAAGGAACTATTTTATCTTGATGTATATCCAATACACATCCAAGAAATTATAGATTTAATCAAAACATTCAGTTTTATTAAGTTAAGGTTCATTATTGATTTGGTCTTCGCAACTTGAAGTCCAACTTCTAAGTCTGCGGGTTATGTATCGATCGATGCAAACTTGTAACGATCGATACACTCAAACCACAATCAAATTTGGTTTTCCGGTTCAATCCAATTCAACCGAAACCAACCGACTGAATCGATCGATGCACCCAGTGCATCGATCGGTACAGTACGAGTTTTTGCTATGCATCGATCGACACAAGCTTAGTAACGATCGATGCTATGCGAACAACCCAAAAGATTTACGAGTTTTCGCTCTGTATCGAACGATGCACGATTTGCACCGATCGACACGCTGCGACAAACCCTAAATTATTTTGCGAGTTTTCGCTCTGTGTCGATCGACGCACTCTTTGCACCGATCGACACGCTGCGACAAACCCTAAATTATTTACGTGTTTTCGCTCTGCATCGATCGACACACGCTTTGTGTCGATCGACACTCTGCGAAAACACAGTTATCGAATTTTCAACAGAAGCTTTTAATCCGAGATTAACACTTGAAAACACGATTTCAGCAGGCAATAATCAATTCAACAAACCCAGTTTTCGAATTAACTGCATCAGATTCAATATTCTAAACCCTAACACGCTCTGATACCACTGTTGGATCTCCTGGGATCTAGGGTTTGATATATTGAATAAAACCAACCTCGTTCTTACCTTTCTGGCAGCGGAATTGAGATGGTGAACGAGATCAGTGGAGCAACGCAATCGCCTTGCCTCTACCAGATACACACGCACACAAGTTGGAACAACGGGATGCTAGTACCGAATTGTGTGGGATCTCAGAGTTTTGGAGTTTCTGCTTTTCTGTCAGAGAAAACAGGAGACGGCTAGGGTTCAGGTCGACCATATATGCCTATATATATCGACCTGAAAATGACCTCACAAAACCGTCGGATAAAATCCGACTTCGCTGTGTCATTAACCCGATGTGCAACGATCGACACACTCATAGCATCGATCGTTACACCTCCACGAAAAGTCTGCATCGATCGATACACTCATGCATCGATCGACACACTAATCATTAAACTCTAAGTTAATATGTATCCAATACATATCAACATGATCATTACCATAATAATCATTTCCACATTCTAGCTTCCAGATTGCTTAGGTGTGTGACCCTATAGGATCATATAATACTGGTAGTAAGTTTACAACTTACAGACTGCAAGAGGCTTCTAGCAAAACATTGCAACCACCCAGTATTATAAGAATGTCTGATCTCGACACACGACTATTATCAGGAGTGAGTGCAAGTGTGATTTCAGGACACCTTCCCAACATATATTTGCGCCAACGAACATCCGACATAGCAGTACGAAACGAGTTTGGTTCTTTGGTCTCAATCACAGCTGCAACATAAGCAATATGTGACTCGGAAAATCGATGAATAGCTTCAGAAACAGGATAAACCAATTTATCGGTTGGAGAAACAACTTTGCTGGTAACCAAATTAATATGATAATCCCGGAGTTTAACCGACGGCTGTTTCGTTCGAAGTCCTCTGCCCAGATTAGTCTCAGCATCCAGCACAACTGTATCAGCCACACCGTCTGGTACACACTGAACTGAAGTATCACAAGTAACAGATACAGTTGGTGACACAGACGGCACAACAGGGGCAGGTGATCGAGAGGAAGCATTAGGAACAGAATCAAGTGAAACATCTTCATCCATGATCATTCCTTCAGATAACAGAGCCCACAACGGCTGGCCAACATCATCATCATCTATCTCAGTAATATGAGAAGTATGATCAAAGGGAAACTTTGTTTCTGCGAATACAACGTCCCGAGAAACAAAAAATTCCAATTTTTCCAAGTCATATAGGCGCCAACCCTTCTTGCCATACGGATAACCCACAAAAATGCAGCGACGAGTTCGAGAAGCAAATTTATCACCACCACGAAGCTGATTATGAGCATAACACAAACTGCCAAATACTCTCATATGATCATATGATGGCGGCTTGTTGTACAGGCGCTGATAAGGGGTCTCGTATTGCAAAACAGAACTCGGTGTGCGATTTATTAAGTAACAAGCAGTCAACACACATTCGCCCCAAAACTCGATCGGAAGATTCGATTGAAAACGCAGAGCCCTAGCAACGTTCAAGATGTGACGATGCTTTCGTTCAACCCTACCATTCTGCTGTGGTGTTCCCACACAAGACGTTTCATGAACAATTCCATTTGTGTCGAAAAACTCTGTTAAGCACAAGAATTCCGAGCCATTATCACTGCGAATGACCCGTACTTGCGTACTAAATTGGCGTGCAACCAGAGCCACAAAATTTTTCAGACGAGTTGGAGCTTCTGTTTTATCGTTTAACAAGTACACCCATAATCCTCTGGAGTAGTCATCGACAATAGTTAGAAAATATCGTGCGCCACAGTGTGAAGGTGTCCGATAAGGACCCCAAAGATCAACATGAATCAAATCGAAAAGTTTCAAAGTTTTATTGATGCTTTTGGGAAAACAATCTCTTGTTTGCTTAGCGCGGAGACAAGTATCACACGCTTTATTCTGAATTGAAGAAACAGAAACAGAAACACTGGGAAGCAATCCTAAAACTTTCGCAGATGGATGACCAAGTCGATGATGCCACAACTCAAACGATTTATCCTCCTTCGTTGTAACAGCTGCAACTGTCTCCAATCCCCGAAAGTGAAATGACCCGCCTACTCGTTTACCCACTCCAATCACCGTCCTCGAAGTGCGGTCCTGAACAACAAGGAACTGATCAGCCAACTGAACCACACATTTATTTTCATCCATTAACTGTGCAACAGAGATCAATTCAGACTTCAGCTCCTGAACATAGTAAACAGATTTCATGATAAGATCCGGACCCAGACGCACTGTGCCTTCTTTATCAGCAATCTGTTCTCGCCCATCAGCCATAACAATTAAGACTGGTGCCATAGATCGCACATCAGACAGAACATGTAACCGTCCAGAGAGATGGTGAGACGCACCTGAGTCGAAAATCCAAGGAGGAGAAGAAGACGTACCAGACAATTTCTCGTTGGATGCACTGTCCTTGCTTGCATTCAGAATCGACTTAATCGCACTCCATTGTTTCTCGCTCAGTCCGTGAGCTCCATCTCGATCACGGTCCGTTACAACATAATTTGCCTGCTCGGTCGAGTAGTTCTCAGCGTTGGGTACATACACCCGGTTAGCGAAAGCAGTCGTTCCTCGACCCTTGCCTCCATTCGAGCCAGAAGAGCTCGATCCGCCGCGTCCTCTGCCACTCAACGTTCTGTTTTTCGGTCGTTCTCCCCACCACTCCGGATAACCTATCACAGCATAACAACTATCCGAAGCATGACCAGCTCGATTACAATGTTTGCACAAGCCAGATTTATCCTTCTCATCATTTCGGTATTTTGGCTTGGATTGAACTGCGAAAGCAGTAACCTCCGGTTTCTCCTCCACATTAGCACGAAGATCTTCCTCTTGACGTACAATGTTGTATACCTCCTCCAAAGGTTGGATAGGTACACGAGCTACCAAACTCGAACGAACAGCACGATACTGATCATCGAGCCCAAACAAAAACTGATGTACTCTGTCCTCTTCGCGTTCTGCTTCCTGAGCTGCACCAAGATCGCAACTACAATTTCCACAAACACAGACGCGAATAGGACGATAGCTAGCTAGACTATCCCAAATCCGGTTAAGTTTTCTGTAGTACTCTTCAACAGTACCACCTCTCTGCTTGCAAAAAGCGAGCTCAGACTTCAGTTGTTGAATTCTCGGACCGTTCATCACCGAGAACCTCTTTTTCAAGTGTTCCCACAAATCACGAGCAACATCTCGATGGGAGATGTTAGAACGCAGCACTGGGTCGATCGTCATCTTGATCCAAGACACAAGAAGTGCTTGAATCGTCCACCAATCTTCGAGATCCGAAGAGTCTTCCGACGGCTTTGGAATCGTGCCATCCAAAAACCCAAATTTCTTCCGAGATGACAACGCCGTTTTGATACCGCAAGCCCACTCATCATAATTGCTTCCTTTGAGAAGCGGTGATGCTATGATTGCTCCCGGATTATCAGCAGCGCTCAGATCGTAAGGCGAGATCTTACGCCTCACTACATTCGAGTTCGAATTTCCAGAATTTGGTACCTCGGTTTCGTCAGAGATTGATCCCGATGGTCCCGTCATGATCGAATCAAAAGAAAATTTTCAATTTTCAAGCTCTGATACCATAAAGAGAAACAGAGGACTTGAATATTTTTGTGTGTTATTCAACGTCAAAGAAGGTTTACATATATAGCTTTTGCCATGTACAAGAATCTAGGAAGATCTAAACCTATACACAAATCTATGAAGTTGTTGTGATAGTTGTTGCAGTCGTACGTATCTTGTAGAGGATAAGAAGAGAATATGCTGCTGTAGTGAACCGGCCAATAACCCAAGTAAACCAGTGCTAACCGCTCCATTAACATGTATCTGCTCTTCATAATATCGAACTGGCGATCTACCCGGGCTGCTACTCCCACTGGAGCTTCTAGTTCGACTAGTATAAGGTTTCTCCAAAAAGCGTTCAACAGGAGAAACCTAAAAGACGTGGACTAAGTAACGCACACGAGAGACAGAAGCTAAAAGAAAAATTAACATAATGTTTATTTATGCTCACCTTGATCGACTGAAGCTCAGGTGATCGCGCAAGTAAGGACCTTATGTACAATATCCTGACTCGAGAAACAAGCATTGTATCCATTACTCTTTTCGGCTCCATCTTCCGGATGAATGAAAAGACAGCGTCTCTGATCTCAGCAAGAATTTCATGCTCTCTGGAAACACCAGCTTTTATGACAGCTGCCAAGACCTGCAAGTCAACAAATACACCAATAAAAGTTCTCAACATATAAACCTACAAATATTTGAAAGACCTATCCTAAACAGCCATACATGTTTAATGAGAAACAGAATTTACTGAAGTATTTTTATCTTCAAATGCGGTAGAATAATTCACTTATTTGCATTCCTGAAATATCTAAAAGATACTCAACAAAAAAACTATTAACCCAGTGGCAGTACCCGCATCAGAAGCTTGTTTGCGCCGTCAGAAATCGCTGCAAGACCTTCATACTGTTCCGGATCAAAATCATTCAGAGAAGCTGTCAAGTATTCTCCAGCTGGAGTGGATTTTACAACTGTAATTGCGCCCTCATTCTTATCTACTGAAGATGGTAAAGCGCCCACACTATTTTTCCTGAAGAAAAACAAATTAGGGAAGGCAGAATTTTTAGATTAATTTTTTTTTTCAAAAGTGATCAAATATCTACCTGTCAACATCTGCAGGCTGAACTGTTGGTGAAGCTTTTGATGATGGGCTAAATACCTATATACAACAAAGAACGATTAAGAAAATGGCTAGCTGAAGCAGGTAATCTCCATGTGTATGGCAAATAGTAACATTTAACGAAGAGAAGAGATGGAATTATTTCTCTTCCAACAGCTGCAAAAAAGAGAAGCGTCCATGATGTGATACCGAATCATGCTCTGCGTAGGCTAGCTAGAGAAAAGAATCACCTGAGTCGAACCAGCATTTGACTTTTCTGTTAACCTGGTACACAATATTTCGTTTTCTTCATGCAACCTCTGCAGAAAGCAATTACTCTCTTCAGCCAAAATGTTCAAGTCCAAACATAGTTTTCGTAACTCGAAAAATGGAAGAGTCGCTAACTAAATGTGCCCAACAGGAAGTCAAAGTAGAACCTCAAGCAGTGCATCACGTTTTTTCAGCTCATCCTCAAGTTTCTTGGTAACGGCAGAGGAATCAACTGTGCTTCCAGCTGCTCTGGGCTGAGATTCCAAGGGATCTTTCGTTCTTGTCGTGTCAGACTTAAGGGATTCACTCAGTTGTGATTGTAAGTCTTTAACTATAGACTGCATTAAATTTATATAAAAGTTAAGGTGAAAGTCATGACTATCTGTTCAGATGGCTACTTTAAAGCAATTTCACCATCTATTTCATGTTACCTAGATGCTTAAGATAAAAAGTAGGAGAAATGTGACAAAGTTTAGAAAGTAGATACTAATGAAGTACTAACCTTAAGATTTGCAATGGTGGAATCTTGTTGTTTCTGCAGCTTTTGTTCTTTTTCTAACTGTAAAAGTTGAGCTATTTGATTTCTTGATTGAGAATTCTGCTCCTTTTCTATTTTATGCTTGTCTGCAACCATAGTATTCTCTGACTGCACGGACGAAAAAAAAAGTAAATCATTAGCAGAAAGGAATCTGATAGGTAGAATTAAAATGACCAGACACTATCACAGGCAGCACTGAAGAACCTTTAAATCTGATGGCAGTGTGAATGAAACTCTCCACGCTCTCTGTACTTCATTGTAGAGCAGTACACATTGGTCGTTTGCTTCTTTAAGTGCTTGTTTTAAACCTGTAACCTCTTGTATAAGACGCTGAGTTTCCCTCTCTTTCTTCAATACCTCATTCCGGGCATCATTTGCCTGCAGGAAGATATGATATTTACAGTGCATATTTTCAAATTACGTGTGTATAGACAAGAACAGAAAGTTAGGTTAAGCTTAAACAACAGAAAGTTAGCTAAAAAGTTGCAAAGTACATTTCCGAAATGTGTTCTCCAGAGAAATAAGCTAAACTCCAAAAGAAAAAGAGATCACACCAACAAACGAATTAAGGCAAATCCTGAACTAAAGTGCTAAATGTCTGTCAAGTAAATATTTTCGCTCTGCTTTAGTTTCAGCTAGAGAATTTAATATTTGTTCTTCATTCATAACATGTATTATCATTTAAAATTTTATTGAGCGAGTCAAAACCTATGGATCGAGACTTCCATTCTATCAGTTCCATCCGTTGCATGTATCAATGTCTTGACGAGAGAAGAAGGAAAGGGAGAAGGGTGTCATTCTCCAGTTCACTTACCAAGTATCTCCATTTCTTAATTGTGTCTCGATTCCCAAGGCTTGGTATAGTATGTAGAATGTACGGATAATACTACCTCCGTTCTACGAGAATCCATCAACGGTCACGATCAACGGCTCCACCTGCTCCTGAAAACTTTCTTATAAGCTTGCCTCCATTAATCTTGTAAAACTGCGCTTTCGGGGATTCGAACCCATTACCTGCCGGTGTAAAGCATTGACCACTAGACCACAGTTGCTTCACCAATAGCTTAGACTTAAGTAGCTCTTGTAATACTAGTATAAATACTTTATTTCTCACATCTAATGAATCATTCAGCCAATCGTATTACATGGTATCAGAGCCCTAAATACCTAATCTCAAAAAAAATTCGGCCGCCTAAATTCAAACACCTCATTCTCCTCTGTTTTTCTCTGTTCTTCAACTCCACCATGTCGAACTCACCGGCCTCAACCAGAAACCGTGGCTGTCTCTGACACACAAAACATCCCTTGCGCTTCTGGAAGGATATGATCTTGCAGGCTATGTCGATGGTTCGGCGATTTCTCCACCACCGACTGTCACTGATTATGGTGTCGTCTCTGTAAATCCGGCATTCACCATATGGAGGAGGCAAGAGCGCCTCGTTTACAGTGCTCTATTGGAATCGATCTCTGTCACAGTCCAACCACATCTCTCTACAACCACAACATCGGCGGAGATCTGGGAGACTTTGAAACCAAGTAGTGGTCATGTTCTACAACTACGACAACATAAGATGTGGACAAAGGGAACTAAGTCTATCAATGACTACTTCCAGGGTTTAACAACTCGTTTTGACCAGTTTGCTCTATTCGGAAAAGCTCTCAATCATGAAGATCAAGTGGAGAATATCCTAGAAGGTCTTCCAGAGGATTATAATACTGTTGCTGATCAGATCTATGACCGTGACACATCTCCTTTGCTAACAGAGATCCAGAAAAAACTACTGAACAATGAGGTCAAGCTTCAAACAGCCGCGAACACCACCTCAGTCTTGTTACCGGTCACTGTGAATGTTGCTAATGTTCGTGGACAGACTCAAAACCATCGCAACAACAATAACAATTTTCAGCAGAAGTCTCAAACTCGGCAATCTCAGAACTGGCAAAAACAACAGTTCCAATCTCGCCCAAGCTACTCGCCATCACGTGGATACCAAGGCCGCTGTCAGATATGTGGTATTCACGGTCACAGTTGTAATACCTAGTCTCTCAAAATTGGGTCAACGGACAGAAGAAAAGTCAATCGGGGTAATTTCATAATTTTCAGAAGATGAGGGACATTTTGGTAATTTTGCCAAAATGCAAGCCGGAAGCCGAGATGGGACAAATGTTTCTCTTTTTAAGTAAAGAAAACATTTAGAAGATAAGAAATTTGAGACTATTTTCCCCAACTGAAACATATTCTTATAAATCACATTTTAATATGCAGGTACACGGTAGTCAAACTATCTATATGGGATAAACAAACCGCGACTTCCAGACAAATCTTAGGCAAGAAAGACTTAAAGCACACCATTATGGTGGTCACAAGTACCAACCAAAAATTATATGAAGGTAGTTCAACCAGGAATAACTAATTCACATATACATGTTTTCCAAAAACAAAACTTACAGATTTTAATTTATTTAATAGGAAAGCTACATCTGGAAAAAACCCCAACAATAAGGTTTATATTTGACTGCTCCATACATGAGTTGAAGAATTACGCAAATGCGAGAAAAACATCCATTGAAAAAATACCAGCCGTATGCAACACAAATGCCCCGTAAGACTAATGCTCTAGCTACGATAGAAAATGCAAACCGAGGAGAACAAAGTAGCCGCAATTTTATATTTTCATTCCAGTTTGCTAATGGACCCATGCACGCATTTTTGGTTTATTTCGACAAAATACATCAAATTTATATATATAACGATTTCTTAGGCTCGACAACATGTCGTTCTACCATAAGCAAAAAACAATGTGGTGTAGATGTGTATACAGTGATGGAATTGTCTGTTTTCTCAACACATTTGGAGGAAATTCAGAAATGTAAGGAGTTATTCAATATTTTATTTATTTGGTTTATACTATGCACAAACAACACTAGAGCGGACAAGTTGACACAAAATATTTGTATTTTTCGTTTTGATATTTATCATGTAAACTCTAAATATCCGGTTTGGTTATCTGAACCATTTTAGATGGTTTATCTCGTTCGCAAAATCTTTTTCTTTTATAAAAACATACCAGGAGTGTCCATATTGCTGATCATGTCACCAGGCTTCAAAACTATGTATGTTTGTATGTGTTCCATGGTTGCGTTTTTCTAGAATGAAACACCTTGTCTTCGGTGACGCTGTTCGCGGTGCTACTTATTTCGCTTTCTGTAGTCTTGACCATGACTATGTCTTTCATTGGGTGTGATGTTGATGCCAAACCATCCATCTTCTGATCTTCAACCATCTTAGAAAAATCCCTGTACCCCTTTAATTTGTTACATAGCTAGTACAAACATTGGTCAAATTAAACTGGAATATCATCATTGCAAATTCTTATCACAATAGCTTTCAAGTTTCGGTTAAAAATTACGCGCAAGATGGAATGTGATGAAATTTTTGTGGGGGATATTCGAGTTGTTGACTGCAAGGTTTAATTAAATCAGAAAGATTGGATATTAGGACATAATGTATTACATCGGTAGTTGGAAGGATCTCAAGTAATATATAAATGATATGGGTCATTCCACTTATCACCAATTGGTTTTACGTTGGAAGCCCATACAACTTAATATGATATCAGAGTCCGATCCATGCATTCCAACCCGATCCGACCCAAAATTGGTCCAATCATCGACAATCCAGGCCCAAATTGATGTTTGTCGATCCAAGCCCGAACATTTAGAAATTAATCCCGAGGGGCATATTAGGACATAATGTCTCACATTTATAGTTGAAAGGGATCTATTTTAATATATAAAAAATATGGGATCTGAAAAAAATTAGAGAAGAAAAAGTTGGATAAGGAAGAAGAGACCTGTAATCAAAACCGTAGAAATGTTGCTTCGTAGCTTCATCCTCCCATTCAACTCCTTTTATCCATTCTTTATCAAGATCCGACCGCATTTGTCTTCCTTTAGTGCTATCGGAGTTAAATGGAAGTCTTTTCAGCTTTGGACAACGTCTTATGTAAAGATATTCCAGAACTGGAAAGGGTAGAGGAGTCCAGTAGATGCTCTCCAGTTCCGGTAAACTATCTAGGCGGAGCCTAGTTAGATTTTGAAAGGGATGCTCACTCGTAGCAGCTGTGGCTTTCTCTTTGTTTATTATTCGTTCTATTTGCTGACAGTCATCTAACGTTAGATCGCCAAGATTCGGGGCAAATAGCAACCATGTCAAGTCCTTAAGACGCGTACAACGATAAAGAGCCACTGTGCGTATGTTCTGTAAAAGTGGAAATTTCTCAATGTTGCCAAAATGTACCGTCTCCCTTTGGATGGTGCTTCTCCAATTAATGGTTATCTCCTGGATATCACACGCTGAAATACTAAGTTCGCGAAGACACAACAGAGAATTCAACAATAATATTCCTCCATCGGTTATTGTAATTCCTGTGAGATGTAAACGTCGGATACAACTTGCCAACTGGTGGATACTTAGTAACTGCTTCAATACATCAACTTCTCTCACGGTTAGACTCACGTCTTTCAGACTCTTCAGAAGCTGTATATCCTCCATTAAGCTGAGATCCATAGGAACAGACAGGAATAATCTCAGCACTTGCAAATTCAATAAACTTCTTATCACGTCAATTTCTCGAAGAAGATTTGTGTAATCCAAACCCAAGTGTATCAACCTATTAAGCTCTTTCAGACCAAGCGGCAACCTTCTTATCGATGTAAATGACAAGTTGAGAAACTGCAGCGAAACCAGGCTTGAAACTTCCTCCGGCAACTCAGAAAGTTCTGTATTAGAAGATAGATTCAAGACTACAAGATTCGTCATCCGCCGGAAAAAATCACCCGAGATCGATTTTAAGTTGCGGTTGCCTTGAAGTAAAAGAGTTTTAAGCGCGGAACAGTCTGAAGAATCAGATATATTCTCAATCTGAGTACATGTCACCGACAACCTTGTAACCATTCTCCAATCAGTGACTTTTGGCATCTGATGTATTCTCTCCCCGCCTACCACGACAAAGTTTTCCTTGTGCCTCCCGAAATCAGAGGCTATCCACAAGCCCATTTCACGAACCATACCATGCATCTTTACACGGTATCCAGATTCATCCTCCATCAACAGTCTCATGCTAACCAGATCACATATCATTTCGTATCCCTGGATCTCAGCTATCTCTCTGTCTTCTTTTGCAATGATTCCCTCGCCTATCCACCAATCTACTAGATCTTCTTTTTTTATATCACAATTCTTGGGAAGTAAAACACAATACAGGAAGCACGACCTGATGTTCTCACCAGGCAGGTTATCATACATTAACTTTAAAATGGGAAGAGCCTCAGCTTCCATACCTGTAAATTCTGCGGTGGATGAAACCAAAACATGAATTGCATGATGCCATTCCCGTACCACTCTTTTGCCTGACATGGTCTGGCCAATGAGACTGAGAGCAATGGGGAAACCACCACATTTTCTAGCAACTATTCTTGCGAGCCGAGGTATGTCTGGATGACTTTTCAACGTGGTTTCTCCAATTATCTCCTGAAAAAAATCCCATGCGTCTTCTGGGCTCAAACATTTAACTTCGACTTCAGTATCAACCAACATGCTTCTACATGCTTCCTGAAAACGAGTGGTGAATACAATTTTGCATCCATTCTCTCCACTCGGCTGTGGAACTCCAATCCCTGCAAGATCCACTCCTTCCATCGGTACGCCATCCAGTAATAACACAAATCTCTTTCTATTTAGGAACTTATTTATTTCAGATGCTTTCTCCTGTTGACTTCTTTGTCTCCTGTATATGCCTAATCTTTTCATGATTGTGACTTGAATACCATCAACCTCTTCTTCAGACTCCACCACAACAAAGATCACAAGAGTAGTTGCATCGCCAGCTTCTATGAACCTATTTTTAATCTTAATAAGAAGGGTGGTTTTTCCGACTCCAGCCACACCATAAAGACCCAAAGTCAGACATTCATTTTCCGCAAGGCATTTCCATGCCTTTTCAAGTAACATTTCTCGGGAAACAATTGGTTGAAGCGGGAGAATCTTTTTGACATGAGACAAGGGAACTCGCTCAACCAATTCTTTGAAAACTCCCTGAGATCGCAGAGCTTTAACTTCTTTCAACGTCATACATACCGTTTGGCAGTAATGAAGGGTTGCTGGAGACATCAGGGAAATACTTTCATCAAGAAGGCTACTGGCCTTCGATTCAATCTTTTCGGCCCTTGACATCCATTTTTCCACTGCGGGTAGCGTTTGTAGACCTCTGTCCTTATCTTTCGACACCCTTTTCAACAATTCATTTATCATTGCATTGAGGGTTTCCACTTCCATCTCCAAAGCCTCCAGATTTTTTTCCAGATCGTCTACATACTCCTCTTTCCAACACAAGAAAAAAAGAAACTGATGAGATTATTGCAGAGATTAGAGAATAATGTTGCAGAGATGAGATTATTAAAGAGATTAGATTCCCCGTATAAGAAATGTTATGATTAAATATTTGATAATCCACGAGAAAAGAAACCAAACATAAGATTTCAGTTTGAACTAAAGTTTTTTGCCAGGAAAAACTACATGAACTATCACACTGAAATAACCATCAATTCATGTGAGGAGAAAGCTACTAGCTGAAGGATTGAACTCAAAATATGTGTTAGTTTCGTATAACAAAAGGATCATATAATAGCACATCCCTACTATTTAACAACAAGCTGTCCCGACTAGACTTTTTATTGTATTAAAAGAGGAAGCAGAGATTAATTTCGTAAGGGGCAATTTTTAATGTTTAAAGAATTATAGGGACATAACTATAAAGAACTAATAGAAATTTATATGAAAATTTTAGAAAGCACTGGAGACATATGCCCCCCTTCTAGTGTATGTGGCTCTGTCTGATCGATAAACTTAATATGTGTCATAATCATGTTAATTAATAACTTAGATGAGTATCTTTTCTCAGAAAAAAACTTCGATAAGTATCAATATATCTTATTGGTAAATTATAAAATCTTTAAAAAAAAAATTCATTTTCTATTCTTATAATTTCCAAGATATAAATCTTATATAACTTTTATAGTTTTCAATGTTTGAAATGTAGTTTCTTTATTTATTTTTAAAAATCTATATTTTCTATTCTCTTACTTATTTTTCTTTGATTTATAGTTTATTTTTTTAAATATGTTTTTTATTTATTCTGTAAAAAATGAATATTTATATTAATTGAGAATTGCTTTTGAGTTTTATTCATTCTCAAATAGTTGATTAGTAGATTACCATTAATGAAATTAGGTTTATTACTATGTTAACTTTACCTTAAATTTAATTTAATTTATTATATTTATTTAAATATTTTTTAATTATATTTAATAGCTATATAAAATCTCTGTAATAATGTTTTAAAAAAAAATATTAGATAACTTCTATAATATATCTGCTACTGGATTTTAAATATTACTATATATATTTGTTATATATATAATAATTTTATATTATAAATTTTAAAATTATTATTAATATACAATTTAAAATATAATTTAAATTGTCAATACTTATTATATTAGTTTAAATAGTTTTTATTATATTTAGTAGATAAAGTAATTGTATATTATAAATTTTAAAATTATTATTAATATAAAATTTGAATATAAAATATATTTTTTAATATATTGATTAGATGCAAAAATTTAATTAATATTAAAAAATTTGTGCTTGCATCGGGCATGTATGAATTATGCTACTAACTATATATATATATATATATATTTTTTTTTTTTTGAATATATATATATTTTTTTGTCAACAGATACTCCATATATTAAATCAAAGTTGCCTAACCTGGATTAATATCCCGAAAGAAAAACCGGTCCGGCTGGTCGTGACTTACATGAGAATAGAAAAAATTAAGTGCTCTTGCCCCTTTTGCAAGGAATTGACACGAACATTAAGAGTCCTAGAAATTAAATTTAATTCTAGAGATAGAAAATTCTCTTTCAAAGAATTAAAAGGCCTAGTTCTGTCTTGAAACTCGGCCAGTCCTGAGGGGTCTCTGTCATGCTAATCTGATCGGAGCAGTCAGTCTCTATAACCACCTCAAGAATCCGGCCTTCGAGAAGGCATGACATTGCCCAAAGCAGGCCATCAAGTTCTGCGTGCAGCGGGGATATGCACCCTCTGCATCCTTGTGCTCCTATGGTTCTCCTTCCAGATGCATCCTTGAAAAACCACCCTAAACCACTTGTCACACTTTTATCAGCCCAAAAAGCATCAACCTGACAAGTCGGACGGGGAGTGGGAACTCCAAAGTTCTGGCGGTCTGTATTTTGGTATGGTGGAGGGTCGGGTTCATCAGATTCCGCTAGTTCTTCTTCATTTGCTTCCCTCCAGCTTTCCGCTTCCAAAAGAGCTTGTTGCAGAGTTTTCATTGGGGGGAGATATCCTTCCCGTCGAAAGCCTTGCTATTTCTCACCTTCCATATGAACCAAAGGATCCATAGATAGTTGTTTCTTTGTGGGTCAGAAAGACCCACATTTTTTGTTCTCCAAAAAAGAAGTCCATATTGCAGAATATGGATGTACTCGGGAAGCAACCCGGAATGGACAGAAAGTCCGAAAGAGCCCATACTTGTAAAGCAGGGGGCATTCAAAACGGAGGTGGTTGATTGTTTACTATGGTGCACCACATATGGGGCATGTAGCATATGTCCCTAAATGTCTGTATTTTAGTCGTTGACAGGTTGCGAGGCATCCCGAGATTACTTGCCACATGAAGTGTTTTAATTTTCTAGGGGCATGAATTTTCCACACAAAACGTTTCAAATAATTTGTACTTGGTTCTGTAATCTCTTGGTAATTTAATTCCTGGTTTCTCCTCCTTATGAGATCGTACCCTGATTTAACTGTATAAACTCCCTACGTGGTGTGGTTCCAAGCGAAACCATCTGGCGTAACATCTTGACTAGGTCTCATCCCCAAAATAAGTGGGATATCATCGGGATGGAAAATGACTTGTAGGGTATGAATATTCCATTCCTTTGTATCTTGTCTAATCAAGGTATGAACAAGCAAAAGTGGATCTCTATATCTTGTTTCCGGGCTTGTGTATCTGGGATCCAAGGCTCCCACCATATTCGCGTATTATATCCTGAACCGATTGTTTTCCGTAACCCTTTTCGGAGTGTATGTCTTGCTGCCATAATACTACGCCACCCATATGATGGAGAATAAACTTCTTGGTCTTCTAAAGGATTTGTCTGTCTATAGTATCGTCCTTTTAGAACACATGCTAGAAGAGAGGAAGGGTACTGGATTAATCTCCATAGTTGTTTTCCAAAAAGGGCAAGATTTTGATCTCTAAGATCTTTGAATCCCAAACCTCCCAATTGCTGGGGAATACAAATTTTGTCCCATGCTATCCAGTGGAGCCCTATGCTGTCTTGTTTGGAGATCCACCAAAAATTGTAAATGGAGCTTCTTAGCTTATCTATGATATCCTTTGGGAGAAGATAGCATGACATCACATACGTCGGGGGTTGCCTGTACCACTAATTTTATTTGAACCTTTTTCCCCCTTTAGATAGGAGTTTTGCGTTCTAGTCATTTACTCGGTCATTTAGGTGATTTTGAATGAAAACGAAGACATTCTTCTTTGGCCCACATATTTGTTCGGAAAGCCCTAAATACGACCCCATTCCTCCTTTATTTGTGATGTCAAGTGTCCTCTTAATGTTTCGCCGAGTATTATGATCTACTTTATTCCCAAAGACAATGGAGGATTTTGAATTATTTAATCTTTGTCCTGATGTCTCTCCATATGTCTTTATGATATTTACAATCTCTACACATTGCAGGACGTTGGCTTTACAGAAGAAAAGACTATCATCTGTGAAGAGTAAATGAGATTCTGTAGGGCTAGCTCGGGCTATCCGGAGTCCTGTGATTCATTTTTCCGCTTCCGCTCCATTAAGGAGGGAGATGAGGGCCTCTGTACCTAAAATGAACAGGAAAGGTGAAAGAGGGTCTCCTTGTTTGAGCCCTCTTGTTGGTTTGATCCTCACTTTCGTTTCTCCATTTATCAAGATTTGATAAGAGACTGATGAGACACAAGCCATTAAGAGCTTTGCCCCTTTTTCCGCAAATCCTAATTTTAATAAGAGTGCTTCTAGGAAACTCCATTCTACTCGGTCGTAGGCCTTGCTCATATCTGTTTTAATGGCCATAAATTTTGATTTGCACATAGGGTTTGTACGAAGAGCATGGAGGTTTTCTTGTACCAAAAGTATATTATCTGTAATAAGATGTCTAGCCACAAAGGCCGACTATGTCTCCATGTGTTTACATAGGAGTTTGGAAATAATCTTGTAGCTAACGTTACATAATTTAATAGGTCTGAACTCTGCCATTGCTCTAGGCCTATCTTTTTAGGGATAAGACAAATGTTGGTTTGGTTTAGCCTTGGGTCAAAAGTTCCTGTCAAGAAAAAATCCTTTACCGATTTGATGATGTCTTGACTGATAATTGGCTAGAATTGTTGGTAGAAACGACTCGTCATGCCATCAGGTCCCGGGGCCTTGCCTGGATTTATGTCAAAAAGGGCTTTTTTATCTCCTCATCAAAGGGATCCTTTATTAGGTTACGATTGACGGATTTTGGAACTTTCTCGGTAATGTACCGGAGGGCTTCAGTGAAGTCCGGGGGGTGGGGCGGTGGGGGCAGTAGCGACTCTCTCAATACCTGGAGCATCTTCGACCCAATGGCCATTATCATCCTTTAGGCAGATGATCCGGTTTGGTGCACGTCTTGGTTTAGTGAATGAGTGGAAGAATATGTATTATTATCTCCTTCTCTATGGACTATTGCTCTACTTTTCTGTCTCCAGAAAGCTTCTTCTTCCCTAAATGCTTTGCATAGGCGTTTGTTTAACTCGTCTATTTCCTCAACTATGGTATCATCATTGTCTTGGGATAAGTCAATCTGATTCTTAAGCTCTTCAATGAGTTTTGCTGTGTTTGTTGGTAAAGTTTTCTTCCATTTGGAGATGTGATTCCAGGATGAGGGAATTTTTTGTTGGAAATCCCAATGTGGGATTCCATCGGAATTGCCCCATCTAGATATAACGGCTTCTTTGAGCCCTGGCTTTCCAATCCATCTTTTGTCAAAACAGAAAGATTTCGTTTTTCTTCTAGGTGATGCCAGTATTTCAGCTAAAACCGGTCTATGATCCGAACCCCATAATTTTAAATACTCCACTATTGTGTGGGAGAAAAGAAAGTGCCAATCTTTTGACATTTCACTTTTCCGGATTTCCTTCGTCCTACCAAGGAGAGGGAGTTTCCTTTGTATGGAAAATCGACCATACCACAATTATCAATCATTGTACGGAAGGGTATAAAGGATGTCTCCGATCCTCGCCGGCCTCCTTGTTTCTCGTAGTTTCCAATAATTTCATTAAAGTCGCCTATCATTAGCCAGACATTTTTCCGATGGATACTCATACGAGTAAGACGCTCCCAAACATAACCTCTATCCTTCACCACTGGTTCTCTGTAGACAAATGGTATGTGAATTTTGTGGCCTTCTAAAGATGTCTCGATATCAATCATGTGTTCATCCGAGTACTTAATAGAAACCGATGGTTCATTCATATAAAAAAGAGCTAAACCACCGCTTCGGCCTATCGGCTCTACGGTGTTAACACGCTCATATCCGAGAGACACTTGCAAATCTTGCAGAAAATATAAACTGTTTTTCGTTTCCGATAAAAATAAAAATCTAGGGAGATAACAACGGTGCAATTCGGTAAGGTGTTCTTTTGTGAGTGGGGCACCGACCCCCTGACAATTCCACACCACTATGTTCATGCTGGTTTGTTATGCGGTTCCGCTTTATCCTCTGCAGTTTTGTCCTTTCCATTAGTGTCCCGAACCACCTTCTTCTGATTTTTTTGGAGATGAGCCGTTTGTAGGAGATCCAACAACTTTTTTATTCATTGGGCTCAGAACAGGCCCAAGACCTTTGCCTTTAACCTTCTTTTTGGAGAGTTACAGTCCAAACCAAGCAGCATCTTCTTTGCGCCGAAGTTGACCCTCGCCGGACTCTGATAGGTTGTCCTCCGTCCACCGCCGTGTCACTCATGTTTCTTTTCCAGCTTCTTGTCCGCCGGTTCAGGTAAGATCATGTTGCGATCCGTCTCAGTTGTGTCGATATTCTCTGGGATTTCATCCGTCCACATTTCATCTTCCTCCATCGGAGATGGGAGTTCCTGATTGCGAAGGGGCTCAATCATGTCGTCCATCATTGGGTCTTCCATGAGCTCTTCTTCAGCAGGCACAGTTTCTTCTGCCAAATCGTCCTTTAGCAGATCATCATTATCAATCCAATCTTCTTCATTCATGAACAGCCCATCTTCCTCATTAATGAGATTCGCGTCAATTCCAAGCTTTTCCCAATCGAAGTTCAGATCGTCGTCGATCTTCTCATTCTCAGGAGTACTGGGATTTTCCATCACAAGTAACTGCAGTGAGGTTTCAACAATAGTAAGTGAAGCTTCTCTCTTCTCCTTTTCTTCTTCTTCTTCTTCGATGGTGATATCGTACCATGTCTTAGATTTATCCAGATTGTTCTCAGCACACAGAATTTCTTGGTATGCAACATGTTAGGTTCATGGTTTCCTGTCTGAGCGATAGTCTCTTTATCCTTAGGTCCGAGATTGATCCTGCACTTTTTTCTTCAAAATTCAGGTTTTTCCTCACCGCACTACTCGAATCCGAGCCATCTCCATGATCATAGTCTTTTACATATGCCCCTTTATTGGATTTCCGGTCCATATTTAGTCGAAAAGGTCTGCTTCAAACGTGTTCTGGGGAGATTCTGGTTTGCTTCGCCTTCTGCATCTCCTTTGCTGGAGCCAGTGAGGTGATATTTGGCTCTGCTAATTTTAAGGATTGGCGAGGCCGTGCATCTGCACGATGATAGCTAGAGTTTTGGTCATTTAACTTTTTGACCACATTTTTATCATTCATGGACCTTTCTCTCTACTTCGAAGCAACCAAGGATTCATCGTATCTTCTTTTTCGTTGGGAGAGCTTGGCTTGCTTGTATGATTCCCATGATGGTAGCTTCTGCAGGACCGTGGAGGGTAGTATGTGCCTGATCGATGATATTTTCTTGTCTCCAAGCAGCTCCACACATTGTCTTTCCCCTTCATGTCCTCGTCTCTGTCTTTTCTCTTTGTATTTGTCGTCTGATTTGCTATGGTAGCTTGAGTCTCTTTTGTCTTCCCGCCTTTCATCTATCCTTTTGTGGTATGATCTGTCAAGATCACCCTCTTGTTTCTTTGGGCGAGAAACACCAGGAATGAGGTCAAGTTGAGCAGTGACCCGGACATTATCCTTCTCAATGTTTTGAGGTCTTAGGCTGTTACGTAGGAAACCAGTAGTATCTCGCGCAGCTTCACAGAGAGCTAGTCTTTCTCTCTGCTGCTCGCTCGTCAACATGGAACATGAGCTTTCATCGTGGGATAGGCGTTTGCAAGTAAAACACCACCTGTAGAGCTTATCATACTTGAAGGTAATCTTAACAACTTCACCAGTGGGTAATCTTGCCTTCATTTCAAACTTAAGAGGTTCATCTCCATTGATTGTGACTTGCATCTTTGCAGATTTTTTTATCAATAAGCTTGACATCTCCAAGATTTTCTCCTAAGGTTCTGAAGATCTGCTCCATCCAGAAGTGGGTAGGAATGCCAGAGACCACAATCCATAAGGTCATGGTATATGGAAAGTTGTCCTGAACATGAGGAATCCATTTCTCAAGAGAGAAAGACCATTTGTTGAAATGGCAAGGCTTTTTGTTGAGGACCTTCTGTAAGTCAGCCTCTATTTCGAAGTCAAACATGAATCTTTAACTCCCGAGATCAAAGCCTCGAACCCGACCTTCCACATCCCATATGTTAGGCTGTGCCATGAAGGCAATAAGAGCCTCAATGCTTCTGCCCTCTATGTTGAACATCCTTCGGACGAGGCTCCGGCTGTATCTTTTGATGAGGCTTGTGTTGTCAATTGCTGGTAAGTCAACAATCTGTTCATCATCATCAGAAACCACCGGTTTTTTTTTCATTGTTGATATTGTTGCTTGAGAGGCCCACTGTTGGAGGAATGGAAAGCGTGAGTAGCATGGTTTTAGTGATTTATGCTTGAGAAAGTTTCTGATGTGCTTAGCTTGTTCTAGAAACTAATAGAAAACCTTCTATTTAAAACATTACACAGTGGGATTTTTACAACGCCAGACTTTGATGTGTGACATAGCGATGACCCCATTTTTGCAGGTAGGAGAAGGGGATAATCACATTCAAAGTAGATGGTATTGATAAAGTTTATCTAAAAGAAGTGAAGTATGGAGTGGAAGGCTGAAGTATGGAGTGGAAGGCTGAAGTCTATTAGTGGACGTGTGAAGTCTGGAGTAGAAGTCTGAAGTCTGGAGTTAACTTAAACAGACTCTCTCCCCTCTCTAATGGCCACATTTTCTCCAACGGCTATTTTTCAACTTCTAGACTTAATTACTTCTCTTTGTAACTCTATAAAAGAGTCTATATTGACTAATATCAAATATACACTTCTGGAGACTTTTCTCTCCATATTCTCTCCAAATCTTTCTAATCTCTTTCTCTCTAAATCTCTTAATACTCTTAAATTCTATCATGGTATCAGAGAAAAGATCCTTATTCTACTACTCTCTTTGATTCTCTCTTGTTCATCTTTCAAAATTCTCCAAAACTCTCAATTTCTTAAAAACGCCCACCAAGTGTTAGACAAAATTCCTAAACGAAATTTCAAGCTAAAAGCTATGAGTTCTTTTGTTATTACCACCGAGGGCTCAAAATCTTTAGTTGTTCCTACCATTCTCAAAGGAAACAACTATCTTGTGTGGCCTAGAACCACTAAAACCGCTATAAGCGGAAGAAGACTTTGGAAGCATATCATCTCAAAGGAGTTCCCAAAGAAATCTCTCAAGAGCAAAGGCAAAGACCAAGAGGCTCTAACCGAGGAGGAGAAAGAAGAAGCACTCAAAGAAGAAGAGGAGAAATGGGAAGAAGATCAACAAGCAGTTCTTAGTCATCTTCAATCATCTCTAGATCCGGCCATCTTGGAAGCCTACTCATATTGTGAGAATCCAAAGGATCCATGGGAAACTCTCAAAGGTGTGTATGGGAACACATCCAATCTAAGTCGAATCTTTGAAATCAAGAAGGCTATCAATGAACTCCACCAAGATGATTTGGAGTTCACCAAGCACTTTGGAAAGTACCAAACTCTATGGTCTGAACTTGAAATGCTTAGGCCAATGAGTGTGGATCCAAAGGTGCTCATTGAAAGGCGTGTCAAGATCGTGTGTTTGGCCTTCTCCTCACGTTGAATCCGGGTTATAATGACCTCATTAAGCATATCCTTAGAGATGACAAGCTACCAAACCTTGAAGAGGTGTGTTCTAGAATCCAAAAGGAGCAAGGCTCCATAGGTCTCTTTGGTGGCAAATCCGAGCTTGTAACAGCCCATAAAGGTGTATACAAGCAAGACAAGAAGGGCCAAAAGGTGTGTGATCATTGCAAGCAGGATGTTTACTCAAAGGACAAGTGTTGGCACCTTCACCCTCATCTCAAGCCCGAGTTTTTAAACTCAAGAAGACCAAGAGCCAATGTTTCTCATGGTGATGAGTCTAGACAAGCAAATGCATCCACTTCTCAAGTAGAAGTAGCTATGACAGTCTCTGTTGATTATGTGAAGAGTGACTTGGATGCCCTAATCAAAGCCTTTGCCTCACACAATTCCGGTATCACTCTTTATTCTCATAAACCTAGTAGTAGACTTGTTATAGATTCAGGTGTTTCTCATCATATGATTAGTAATCCTAAGTTTCTAGACAAGATTGAACCGGCTATGGGGAGAGTAGAGATTGCTAATGGTTATGGAATTCCAATAGAAGGAAAAGGAACTTTAAAACTATTTAACAAGAAAAGTGAAGCATTTTATGTTACTAAGTTTAAATCCAACTTAATATCTGTTAAGAGAACTACTAAAGACGTTAATTGCTATGCTATTTTTGGTCATAATGATGTTCATTTTCAGGATATTGAAAGTGGAAAGTTACTTGGGAAAGGTGGATCCAAAGATGAGCTTTATATTCTAGAAGAGCTACCACAAAATTCGGATGCTTTATCTTTTAATTCTTGTTATTTAGCTAATATAGATGCTATGTGGCATGCTAGATTAGGCCATCCTCGTGGAAGAGCACTTGAGTTAATGTTGCCTAATGTATCTTTTGATCACACTAGTTGTGAAGCATGTATTCTTGGCAAACATTACAAAGTTGTCTTTCCTAAATCTTCTACTATCTATGAGCATTGTTTTGATTTGGTGCATTCGGATGTGTGGACTTCTCCTTGCATGTCTAGGGATAGGAACAAGTACTTTGTGACTTTTATAGATGAGAAATCAAAGTATACTTGGGTCACTCTACTACCATCTAAGGATAGAGTATTTGAGGCTTTCATCAACTTTCAAACTTATGTGACTAACCAATACAATGCCAAGATAAAAGTGTTTAGGTCCGACAATGGAGGAGAATACACAAGTACTAGATTCAAGGAGCACCTAGCTAAGCATGGCATATTACACCAAACAAGTTGCCCTCACACACCACAACAAAATGGAGTGGCGGAGAGGAAGAATAAGCACCTTATGGAAGTGGCTAGATCAATGATGTTCCATACCAATCTGCCAAAGAATTTTTGGGGATATGCGGTTCTAGCTTCATGCTACCTTATCAACTGAATCCAACAAAATTCCTTTAGGACATATCACCATTTGAGGTACTTAACAATTCTAAGCCATATATTGAACACTTACGTGTCTTTGGTTGTGTGTGCTTTGTTTATATACCAGGTGAACAAAGAAACAAGTTAGAGGCCAAGAGTACCAAATGCATCTTCCTTGGATATTCAACCACTCAAAAGGGTTACAAGTGCTTTGATCCGATCAACAGTCGACTCCTTGTATCTAGATATGTCAAATTCATTGAGGGACAAGGCTATTATGATAAGAAGGATTGGGAAGGTCTAAAGGATCTCTCAAGGTCACCATCGGATATAGCTACAAGTTTGAGGTTCTTACTTGATCATTTTGGAAATGATGAAGCACCAAGGCAAGGAAATGAAAATGGGAATGAACCTAATGGTAACTCAGATGAGGAAGAGAATATCCCAACCGTTTCCCAAGATCATGAGTATAATCAAGAGGGGGATCCGTCTCAAAACCAAGCTCAAGATCATGAGTATAATCAAGAGGGAGAGCCGTCTCAAAACCAAGCTCAAGAGCAAGAGGATCTGATCATGGAAGAAGATGTGCCTACTTCACAAGAAGATGTTGAAGCCATTGTAGAGGAAGAGGTTCAACCTCTTAGACAAAGCACCAGGACCAAGTTTCCCTCCAAATGGGTGGATAATCGCATATACTACAATCACCAAGCTGTAGCTCACCCAATTCAAGCTACTTGTTCTATTGCCCTTTTGCCACCTGATCATCAAGCCTTCCTTGGAAATATTGAGGAAAAACGAATTCCCAAGACATATGAAGAGGCTAAAGATGAGAATGTTTGGGTTGATGCAATTGTAGATGAAAGGGGAGCTATGGAGAGGAACCACATTTGGGATGTAGAAGATCTTCCAAAAGGAAAGAAGGCGGTTAGTTCCAAGTGGGTATTCACCATCAAGTACAAGATTAATGGCGATATAGAGAGGTACAAGGCACGTTTGGTGGCTAGAGGTTTCACCCAAACATATGGAGAAGATTACACACACTTTTGCTCCGGTGGCTAAGCTACACACTGTGAGAGTAGCTCTATCCTTGGCTACCAACTTGTCTTGGGATCTTTGGCAAATGGATGTCAAGAATGCATTTCTTTAAGGTGAACTTGAAGAAGAAGTCTACATGACACCTCCACCCGGTCTTAAAGACCTTTGTGCACCTGGCCAAGTATTGAGATTAAGGAAGGCTATATATGGATTGAAGCAATCGCCAAGGGCATGGTACCACAAGCTTAGCTCTACACTCACTAATCATGGCTTTAGGAAATCTCATTCGGATCACACCTTATTCACTCTAAAAAGTGACAAAGGTCTTGTCGTGGTTCTTGTATATGTGGATGACCTAATCATCACGAGTGATGATAAAGGAGGTATCCAATTCACCAAGGCCTTCCTCAACACCACCTTTGATATCAAGGATCTTGGAGAGTTGAAGTACTTCCTTGGGCTTGAAGTGTGTAGATCACCTGATGGCTTGTTCCTCTCTCAAAGAAAGTACACACTTGATCTCTTGAGTGAAACTGGAAAACTTGGCTCAAAACCAGCCAAGACACCACTTGAAGATGGCTACAAGGTCAATAGAAAAGGGGAGAAATCAGATGAGAAGTTCAAGAATGTCTCTCAATGTAGAAGACTTGTTGGAAAATTGATATATCTCACCCTTACAAGGCCGGACCTATGTTTTGCAGTCAACCAAGTGAGTCAACACATGCAAGAACCCACGGTTTATCATTGGTCGATGGTGGAAAGGATACTTAGATATCTCAAAGGGAGCCCATGCCAAGGTATATGTATGGGAAAGAATGGTAACACTGAGATTGTTGGGTACTGTGATGCAGATTGGGCAGGTGACAGAATAGATCGAAAGTCTACAACCGGTTATTGCACCTTTGTTGGAGGAAATTTGGTGACTTGGAAGACAAAGAAGCAAAAGGTTGTATCTTGCTCAAGTGCAGAAGCGGAATATAGAGTTATGAGGAAGCTAACAAATGAATTGACTTGGCTCAAAACTCTTCTTAAAGATTTTGGTATTGAGAAAGAAGGACCAATCACCATGCATTGTGATAACCAAGCTGCGATCCACATTGCGACTAACTCAGTGTTCCATGAAAGAACCAAGCATATTGAGATTGATTGCCACAAGGTTCGTGAGAAGATTGAAGAAGGAGTTATCTTGCCATGTTACACAAAGAGTGAAGACCAATTGGCGGATATTTTCACAAAGGCCGCAAGCCTAAAAGTTTGCAGCAACATATATGGCAAACTTGGACTTGTGGATCTTACACACCCTTGATCTCATGTTCCCTAATCCAAGGGCTTCACACTCTTTTTCCCTTAACATAGTTTTGTCCCAAGTGGTTTTCTATGTTAAGGTTTTTAATGAGGTGATGCTTTTGGGTTTCCAAGCTGAGCCTTCTTATTGTCTCTACGGCTAAGCTTGAGGGGGAGTATTGATCAAGTTTATCTAAAAGAAGTGAAGTATGGAGTGGAAGGCTGAAGTCTATTAGTGGACGTGTGAAGTCTGGAGTAGAAGTCTGAAGTCTGGAGTTAACTTAAACAGACTCTCTCTCCTCTCTAATGGCCACATTTTCTCCAACGACTATTTTTCAACTTCTAGACTTAATTACTTCTCTTTGTAACTCTATAAAAGAGTCTATATTGACTAATATCAAATATACACTTCTGGAGACTTTTCTCTCCATATTCTCTCCAAATCTCTCTAATCTCTTTCTCTCTAAATCTCTTAATACTCTTAAATTCTATCAGATGGCAGGTCCTTAAACAGGGGAAAACCGATATGTGATAAGGCCTAATGAGTTTAGCCGGCTAACAGGGAAAAACCGAGATGTGATAAGGCCTAATGAGTTTAGCCGGTTATAGAGTATCAATTTTCAGGATTGATTGGCTCGAGAGACCAAGATTGGACAGTAGCGTAGCAAGAGACTCGTGAAGGTTTTGGTTTGGGGAAAGCATAGATTTTTTTATATGTTTACATAATAGAAAAGGGGAAGATAGTTATAAAGAGAGATAGAACAAAGTTAGGTGTAAAAAACACCATTTTGGGACGAAGACGTGATGGGGAGAGGTTTAGGAAATGTCAAACCCGCTACTACTAACTATATATATATATATATATATATATATATATATTATTAATAATAATTTGCAAGATTGGTGGCTTCCGAAGTGTTTGGTTTGAAAGGAAAAAGTAATATTCTTCATGATATCAGGCACTAGATGTCAAACTACCAAAATGCTTACTGGAACATACCAACTGAGAAAGAGACCAAGCTGCATATGTTTCTAAGCAAAACAACTTTGCAGTTGGATGAAATGTAGTTGTATTTCAATGCTATACCAAGTTGGTTGAGAGATTTTTTGTATGCACCTTTTACCATATGATAATAATAAAATTAGAAGGTCCGAAATGACATTTCAATTGTTTCACATAAAATGTCATTTACAATTTTATTTTTCTTTCAGTAAAAATGGTGTTTTGTGTTTCTAGTGCAAATTTTTGAATAAAAATCCAGCTTTAACCCTATTTAATGTGTTAATTAAAAACTAAATTTATTTAGTGTATTAATAAAGATTGAAGTAGAATGTTATTAATTTTCATATTATGAGTGAGAAAATATAGAATGATTCTCTTTATGAAATAAATTACAAGTAAGAATGTCGATGTAAAATCACCTACCAATAAAATAGCCTTAGAGAATAATATTTATTTATTTGTATTGATTCTCTTTTATTCACCAATAGAATAACCTACCAATAATATTTATTTTAATTAAATTTTATCATATATTTAATTTTTCTTATCCCTATTTTAATTATATTTACCTTTTATTATCCAATACTTTTATATATATTCAAGCATGGTTTGAATTTTCTTTGTCTTTTAATATTATAGTAAGAAAATAACGATCTGATGAGGTCATTGAACTAAGCTTGCCTAGACTATAACATTGTACAACTACCAGAAGACAAAGAAAATTCCAATTACATGTTCTAAGGTCAGAAGTGTTACACCCCAAAACGAGCCCAAAAATCCAATTGATTTTATTTGTAATTTCAAGCCCAATCTTAGCCTAAAGCCTAAAAGCATCTTTCATTAATTTTAGGGTTCTCCCTATTTCCCTTAAATAGAGATGTTCACAAAGAAAATGAGGAGAGAGAGGAATATGTAGTAAAGCTCTGCCCGTCGTCCATCAGAGCCAGCCGTCGCCAGAATCCGTCGGCCGCCTCCATCCTCTGTCGATACCACCGATCTCTCCTACTTGTGTCATCTCCTCAATTATTCTCCTGGGTAAGGTGAAACTGTAGCCTCTCTCTCTTTTCCTATTGTTCTCCTCCTCCTACTGTCACGTGAGCCGCTATGATGGCAGTACGAAAATCTAATCATGTTTCTTCCTCCTTTCACCATCTTGAGTGCAGATGTAAGATCGGGTGTTCTTTCCATCTATTCTGACTGTCAGCTTGTCAGAATATTTCTCGTGGAGCCATAGGGAGACACGAAACAAGTAATAAGTCATTAGAAATATCCCGGTCTCCTCTTTCCACAAATACTAGAATCACCCAATTCCTAGGTACAAGTCAAAATTTATGAACCTATTTTGAAAACGTGTATGTCCATGACCGATTGTGAATAGTCTAACTAGTTCTTTCCTATAGTTGGGCAAACGAATTCTGTTTGAACTGAATATTTTCAGGGATTTTCTAGACACATAGATCTAACTCTTTGTTCAAGGAAACCCATCTAGAGCTCTAGAGCATGGGAGATGTGTACTTGCTCTGTGGATTCGATCTCAGTCCAACTATGGTTCATCGTCATTAAGGCCAAGGTGAGGCGGTTTGTTATGGTTTATTTCATGTGTGTCATTATATGTACTAATGTCTGGATTATGATCAAACTAGCTTCGTTGATTGGTGTATGTTAAGTGTTTATATGTAATTATAGCATCGGTATGATGATATTTATATATTTATATATAAATCAATATCTAAAACTTTACCATTATCCTTTTCTATAATTATATCATTTTAAGAACTATATCTAAATCTAAATCTATAACTATATAACTATAAGTATCTAATTTCTATAAAAACTGTATTAGACGATTGGTTATTGTGGATGATTGTGATTGAGAATTGAAGATTGAGAATTGAGAATGAAGTTAGGTTGATAGAAGCTTTATGGTTGTAGTTTGATTGATTTTGGCGTAAGAACCGACTATTGTGATAATCGAATTGAGTTATTGTGTGTTGGTTGAGATGTTGCGTGAGAACAGAGATGACATGTTAAAACGGATTAGGTTGTGAACCGAAAACTTTTGTGGTTTTTGATTAGCGTGGTAAGGTAGAGATAGTGAGTGGGTGCACAAGGCAAGTGAGTCATTGATTTACATTGTTTGGCAGGACATGTGGGCTGAGGGATAATGCCAGTGACAGGTTCCGTCATTTATGGGGGCTTGATGAACCATCAAAAAATGCCAGTGGGGCATATCGTCCCAGCCAAGTCAGGGTACGAGCAAGTGGCTCTATGGGCTTTGATGGTTGGGTCAAGCGATTTGCTATATGGGCTCTGGTGGTCATGGTGAGAGTCCATACCAAGATGGGGTACGAGCATGTGGCTCTATAGACTCCGGTGGTCAGAACTAGTGTTGTGGCCAAGCCGAGTACGAGCATGTGGTTTTATGGGAACCGATGGTCATGGAACTTCTATGATTGTTGTTTATATTTCTCGCATCTATATGTACTATATAATATTTGGATGCAGTCGTTTAATTTTCATCTCGGCGTTAAGGAATGCAAAGGTCGTATGTTTGAGTTAGTTCAAATTGTTCTCATTGGGTAATCCAAATTACTCATTCCTCTATTTTCCCATTCTTTTCCCCGGCTGTAATAGTAGCAGAAGTTCATTATTGGTTGAGTTGGTTGATTTGAACAAAAGGAAACGTTCTTAGGACTCTTGGGACCAATGAGAGGACATACTGGTTAGGCACAAATGGTTGTTCTAACACGCAATCGTTCTGTCTTACTAGGAAAAATGCATTACAATTTGATATCACAGCATGGGTTAAGGTATATCGGTCTTGTCCTGAGGGATCATCTTCTTAAATCAGTTGCTCTCTCTTTACCGATTTTTGCGATGTCGGTATTCAAATTACCAAAGGTTACTATCAAGGGTTTAAACTCTACCATGGGGAGCTATTGGTGGGATAGTGATGAAGGAAAAAGGAAAATCCATTGGAAGAGTTGGCCTAAACTGTGTCTGCCCAAGCATCTAGGATGATTAGGCTTCAGAAACTTAGAAGTGTGCAACCAAGCGCTCTTGGCCAAGCAGGCTTGGGCTCTTCTTCAGAAGCCTGATTCTCTTGTTGGAAGGTTCCTGAAGAGCATGTATTTCCCTAATTCTCACCTTCTGGATGCCTTTGTAGGGGTTAAACCTTCTTTTGCTTGGAAAGGAATTCTGCATGGAAAGGATTTACTAACTAAAGGAATCAAAAAGATGATTGGCAATGGCGAGTCGATCAAGGTCTGGCTTGACCCATGGCTTTGTGATGAAGGAACTCTAAGGGCTCCCTTGTGGAAGTCTAATCAAGTTGCTCTTAACCTTAGTGTCTCAAGCCTTATCGATGTATATGCTCGGCGTTGGAATATTGATAAACTCAAGGAACTCTTCCTTCCCATAGATGTGGAGATCATCTTGAAAATGCAACCTGTCGTTTCTAAACCTGATTTTTGGGTTTGGAAACTTACTAAGAGCGGCTTATTCTCGGTAAAGCCTGCCTATGATCTTGTTGTGGGCTTCTTTTTAGAGGAGGAGATTGCTGAGGATTCCCAACAACCTTCTACTAATCCCCTTAAAGAAGTTGTTTGGAAAACAATTACTGCACCGAAGTGTAGGAATTGTTTAGTTGATCCTGATGTAATTCACAGATTCATATCAACCTAAACATACAGATCTAGGTTCTCTTGTATAGAAACATTAGATGATCTCACCTTTTACCTGTTTGTTGCAGCGGAAGGAATAGAACAGGTCAGAGATCAGAGAGATACACCGAGGGATGAATCCTCCAAAGGTTCACACACGCGATCACAGAAAACGGCTGCTAGACCGAGCTGATGGGAGGCGCAGGGAGAGAGGATTTTCGGCGCTGGGGGCTAGGGTTGGGGAAAGGAGATTTGGCTTTTTTGTTTATTAAAAGCCTTCTCTTTCCCTTTTGGGCTTATGGGCCCAAAACACCAATCTGATTAAATCCCATTTAATCAGACCCATTAATCTTTCTCTCTTAGTACGACAAATGCCTGGCACTTTTGTCGTACTTCTGCTAAGCCGTTCCAACACATTTTCCTGTTAGCTTAGGCGTGTGACCCATATGGGATCATATAATAAAGGCAATAAGTCCAAGACTTATAGATCATGAGCGGACTCTAGCAAGCCATCATGACCCCCAGTATTATATGACTTATGTCTGATCATTGACATACTCTTACTTTCTAGAGACAGTACCGAGATTACTGGACACAATTCCAACAATCTCCCACTTGTACTGGAATCTCTCTGTATTCATAATCCTTTTGTCTCAATATCTCGATTAGTCATAAGGCAAGATTAGTGTCATCCTTATAAAGCCTAATCTTGTTTATCGGACTCTGATTTGATACTGACAATCCAAACGACTCGGGAAAGTCCGTTTGAGCATGGCCATGCGTTTTCCAGTATTCAAATCTCCGATTGGCCTAGAGATATTCACTCCATTTATATTGGAGGGACAAATCCCATCTTGTTCCATCACTGTAAACTACTCATTTCATGATGTACCCAAACAAGGTCCTTATAGCTATCGCAGAACGATAGCGTTAGACAATGATCAAAGTACACCAGTCCATGTGCAGTCACATGCATGTGAACTCAGGTCTAAGGACTATACTCTATAGTCGTAGTAAGAATCTCTTATGACACAGATATAAATATCCTGAAGAGTTCTTATAAGCGGGTCTTGTCCGGTCGTATGTTCCCAACATACACCTATGTACTGACTTTGATGCCGCGCATCTATGACACATTGAGACTTTGTCATAAGTCACGTACCAATCCAATCTCACACGGTTGTTGGTGTTCCAATTTCAACAACCTTCGACTAGGGACAGGATGATATAAAACATCTATCAAATATAGGGTCTCATGATCAAGCTAAATGACTTTGATAACTCAAGATCAAGTCATTTACTTCGATGACCTATAAAATGGTTTATATCACTTTGGAACGATTATTTCATCACAGTTAAAATAATCTTGAAATAATAATTTCATTAAACATAAAATAATGTTTTACAAGAACATATCAAATAACTAAAATAAAGCTCACAAAACTCCCACTCAAATTTAGATTACATTTCAATGTTTCTAATGCCTACAGCTTCAGTCAGGAACTCGAGCTTAGGCCTTGGGAGTGGCTTTGTCAATGGATCAGCGACATTATCATCTGTCGGGACTCGGCTGATCTTGACTTCCTTTCTATTAACGATGTCACGTATCAAGTGAAATCTTCTTTGAACATGCTTGGATTTCTGGTGTGATCTTGGTTCCTTTGCCTGAGCTATAGCACCATTGTTGTCACAAAACAGTGCCATAGGCTCAGCCGCATTTGGTATCACACCTAGTTCCATAATGAACTTTCGTATCCAAACAGCTTCCTTCGCTGCTTCCGAGGCGGCGATATATTCAGCTTCTGTAGTGGAATCAGCAACGGTGTCCTGCTTGGAGCTTCTCCAACTTACTGCACCGCCATTCAGACAAAAGATATAACCGGACTGTGACCGGAAATCATCTGTGTCTGTCTGGAAACTTGCGTCCGTGAATCCACTGACTTTAAGCACATCACTTCCACCGTACACCAAGAACTTATCCTTAGTATGTCTTAGATACTTCAAGATATTCTTTACGGCAATCCAATGGTTTTCACCTGGATTTGACTGGTATCTACTCGTCATGCTCAATGCATAAGAAACATCAGGACGAGTACAGATCATGGCATACATGACAGATCCTATTGCAGATGCATAAGGAATATTCTTCATGCGCTCAAGCTCAGCAGCCGACGTAGGGCTCTGCTTCTTGCTTAGCGTTGTGCCATGCACCATTGGTGTGAAGCCCTTCTTGGAATCTTTCATGCTGAATCTTTGTAGGACTTTGTCAATGTATGAGTCTTGACACAAGCCTATCAGCCTCTTAGGTCTATCCTGATAGATCCTAATTCCAAGAACGTATGCGGCTTCACCCATGTCTTTCATGGAAAAACAACTTCCAAGCCAGTCTTTTACGGACTTTAGCATTGGAACGTCGTTTCCGAGAAGCAGTATGTCATCGACATACAGAATAAGAAATACAATCTTGCTCCCACTAGATTTCTTATACACGCATTGTTCTTCTTCGTTTCTGATGAAGTCAAATTGCTTGATCGCTTCATCAAAACGAAGATTCCAGCTCCTCGATGCTTGCTTCAATCCATAAATGGATTTATGAAGCTTGCATACTTTCCCAGCATTCTTCGGATCTATGTAACCGTCAGGTTGTGTCATATACACATCCTCTTCCAGAATACCATTCAGGAAGGCGGTTTTCACGTCCATCTGCCAAATTTCATAATCATGAAAAGCTGCAGTTGCTAGTAGAATCCGAATAGATTTCATCATAGCCACTGGTGAATAGGTTTCATCGTAGTCCACACCGTGAACTTGTCTGAAACCTTTTGCCACCAACCTGGCTTTATAAATCTGGACATTTCCATCCACATCAATCTTCTTCTTGAAGATCCATTTGCACTCGATGGCTTTTACACCAGCGGGTAAGTCAACCAACGAAAATACTTGGTTGACCGACATGGAGTCCATTTCGGAATCAGTGGCTTTACGCCACTTAGAGGAATCTGGGCCCATCATGGCTTGATTGAAGTTCGATGGTTCATCACCATCAATGATCAGAAGATCATGACAGTCAGTCACGAGGAACCCTTGATATCTCTCGGGTTCGTGACGGATCCTCCCGGATCTTCGAACTTCAGGTACCACAGGTTCAGGCTCTACAATTTCTTGTAGGGCCTCCTCCTGCTCTTCCTCATTAGGTTGAGCAGTATCCTGTTCATCTTGAATTTCTTCAAGCAGTACCTTACTCCCACTGTCTTTCTTAGAGAGAAACTCCCTCTCAAGAAAGTTACAATCCCGGGCAACAAAAATCTTGTTCTCGGAACGTAGATAGAAGTAATAAGCCTTGGTTTCCCGTGGATAACCAATGAAGTAGCATTTGTCAGATTTTGGTGTAAGCTTGTCTGAGATCAATCTCTTGACGTAGGCCTCACAACCCCAAATTCTGAGATAAGACAGCACTGGAGCTTCTCCAGTCCATAATTCATATGGTGTCTTTGCTACTGCTTTTGATGGCGCTCTATTTAGAGTGAACATTGCTGTTAGAAGAGCATATCCCCAAAGGGATATTGGAAGGTCTGTGTGACTCATCATAGATCGAACCATATCCAATAAGGTCCGATTTCTCCTCTCAGACACACCATTCCATTGAGGTGTTCCAGGAGGAGTGAGTTGGGATACAATCCCACACTCTCTCAGATGATCACTGAATTCTTGGCTTAAGTATTCTCCTCCTCGGTCGGACCGAAGAGCCTTAATGCTTTTGCCAAGTTGGTTATGTACTTCATTTTGGAATTCTCTGAACTTCTCAAAAGATTCAGACTTATGTTTCATTAAATAAACATATCCATACCTACTGAAATCATCAGTGAAGGTAATGAAGTACTGATAGTTTCCTCTTGCATTTGTGGACATTGGGCCACACACATCAGTGTGTATCAGGCCCAATAAGTCACTGGCCCTCTCGTTAGGTTTATTAAAGGGGGCCCGTGTCATTTTGCCCATCATGCAGGATTCGCATTTCTCACATGACTCAAAGTCAAATGAGCCAAGAAGTCCATTCGAATGGAGCCTCTTGATGCGTTTCTCGCTGATGTGCCCTAAACGACAATGCCATAGAAACGTTCGGTTTTCCTCATTAGGTTTAAACCGTTTTGTATTAATGTTATATATTGGCGCGGATTGATCGAGTATGTAAAGCCCATTCGAAAGAGGGGCAGAACCATAGAACAAATTGTTGCGATTGAAGGAACATAATTTATTCTTAACTGAAAAATCATAACCTTCCAAATCCAACAAAGAAATTGAAATAATATTTCTGCTTATAGCAGGTACAAAATAACAATTATTCAGTTCTAAAATCAATCCCGAAGGTAAAGACAACAAGTATGTGCCTACAGCTAGTGCTGAAACTTTCGCTCCATTCCCAACTCGTAGCTCCACTTGTCCTTGCTTCAGCCTTCTACTGTTGCTGAGTGCCTGCATATTAGTACAAATATGAGCCCCACAACCAGTATCCATGACCCATGAGGTATTATCAGAAGTAGTTGTATTAACTTCTATAACAAAAATACCTGATGAAGAAGTCTCGAAAGTCTTCTTCTTCAATTCCTTTAGACCTTCCTGGAATTTCTTACAATCTCTTCTCCAATGCCCCAGTTCTTTGCAGAACCTGCACATGTCAGTAGGCCCAGCCTTGGACTTGGGCTTGGGCTTTGGCGTGTTCTTGTCCGCGACTTGGACAGCCTTGGCCGCTCCCTTATCCTTAGCAGAGGATTTCTTAAACCCCTTGCCCTTTTGCACCATAAGCACATTGGGGTCCTTGGCGGTTTTCCTCAAGTTGGGCTCTGCAGTCTTGAGCATTCCGTGAAGCTCAGGTAGTGTCTTACTCAAGCCATGCATGTTAAAGTTCAGAATGAACTGATCATAGCTTGCAGGTAAAGACTGCAGAATGATGTCGCAGGCAAGTTCCTGGCTGATTGGGCAGTCGAGTTTCTGAAGATGATCGAGATAACCCATCATCTTCAAGACATGAGGACTCACTGCCGCATTCGCAGCCAACTTACAGTCCAAGAGGTTCTTAACTGTCTGGAACCTCTCAGTCCTAGCCTGCTCCTGAAAAAGCGATTTCAGGCTTGCCATTATCTCGATGGGAGACAATACACTTTCGAACTGTTTTTGCAGCTCAGGAGTCATTGTCACCAACATCAGGCAATAGACATCATTTTCATCTGACGAATGCTTTTCCCAAGCATTGTGCAGAGTCCTGGCAGCATTGGCAAGAGGCCTCTCGGGGAGGGGATCACGAAGGACATAATCCTTCTTCTCCTGCTTGAGGACCAGCCTCAAGTTCCTTGACCATGTCAGGAAGTTCGTTCCAGTCAGCTTCTCCTTCTCGAGAACAGACCGGATCGAGAATGTGTTTTGTGTGCTTGTAGTAGTCATATCTGAAATATATAAATAAAAAGGTTATTAGTTATTATGTTCAAAATGACTAATCTCGTATTAAAAATTTAATATGATTAATCACGCATTATATTCAATAACATCAGTTACCCTCAATAGAATATAATGATTCCAAGATCCACATATAACTAAGATTAAAGTGGGCCACTGGCCGTCACCCAACCTTAGCTTATATCGGTAAGCCCTATATCGGCTAATTATATCCGTGATATAACTCTTGGTTGTGAATCTGGGCCCGAGGCCCAATCCACTCTGATGTCTCAAGGCCCGAGACTCCCGATGGCCTAGTCAAGAAAACCAGACTATACAGTCATGTAATCATTAATGTCTGGGACTCCCAATGACATTTATGAATCACAAAACATCTTATCCACGCAAAAGTAGACACCCTCACACTGTAAGGCCATGAATACAATTGAATGGGCTTCGACAGCTGACATAGCCTGGACAAGACATCCAACGCTTGATATTATTTGAGGTTCGTAGGTTTATTAAATTTCATTCCCAAAATAGAAGATTACTATTTCGGGAAACTTTCTATTTTTGGAAACCTACTATTTTTGGAAACTTTCTAAAATTGGAAACTTTCTAAAACCGGAAACTTTCTAACTTTAGAAATTTCTTAAAATCCAAAACCCGCAAATCCAGAAACTTCTATTTTAAGAAACTTTCTAATTTCAAAATTTCGGAAACTTTAATTTAAAATCGACTTTATATTTTATAAAATAAATTTTAAATTGATCTGAAGAAAGACTCAAATAATTGGCCCAATTGTTTTAACTTCTTGGCCCGAGGCCCAAGAATTGGTCCATGTCCAAGACATGACCCAATTGTCCAATTATTTGACATAACCGGTCTGGTTCATTAAAATTGGTCTAACCAAATTTTAATTACTACGATGACCACAATTGTCAACCGGTTATTTACTAAACCGGAATTTCTCAATTTATTTGGTCCAACCAAATCAAATTAGAAATTCCTGGTTTAGGCACTAAATCCAATATTTCTTTCGACATTGGATTTCTTATCCCGGTTTAACCAGATTTAATAAAATTATTAAAATCTGTTTATTAAACCAGAACGAATCAATTTTAATTAAAATTTTAAACCGAACCGTCAAATGAACCGAACCGGCCCATTCAGGCCGTGACCTAGCCGCAATCGAGACGCGACATCGGCCAGCCGCGATCAACGGACGCGATCCGAGATCGGTCCATCTCTCTCGCGACGATGCTCGGCCGATGCTCGGCTCATCTCGACTTACGCACGGGACGCTCGGGACGGTGGCGGGACGATTCAGGCCGAGACGCGATCGAGACGATGCTCGGCTCTCGGCAGAACGCGAGTGGCTTCGATCCATGCGGTCGGGCCGATTGGATCCTTGCGATCGATCTCGGCCGAGCCATGCGATCGGTTTGCGCCTGCCCCTCACGGTCGAGTGATGCAACCGGCCAACGCGCGATCCATACGAACGGCTTGGCCAACGGTTCATCATCTCGGCCGATCGCAAAAACCCGAGTCATATAGCTCGGTTTTGCGATTTCAAACGTTTGTTCAGGATTCAAATCAGTTTCTTAAGTGTTTTTCTTATCAGTAGTTGATTCAGAACACTTCTAAACAGATTAAACGACCTAAACATGAATCTAAAACAAGAAATCCTAAGAACCAATGGCTCTGATACCACTGTAGGAATTGTTTAGTTGATCCTGATGTAATTCACAGATTCATATCAACCTAAACATACAGATCTAGGTTCTCTTGTATAGAAACATTAGATGATCTCACCTTTTACCTGTTTGTTGCAGCGGAAGGAATAGAACAGGTCAGAGATCAGAGAGATACACCGAGGGATGAATCCTCCAAAGGTTCACACACGCGATCACAGAAAACGGCTGCTAGACCGAGCTGATGGGAGGCGCAGGGAGAGAGGATTTTCGGCGCTGGGGGCTAGGGTTGGGGAAAGGAGATTTGGCTTTTTTGTTTATTAAAAGCCTTCTCTTTCCCTTTTGGGCTTATGGGCCCAAAACACCAATCTGATTAAATCCCATTTAATCAGACCCATTAATCTTTCTCTCTTAGTACGACAAATGCCTGGCACTTTTGTCGTACTTCTGCTAAGCCGTTCCAACACATTTTCCTGTTAGCTTAGGCGTGTGACCCATATGGGATCATATAATAAAGGCAATAAGTCCAAGACTTATAGATCATGAGCGGACTCTAGCAAGCCATCATGACCCCCAGTATTATATGACTTATGTCTGATCATTGACATACTCTTACTTTCTAGAGACAGTACCGAGATTACTGGACACAATTCCAACACGAAGATCAAAAAAATTCTGTGGAAGGTTCTTTCTGATGCTCTCTCAGTTGCGGATTTACTTGACTTGATTCTAGATGTCAAACTTGTGGCATGGAGGGTGAATCCATAAATCACATACTATTCTTCTGCCTTGTTGCTAGACAAGTGTGTGCTTTACTTAATGTCCCAGTTCTAGAAGCTGGTTTCCATGCAAGCTCGGTCTTAGTCAACATGAGCTATCTCCAAAACTTATAAAAGGACAAAAAGGCTCATATCCTGATTAAGAGGTGCTACCCGTGGGCTCTCTGGTTCTGGAAGAACAGGAACAAAGTCTGTTTTGAAGGGTTCACCTCTAGAATCTGTCCTTCAAATTTTGGATGAGACAGATTTTTGGTTCCAAGCGCAGGAAGAAGATCTCAAGGAAGAGTCAATGACTCAACAAGTGAGGCCCTCGTCTATTAGACAGAGGTGGGCTAAGCCTCCAGTGGACTTGACTATTTGCAACACTGGTCTCTCCTGGTCTAAGAGGAATCGCATTGGAGGTGTTGCTTAGGTTCTTAGAGATTCAGATGGAGTGGTTTTGATGCATAGTAGGAGGTTGTTCTTGAGGATCGAATCCCAGTTCCAGCTTCAAGTCAATGGTCTTATTTGGTCGGTTCAAGACATGTTATCTCTTAAAAGGAACTGTGTGATCTTTGCTATTGAAGCTTCAGACTTGGTTGGTGGGGGTTGTGAGACCAGATACGTGGCCTTCTTTCAATTTTTACTCTGCTGAGATCCTTTTCCACCTTAAGCTTTTTCAGGATTACAAGCTTCAAGTGGAAAGTGTTTTTTCAAATAGAGGAGCGTTTCTCATTGCGAATACGGTTACTCTTGATAGTCGCTTTGGCTCGTACGTAACGGATGGCCATCCCTTTTGGCTCATGAGGTCCTGGTGAGAAACTAGTCCTCTATTTGTTGTTTCTTTGAGTCTCGGTCTTTTGACTTATTTTGGCTAGTTCTCTTTATTGGGTTGGTTTTTCCATAACTTAGCACTCTTAGTCTTGAGGTTGGTGTTTGTATCCCTCATTTGGACTAAATGTTTTGAATCCCATAAACAATGGCTAAGACCTAGTTATGGTCATTTATTAATCAATTATTGACAAAAAAAAAAGTTCATTAATCTATTGACCGGCAATTGATCCGGTGGACTAGCTGATCTAGAGTAGTCTGGTTTGCTGTCCGGATCAGATTTAAAAACATTGCCTAGACAAAATGGTGGCTCAATCGTTTTTTCTCTTGATTTAGACATGTTTATTCGATTTTCATCCGTAAAAATAACACATATTAGAACGAGGATTAAGGGAAAGTTGACTTCTTAATGTATTCAGAACTATGAAGTCAGAACGTCGATGATTAGTGGTTGGTGTAAAAACCAGCCAACGATACCTCCTTAATAAACCTCTCCTGTCTTTTAATGCGTTTACGGTTTAATCACTTTTGCATTTAAATTAAATTGCATAGCATGTTCTAAAAATTTCAACTATGATCCATATGCAAAATGGATTCAATAGTTTTTTTTATATGGCTATCAAAGTTTGTTGATTAGTTTGATATCCTTTAGTGGGTTTATGGCCAACAAATGTTTTCAAAATCATCACAAACCAATCTCTTATATTCATGTTCTCTATCACCGATTATTCGAAATAAACTATTCAAAATATAGATACTAAGAGGTGAGACAAATTGGAAACGAAGATAATATTACCCATATTTTTGCTTGGGAGCAAGAGAGTTCAGCTGCGCTACGTCGTCAGCCACCAATTGAAAATCTTTTGTAGGCGAGAGACTTTTAATCTCACTCAATTTCTTGAAACAAAATTTCGTCACAAAGGTATGTTGCTCATTGTGATCGGGGTTTGAGAGGGAAGTAGATCTTTGTGAAATGGATCTTGACACGTTTGGCTGTTGGTTTAGTTGATGAAATAGTCCACTGCAATAATGTCTCCTTCGATAAATAAAAATTACAACTTGGTAGTATATATATAATATATGCATTGAACATCATAATCGAAGAGATCGAATAATATATAAACTTGCCGTGACCATCGGTTGTTTATTTGAACAGATCACTACATATGTGTAGTTTACACAAGAGTTTAGTCGTCACTCATCGCCGATTGGTATTTGAATAGATCATTATATATATATATATATATATAATTTTTTTTTCCAACGTCTTTGTATTAAGAACTAAAAAACATTATTCTGATACAATAAGATCATTATATTTATTTATTTTTATCTTTTTTGCCAACAGATCATTATATTTATATATATACAGGTTTTTTTTTTTCACTGGAAGATTTATCATTTCATTACCAAGAACGGATACATTGTTCGTACACAACCATAAGAAACTAAAGCCGGCTATCACATCTCGATACCGGAGCCAAGAGCCGACGGATTATAAGAGAATCCTCGGAGACATTAAAAACACCAGATAAACAACCCGAAATATAACAACAATAAGGCATAACCCGCTAGACATAAGAAGCTAGCAACAAGTAATAAGCAACACAAGGCAGATCGCGAACAAGCAAAGAGGACAACGAAAAGGAAGTGACCACCATACATCGAGAGAGAAAAGGAGCGTAACATCTGAAGCCAAGATTTATTGAGGCTGATCCACCGACACTCATTATATTGCTCCACGAATAGAAGCCACGAGCAAGCCGTATGCAAACCACACCAAAGAAGACGAGGGACCAAACCGTTTACCACTCGTCACCTATCGACTAGATGCGAAAAGGCCGAAGCCTCAATTCCTTAATGATGAGCCGGAGAACCCTTGCCAGAAGTAGAAGACCAAAGGCAGGAGATAAGGAAGATAACCGCAGGAACTATACCGTCGCACCAACAGGAAGGAAAAACACACTCCCAATACACAGAAAAGTCACCACCCGAAGCCTACTAACCCAGAAACACCACAGACAACTGAAGACCAAACCCCGCCAACTAACCGAAGCCGTATCCAGCGAGATCACCTCCACGAAGCTGAAACCCTATCAATAGATCTGACCACAGCCACCTCTTAACCGCAACTAACCCAAACTGACTAAACGAGTCACCCCAACCCCTTACGCTAGAAACCTGAAAGAGCAACAACTAAACCAAGACTAGGACTAACCAGAAACAACTTAACCAGCTCTACCCAAACAATACCACACGCCTCAACCACAGGAGACCAAACCGAGAGAGAGAGAGAGACGAGGAAGACAGTACCGTCAAAGAATCCCCGACCACCGGAGACCCCATCTGAACCGTCACAAGCCTCAGCTATCAACCACGCCACAGGACCGGCGCAGCAGACTCCAACTCGAGCTCCGTCAAACAAGAGCCACCCCACCCACCCTACAGCACAGATCCACGAACAAACACCACCCAGAGGAGCCATAGTCGTCCGATTCAGCAGTGCCGACGGCCAAGGGAGGAAGAGGGAGCCGGACTCCGGTGGGGAAGAAAGACGACGAAGTAGATCGGAAAAACAGAGCTGGCAGGACAGACAACCACCGCAAGGACGAAAAAGCAGAAAACACAAAGAGACAAGCAGGGAGGTCGACGTCGGAGCTGTGTGGGCCTCCACGCGCCGACCTCGAGACCGGATCTAGGAACGAGTCTTGACGGCGCTTAGGGTTTGTGGAATCGTGTTTTCTCCTCTCGGGTAAAAGTTGAAGGCAAACTGTTCGACCAGCTGTTCACGCGCAAGGCAAACTAACCGCAAATTTCTGTCCTATACCCTTTTTCTAATATATAAAAGGTAAGTTTATAAAATACTGAAGCAGATATGTACTATATTTACATTAATCAATTCACCCACTTGTTCACAAGTAAGAGAATCTGAAAAGATGCTTTTCTTACAACTCTCTTGATCATTTTTGATGAGGTCATCATATCTAATGTGTAAACAAAATATCTAATCAAGCCTTTCAACTCTTTTTTCAAGGCTTGCAACTTTTCTTTTTTATTTAGACACGTGGTTCCATCAGTTTTTTTAGTTATTTTTGGAATGACCAAATAGAGCATGCATGACAGATGGATGAAACTTCAGATCCCATCTCTTTACCACTACACCAAATATACTTGATTAGCTTGCAACTTCAAATGATGAATTTAGGAAGATCTTATTTGAGTAATCTCAACCCAAAAACTATTAAAAAGAATTTTCGTATATATGAAACTGCTTTTATTTATGTCTATTTCTCTTTTTTTACGTGCAGTTTAAAGTTTGAACTTCGTTTCACCAGATGTTCTGCATGTTAAGAACTTTTTGATGTATTTTCTCTATTTATAGATGTCCATTTTCATGAATAAAAAGTAAGTTAAGAGTTGAGAAAAATCAGAGATGTTCTCTCTTTGATATCTTAATATTATTGGAGTTCTATTTTTTGTGTAAGAATCCATAAATACTGAGTGTTATAGATTTATCATACATCCTTTCACAGATCCATTTGGCGTCCTTTTATCCATACCGTTTCTTTGATTCTTCAAAGAGAGCATGTTGGCCAGTTAAAGAGTTGTTGGATAAGCTTCACGACTTGAAGATAAAGATAACTTCTATCAAGATTGGTTAGGAGCTATAGATAGATTGTAATCCCATTAGGAATAGGAGTTATCTGTTTTCTTTTTTTATTAGGTTTAACAAAGTTGTGTTAAAGCGTAAAAATAAGATTGTTGAGTTGTGACAATCTTATGAGGTGATTAAGAGATTTTTTTAGTTTTTGAGAAGTTTCTAAGCATCAATAAAAGAGAGTTATTCTTTTATATTCTTGAATCACAAGTTATCAAACTATATTTGGTATTAGAGCGTTTTGGTTCGAATCCGATCAAGAGAGATTTGATTAAGACCTAACCTAAGAGCCGATCACCTTAAGCCATGGAGGTTTAACGAGAAGATAAAGGATTAGAGAAAGGAGTCTCTATCCAATGCCATATGTTAACCACCACGAATTACACAATGTGGGCTATGAGGATGAAATTTATGTTGCGGATTCACAAGGTGTGGGAAACCGTAGAAACAGACTAAGGAGATGATAAAAAGAAGGATATAGAAATAGCGTTGCTATTACAATCCATTCTGGAATCGATGATTTTGCAGGTATGTGAGCAAGAATCGCCTAAAGACATCTGTGAAACTATCAAAGCTCGTCATCTGGGAGTTGATCGAGTCAAGAAAGCGAGACTCTAAACCCTAATGGGTGAGTTTGATAAATTGAAAATGAAGGAATCAGATATAATCGATAACTTCGCGGGAAAGTTATCTGAATTATCGACAAAAGCCACTGTCCTAGGTCAAGCTATTGAAGAACCAAAGCTGGTGAAGAATTCCTAAATATTTTACCTATAAGCAAGTACATACATATCATAGCTTCTCTAGAACAAGTCCTAGACCTAAACACCACCGGTTTTGAGGACATAATAGGGAGGCTAAAGGCTTATGAAGATCGAGTGGGTGAAGAAGAAACTCAATATGAAACGCAAGGGAAGTTACTGTTTGCGAGTTCAGATCAAAGTTTAGGAGGAAACAAAGGAAGAGGTCGAGGCATAGGAGGTAGATATAGCTCAAGAGGGAGAGGTAGAGGACGTTCTAGTCATCAATAAAGTTCATCTACCCAACATCCTCAAGGTTATACGAAAGAAAAGAAGGATAAGGAACTTTCAAAGATCATATGTTACAAGTGTAATAAGTATGGTCATTATGCGTCTAGTTGTCCTGATAGGTCTCAAAAGACTCACGAAGCAAATAAAGTGGAAACAAAAGTAGCTTATCAATCACTTTATATGCATAGAAGTATGAATCTGGGAATAGAGAGGAAGGATTATGGTACTTAGACAATGGAGCAAGTAATCAAGAGCCTGGTGTAGATTTTGATGAAGTTTTTGCACCAGTGGAAAGACTTGAGACCATACGCTTACTCATTGGATTGACAGCCTCTCATGGATGGGAAATCCATCACTTGGATGTAAAGACAACCTTCTTACATGGAGAATTAAAGGAAATTGTCTTTGTTGAGAAATCTGAAGGCTTCTTGGAGAAAGGTCAAGAACATAAGGTATATAAGTTGTGAAAAGCGTTGTATGGTCTAAGGCAAGAGCCAAGGGATTGTAATACTAAGCTAGATTGGATCTTAAAGGAGATGTGATTTAAAAGATGCACAAAGGAAACTTCTGTGCATGCAAAGAAGATGGGGATACTCTTCTCATTGTGGCAATATATGTTGACGACCTATTCATAACAGGAAACACCTTCAAGGTAATAAAGGAGTTTAAACAAGGGATGTCATCTAAGTTTGAGATGTCAGATCTTGGTAAACTTACTTACTATCTAGGTATTGAAGTATACCAAGGAGAAGATGGAATTGAGTTTAAGTAAGAGGGTTATGCTCAAAGAATTCTAAAGGAAGCCAGATTAAAAAAGTGTAATACAACCCAAATTCCTATGGAATTCGGATTGAAGGTCTTTAAGGATCTAAAGGAAGAAGAGACAGATCCAACTACTTATAGAAGAAACATTGGATGCCTAAGATATCTTCGGCAAACTGATATATCATGGTTTTTACCCATTTTATACCATGATATAGATGTGTTTTTAGTGTCTTTTGTGTTCGTTTAGAGTTTTTTACAGGTTTAATCAGGTTTGGAGCTAATTGGAGATATTTGGAGCATTTTGGGACTTTTGGGACGTTTTGGCCGAGAGCTTAACTCACTGTCCGATTTATTGATCAAGCATCGACCGACACACCTTGTGCATCGGTCGACACACTAGAGAGATGGGCCGTACACGTCGGTTTAACAAGTTATGAAGATTTACAAAGAGGCCCAGAATAGTTCCAGTATTTACACAGAAGCCCCAGCCGAGATTAGGCTTATATATAAAGGATTTTGGTGTTTAATTTACTTACGCTTTCATACTTAGAGCTAAGAGATTTTTAGAGCTTTTGGGGCTGATCTATTTCCTGTATTCACTTATTTTGGAGAAGATTTCGAACCCCTTTGATATTTATTTCTCTTATATGCAATCTATTATTTCTATGATTATGTTTTCATCAATCATGTCTGAGTAGATCCATAGTTAAGTTTAGGGTTTCTCATTAGGGTTTGATGACTTGCTAGACTTGTTTAATTCAGTTAAGGATTCATATGATTAGAATGTTCTTCAAACTAAATTGTGCTTAATGCTAGTTCTAACCTGATCAATTAGAATCTAGATCTTAGGTTGCTAAATTCGACACGAGAGTGTGTTTTAGAATCTGAACTATTTAGGTTGAGCAATTAAATTATTCGCAAAGAGATTTGGTTTAGTTTAATTGCGAACATATCGAACTTGAACTTAATGCTAGTTTAATCTGTTAGTAATTGCAAAGAGATTTGGATTACTGCACTTAGACTTAGAGAGTTTTCGCAAAGAGATTTGGTTAATTCTATTTCCGTGATTTGAGTTCTAGAACTGAGTTTAATTAGATCCTGACTGATTAACTTGTCTGCTTGTCTGATTTCCTGAGAATACCCTAGGCTTGACGCTTTTAGTTTATTGCTTTCACAACCAACTTGCTATTGTTTACTTTCTTGCTTCGCAATTTATTTACTTCACCATCTGCTTATTTCTAGTATTAATCTCTACGTTTCTGATTCTATTGAGACCAAGTGTCCCTGTGGATTCGATAACCCTATATACTACTTTGACGATACTGTGCACTTGCAGTTTAGAATAGGGTAAAACTTAGAACCTATCAAGTTTTTGGCGCCGTTGCCGGGGACTCTTAGAGTCTTCGATAGGACCGAACTTAGGGTTTTTACTAGAAATTTTTCTTTTTGTTTTTGCTTTTTTCGTTTTATTTTCATAATTTGCTAACTTTTTCCCTGTTTCTTTCTGTCGCAGGTACGACTTTCGCCTTGCGTCGATCGTTGCATCCCTTTGCGTCGATCGTCACTCGGCGATTTGAGATTGAAACGATCGTTGCACTGATAGCATCGATCGTTGCTGGACGATTACAGACAGTTTATGCCAACGCAGAAAACTCGAAGTAATCCGAACTCGAGCTTAGTTAATCTCGGACTAGAGGAACTTGGACGTCTAGAAAGAACTATCAGAAGAGAAAAGAGAGAGAGAATGGTACGAGAACGTCTGATCTTGAGACCAGATGCTGAAGGTACCCTGAGGGACCAAGATAACAACCCGTACAATGCTGCTGGGCATCGGGTTGATGCTGAAGGGAACGTGATCCCAGACCCACCTGAGCCACAACCGCATGCGCAAGGTCAAGCTCAAGGTCGACAGATGATTGTCCATGAAAGGACTTTCGCTGACTACAACAGACTAGATGAGTTTCATAGAAACCGAACAGCCTTAGTACTTCCTTGTTTCGAGAGGGAGGATTTTGAGATCAAGACCATCTACTACTCGCTGATGAGACAGAATGCTTTCCATGGGCATCCAACAGAGCAGCCTATGGACCACATTGATTCGTTTGAGGACATAATCAATGGCATGAAGTATGATGGAGTTTGCCAGGATTATCTGTTCCTTAAGCTCTTTCCTTACAGTCTCGCTGGAGACGCTAGTGCATGGCTGAAGCAACTAGCACCTGGTCAGTTTACCACTTGGGCAGCACTGAAAAGTGAGTTCCTGAGACATTTCTACGATGATGCGCGTTCAGACCAGTCCAGACAGGACATACTCACCTTTTCACAAGGAGCTGTGGAGCCTTTAAAAGCTGCTTGGATGAGATTTAGGAAGTATCAGCGTGACTGCCCACACCATGGATTCAGTGAAGTCACATTGCTAGGTATTTTCTTCAGAGGCATAGATCTGCCATATCAGTCTGCACTGGATAACTCCAGTAATGCAAACTTCAACACCAGGACTCCTACACAAGCTAAGCAGTTGATTGAGAACTTAGTAAGCAGCAACAGTTGCAAGACTATGGATGAGAGTAGGAAGAAATCTGGTGGAAGTGTTGATAACTCAGAGATGGCTGAATTGAGATCCAGGATGGACAAAATCTGCAATCTTCTAGGTGAAAAGAAAGCTGTCCACTTTTCTCAAGAAGTAGAAGTAATTCAGACTGAGGAGGACACTCAGGAAGAAGATGTGAATTACATCGGAGGATCTGGTTTCCAAGGAAACAGATTTGGATATCAATCTGGGAACAGATTTTCCGGTGGAGGACAAAGGAATACCTTCACAGGAAATCAAGTAACCTATGGACCTTCATCTTATCAGACCCCTCCTCGGCCACTGCTCATAAGAGTAAGATAGAGATAATGCTGGAACATGTGCTGGAAAATCAGATTAAGAGTGCTGCAGACTTCGACAAAAAGGTAGATAATGTCTATGAGAAGCTGAATGGGAAGTTTGAATTCCTGAGCACCCACGTGGAAGAGCTTGATGCTAAGGTTGCAAGAATTGCTGGACATGCTCAGAGGGAAGATGGATATCTCCCAGGACGAACTGACGCTAATCCGAAGTACCAATGCAATGCAGTGACTTTGAGAAGTGGTAAGGAACTGTTACCTAAACAAAACAGGCAGCTGAGCGTTGAGGAACTCGTAGAGATTGAAGAATTGGAAGATGAAATTCGTGACATTCGCGATGCATCGGTCGATGGACCCAAGCAACGGTCGACGCAAAGCGATAACGTAGAAACTGTCGTCGCGAAGTCGCCCAGCAACGATCGACACAATTCTAGTGACGGTCGATGCAAGGGGACTGCTGAGGATTCAAAACCAGAGAAATCAAAACAGTCGACCGAAAGAGTTTACAAGCCAAAAATACCCTATCCCAAGAATCCCAGGAAGGCTAGGAACGAGAGGCAGTATGCCAAATGCAAAGAGTTCATAAAAAGGTGAAAGTTGAAGTACCTTTGCTTGACTCCATGGATACCTCGCCTATGATGAGGAGATGCCTTAAAGATATGATTGCTGGAAAATGGATTGATGAAGAGAGTGTGATGATGATCAGTGAGGTATGCAGTGCAGTAATTCAGGGCAGAACTCCTGAGAAGTTAAAGGATCCTGGGAGCTTTGTATTAGATTGTACTATCTACAGAGAGAGGTTCGAAAGATCCCTATGTGATCTTGGTTCCAGTGTGAATCTTATGCCTCTCTCGGTTGCTAAGAGGCTCGGTATGACTGATTTCAGACCCACTAGGATATCACTGGTTCTAGCAGACAGAACGATCAGGATTCCCGAAGGAGTATTGGAGGATGTGCCTATAATGATTGGCCAATGTGCGATTCCCACTGACTTCGTGGTTCTGCAGTATGGACAGGAACCAAAGGATCCACTAATTTTGGGCAGATCTTTCTTAGCTACAGCTGGTGCGATGATTGACTGTCAGAGAGGTAAAATAGTTCTGAATGTGGGTGATCTGAAGATGAGTTTTGACATGAACAAACTGGTAAAGAGACCAACCATCGACGGACAGACTTTCTATGTGGACACACTTGGTGAATTAGCTGCAGAGTACTTTCACCAATCACATGCTGAAGATCCACTAGAAAGAGCTTTACTGAGCTCTATAATGGAGTTGGAGTACCTAAAGGACGAGCCAGCAATGTGCTATACAAGACTGATGGATTATGTTGAAGTTGCAATGCAGGTGGAAGTATCTGACGCGACGATGCAACGATCGACACTCACCAAGCATCGGTCGTTGCAAGGCGACGCAGACTGGGCAGAGGAAAAGGCTCCGAAAATAGAATTGAAACAACTTTCATCCGTGCTAAGGTACGCATTTCTTGGACCAAATTCAACTTATCCAGTGATTGTTAACGCTAGTTTGAACAACGCAGAGCTCACTTTACTGCTAAGCAAGCTGCGCAAGCATCGCAAAGCTCTTGGCTATTCTCTTGATGACATTTCAGGTATCTCACCAGAGCTGTGCATGCATCGGATACACCTTGAGGATGAGTCTAAGACATCTGTTGAGCATCAGAGAAGGCTTAATCCTAATCTGCAGGAAGTGGTTAAAAAGGAGATTATGAAACTCCTGGATGTTGGAATCATCTATCCTATTTTAGACAGTGATTGGGTAAGTCCAATCCATGTAGTGCCTAAGAAGGGCGGAGTTATAGTTGTGAAGAATGAGAAGAACGAGCTGATACCTACTAGGACTGTAACGGGACACAGGATGTGCATAGATTACAGGAAGCTGAATGCTGCAACCAGAAAGGATCACTTTCCCTTGCTTTTCATCGATCAGATGCTGGAGAGGTTAGCCAATCACCCTTACTACTGCTTCCTCGATGGATACTCAGGTTTCTTTCAGATTTCTATCCACCCAGAAGATCAGGGAAAGACTACTTTCACTTGTCCATATGGCACATTCGCTTACCGTAGGATGCCTTTTGGACTCTGTAATGCTCCTGCCACTTTTCAGAGATGCATGATGTCCATATTCACTGATATGATTGAAGACTTTATGGAGGTATTCATGGATGATTTCTCAGTCTATGGATCATCTTACAATGAATGTCTAGATAATCTGTGCAAGGTGCTGACTAGGTGCGAAGAAAAACACTTGGTCCTTAACTGGGAAAAGTGCCACTTTATGGTCAAAGATGGCATTGTTCTTGGACATAAAGTATCTGAAGCAGGAATCGAAGTGGACCGCGCTAAGATTGAGGTAATGACAAATCTTCAGGCGCCTGATTCTGTTAAAGCTATTAGAAGCTTTCTTGGACATGCTGGTTTCTATAGGCGTTTCATCAAAGACTTCAGTAAGATTGCTAGGCCACTAACTGCTTTGCTGTGTAAGGATACCAAATTTGAGTTCAATGCAGATTGTCAGACTGCATTTGAACAGATCAAGCAGGCATTAGTGAGTGCTCCAATAGTTCAGCCACCAGATTGGGATCTACCTTTTGAGGTTATGTGTGATGCAAGTGATTTTGCTGTAGGAGCTGTTCTAGGACAGAAGAAGGATAAAAAGCTTCATGCTATCTATTATGCTAGTAGGACACTAGATGATGCGCAGAGAAACTATGCAACCACAGAAAAGGAACTGTTAGCTGTTGTCTTTGCTTTCGAGAAATTCCGCCCCTATCTTGTTGGCTCCAAGGTGATTGTTCATACTGATCATTCAGCCCTGAAGTATCTGATGCAGAAGAAGGATGCTAAGCCAAGATTGTTAAGATGGATTCTATTGCTTCAGGAGTTTGACATTGAGGTGAGGGACAAGAAGGGAGTTGAGAATGGAGTTGCCGATCATCTTTCAAGGATGCTAGTTGAGGAAGACGTGCCCATAAATGATTATTTGCCCGAGGAAAACGTCAACATGATTGGTGCAGTTTTTCAGATGGATTTGGGAGGAGAGTTGCAGAACTGTCGGGAAATTCGCACTGTGTCGATCGATGCCACACTGGCAACGGTCGATACAAGTATCGGAGAAGCAACGATCGACACATGCACGCGCAACGATCGATGCATACCTGATACGAGCCGAGAGACCTTCAAGATCAGAATTGGGAATTATGACTTCGAAATCTCTGCTGTAGCAACCTCTGATCGACCATGGTATGCTGATATAGCTAACTACCTTGCTGCTGAGACTGAACCAGATGATCTGAAGGGTTATGAAAAGAAAAGATTCTTTAGAGAGCTTAGAAGGTACTACTGGGATGAGCCTTATCTCTACAAGCACTGCTCAGATGGCCTGTACAGGAGATGCATTGCTGAATCAGAAGTTCCAGACATCCTCTTCCACTGTCATGGATCAGATTATGCTGGACACTTTGCTACATTCAAGACTGTGTCTAAAGTTCTGCAAGCAGGTTTCTGGTGGCCTACAATGTTCAGAGACACTCATTCTTTCGTCTCTCAGTGTGATGTTTATCAGAGAAGAGGGAAAATCAGCAAGAAGCATGAGATGCCTCAGAATTTCATTCTGGAAGTTGAGGTTTTCGATTGCTGGGGCATAGATTTCATGGGTCCTTTTCCCTCATCCTATGGGAATAAATTCATCTTGGTTGATGTGGACTATGTGTCTAAATGGGTTGAAGCAATAGCTAGTCCAACCAATGATTCTTCGGTGGTCATTAAGCTGTTTAAAACCATCATATTCCCCAGATTTGGAGTGCCTCGTATAGTGATTAGTGATGGAGGATCTCATTTTATCAATAAGGTCTTCGAGAAGCTGCTGAAGAAGCATGGAGTTCATCACCGAGTCGCCACTCCTTATCACCCTCAAACCAGTGGACAAGTTGAGGTTTCTAACAGGCAGATCAAAGAGATCCTTGAGAAGACAGTTGGAAAGACAAGAAAGGATTGGGCAGCAAAGCTAGATGATGCATTATGGGCTTATAGGACAACATTCAAAACACCACTTGGGACCACTCCATTCCATCTGCTATATGGAAAAGCATGTCATCTTCCAGTGGAGCTTGAACACAAAGCAGCATGGGCTGTGAAACATATAAATTATGATCTTAAGTCTGCTGCGGAAAGGAGATTTATACAGCTTAATGAGTTAGATGAGATTAGACATTTTGCTTATGAGAACTCAAAGCTGTACAAGGAGAGGACTAAGGCATATCATGACAAGAAGATTGTCTCCAGACAATTTGAGCCTAATGATCAGGTACTTTTATATAACTCTCGTCTGCATTTGTTTCCAGGAAAGCTGAAATCAAGGTGGTCTGGTCCTTTCACAATCAAAGAAGTGCGTCCGTATGGAGCTGTCGTTCTAACTGGTAAATATGGTATTGAATTCACTGTGAATGGACAGAGGGTGAAACATTATTGGGCTAAGGCCGAAATTTCAGAAGGTCAGATTCTGCCTCTGGATGATGCACCCTCCACCTAGATCGGCTGAAACGTCAAGCTATTGACGTTAAAAGAGCGCTGAGTGGGAGGCAACCCACTGTTTTCGTTTTTGCATTTTGATTTTAGTATTTTCATAGGGTTTTACGCTTGTTTCTGGTTTTGGTGAGTTTTGTTTGCAGGTCTCGGATTAAAACGCAGTGCGTCGATCGACACACCATTGTGTCGATCGTCACTGTACGAAAGAATCGCATTGCAGCGATCGTTGCGGTCCTGAGCAACGATCGATCCCCAACGAAAATCGCACAGCAACGGTCGGTGCACCTAGTGCAACGATCGATGCCTGACTGCGACAGAGGTAAAAACCCGAGAGAACTAACCATTCCATTAAGAAAATTTTCTTTTCTTTCTTTTAACCAATCCCTTGCTTGACACTACTGGGGACAGTGTGTCTTAAGTGTGGGGGAGGTTCTACTAATTACTTTCTTTTGTTTTCTTAGAGTCAGTTAAAATTTTAAAAATTTGATTTTTGAGTCAAACTTTGTTTAAGTAGGAAACAATGATTTTTTTAGAAGATTAGCAGCATTTGCAGGAACTTAAGTAACCATTGCGATAAAGCTGCAGATTATCTATGACTATTAGAAAACCCCATCACAGATCAACCTACTGAGAACACCCACATCACTTCAGGTATCAGAGGATCTTTTACTGACTTCAATTTAATCCTGACTTTAGATTTCTCACCTAAGGGCTTGGTATACTTTATGTCGGACTCCCTTGTTGGTTCTGACACAGCCTGTAAACCTGTCCTATTTGGTTCCCTTCTCCCCTTCCATAAAGTAAAAAAAAAAAAAGATAATAAACTGCGGATGAGTTAGTAACTCCGAAGTGGTCATGGGAATGGTAGCAAACACTATTTTCTCTCATGTGATCCATGGAATGTGTCCAAAATACACCCCAAAACGGGAAGAACACTGATAAAAAAAATAAAATGATACCCAGTGGGGAAAAATCAGTTGTTAAGGAAGGGAAAGAGAAGAAAGGGATTAGAGAAAAACAGTTTGGTGGTCTAGAGCTGGCAAGGTAAGAATCCATGTGCCTTTAGATCGATACCCCTTAGGTGAGACCGCACTTAAATATATGCAGAAGTCAGTAGGGAGAATTTGAATGCGTGAATGTGATTGTGGCGTTTACTTAGGACAGTTGCTAAGTGTGGGGGAAGTATATGTTGGTCTTGATGTATGTGGATTGATTCTTTCATGTGGATTACTAAGGGGAATCTGAATGTTGTTGCTTCTACGACAAAATGAGTTTCTGAAGAGTTTTCAAACCTCTTCACTGCATTTTAGTTCTCTGTTTTGCTTGAGGGCAAGCAAAGGCTAAGTGTGGGGGAGTTGATATATCATGGTTTTTACCCATTTTATACCATGATATATATGTGTTTTTAGTGTCTTTTGTGTTCGTTTAGAGTCTTTTACAGGTTTAATCAGGTTTGGAGCTAATTGGAGATATTTGGAGCATTTTGGGACTTTTGGGACGTTTTGGCCGAGAGCTTAACTCACTGTCCGATTTATTGATCAAGCATCGACCGACACACCTTGTGCATCTGTCGACACACTAGCGAGATGGGCCGTACACGTCGGTTTAACAAGTTATGAAGATTTACAAAGAGGCCCAGAATAGTTCCAATATTTACACAGAAGCCCCAGCCGAGATTAGGTTTATATATAGAGGATTTTGGTGTTTAATTTACTTACGCTTTCATACTTAGAGCTAAGAGATTTTTAGAGCTTTTGGGGCTGATCTATTTCCTGTATTCACTTAATTTGGAGAAGATTTCGAACTCCTTTGATATTTATTTCTCTTATATGCAATCTATTATTTCTATGATTATGTTTTCATCAATCATGTCTGAGTAGATCCATAGTTAAGTTTAGGGTTTCTCATTAGGGTTTGATGACTTGCTAGACTTGTTTAATTCAGTTAAGGATTCATATGATTAGAATGTTCTTCAAACTAAATTGTGCTTAATGCTAGTTCTAACCTGATCAATTAGAATCTAGATCTTAGGTTGCTAAATTCGACACGAGAGTGTGTTTTAGAATCTGAACTATTTAGGTTGAGCAATTAAATTATTCGCAAAGAGATTTGGTTTAGTTTAATTGCGAACATATCGAACTTGAACTTAATGCTAGTTTAATCTGTTAGTAATTGCAAAGAGATTTGGATTACTGCACTTAGACTTAGAGAGTTTTCGCAAAGAGATTTGGTTAATTCTATTTCCGTGATTTGAGTTCTAGAACTGAGTTTAATTAGATCCTGACTGATTAACTTGTCTGCTTGTCTGATTTCCTGAGAATACCCTAGGCTTGACGCTTTTAGTTTATTGCTTTCACAACCAACTTGCTATTGTTTACTTTCTTGCTTCGCAATTTATTTACTTCACCATCTGCTTATTTCTAGTATTAATCTCTACGTTTCTGATTCTATTGAGACCAAGTGTCCCTGTGGATTCGATAACCCTATATACTACTTTGACGATACTGTGCACTTGCAGTTTAGAATAGGGTAAAACTTAGAACCTATCACATACAAGACCAAACATAGCATTTTTAGTAGGATTTGCTAGCATATATATATGCAGAGTCCAAGAAAATCACATGGAGAGGTGTGTTATATCATGGTTTTCTGAGTTTTTAACCATGATATAGTTGTATATATTGAGTCTTTAACCTGGTTTTTAGAGTCTATTGAGTCTTCTACAGGTAGACTTGCATTTGGAGCAAAGGATGGGATTATTGGACGTTTCTGGTGATTTGTGCAACGAGCTGAAGTTGGTGTCTTGACCACGATTGAGTGTCGACCGACACTGACTTGGATGTCGGTCGACACTGAGCACGACAGAACAACATCCGATAGTTAAAGACAAGTTTTGAATATTTTTAGAATTGCCTAGAAGTTTTTCTTAATTCTAAATTGACCCCAAAACATGTTTAGAGAGTTTAATTAGGTTTTCAGACTCGTTCTACCTTTGATCTTGTTCTAACTTTGTTCTTGCTTGAGAGATTGGGAGATATTGAGTTGGGGTTGATTCTTGCTACTTGTAACATTGAGAGAAGAATTTTGAACCCTTTTTACTTTATCTATTCAGTCTTTTGGTTTTCTATTCATGATGTGTTGTTTGATTACTAATATGTCTGAGTAGTAACCTAGTTAGATTTAGGAATTCTCACAAAGGTTTTATGCTTGTTTGACAACTGATTAATTAGGATTCACCATCTATTGTTCATCACCTAAGTGTGCTTAATACTGAATTTTGGACTGATCACCTAGGGTTTAGATCTAAGATAATTGACAATAGCATGAGAGTGTGAGTTATAATCTGAACAAACTTAGAGTGAGAAATTTGACTAGATACAAAGAGATTTAGTTTAGGAGAATTGTGAACCGATATAACATGTTATTAATGCTTGTTTAGAACTCTAGGATCACAAAGAGATTTGGATCGCTAGGTTGCTAGATATAGAAATAATCTCAGCGAGAGTTGGATTATTTAGCATTGTGTTTCTAGTTCTTGAACCTGTTTTAATCTGAATCCGGTTAGTTAAGTGTCTAGCATAGCATAATTCCCGAGAACTTCCTAAGTCTAGCGCCTTTCTTCTTATTGAAAACACCTTCTAGTTTATTGCTTTTGTTTACTGTTGTCTTTGGATTTTATTTAGCTTAGCTTGACAACATATAATCTATCGTGTGACCGTGAGTCCTTGTGGATTCGATACCCTAAGTACTACATTGCATAACTGTGCACTTGCAGTAGAATAGCTCTGAGCCTATCAAGGTGATAAAAAAATTCTAAGGTATCTAAAAGGAACAGTCGGATATGGTCTGAAGTTCAAACGTGACACAACCAAAAGGCTTGTGGGATACAGTGATAGCAGCCACAACATTGATCCAGACGATGGGAGAATTACAACAGGTCACTTGTTCTACTTTGGCTCTTCACTGATCACTTGGTGTTCACAAAACAGAACACAATAGCTATGTCTTCATGTGAGGCCGATTTTATGGCAGCAACAGAAGCAGCGGAAAGCCATCTGGTTACAAGATTTACTTAGTGAGATCGCAAGCTGGAAATCAGAAAGAGTGCTTATCAAGATTGATAACAAATCAGCCATAGAACTCACTAAGAATCATATGTTTCATGGAAGAAGCAAACACATTCATAAGCGCTATCATTTCATACGAGAATATATTGAAAGAGAGCAATTTGATGTGGAGCATGTACCACGAGTGGAACAAAAGGCAGACATCTTGACAAAGGCTTTGGCAAGGATTAAGTTCAAAGAAATGAGAAGCCTCATAGGAGTTCAAAATCTATCTAAGCTTGAGTCAAAGCTTAAGAGGGAGATTGTTGGATAAGCTTCAAGACTTGAAGATAAAGATAACTTCTATCAAGATTGGTTAGTAGTTATAGATAGATTGTAATCCCATTAGGAATAGGAGTTATCTATTTTCTTTCTTATTAGGTTTAATAAAGTTGTGTCAAAGCCTATAAATAAGATTATTGAGTTGTGACAATCTTATGAGGTGATTACAAAATTGTTTAGTTTCTCAGCAATAAATAAAAGAGAATATTTTTAATATTCTTGAATCACAAATTATCAAACTATAAAAGTCACCAATTCCATTTCACTCCATCAACCATTCATTTAAATCTTTAGAGAGTGCTCTTCGGACAACTATAGAATCACCATCAACCATCACAATTTTGGATCCAACACTTGGGTTCCTATATCAGCATCTAAGGTGAGATCGTATCCATCCAATAAAGAGTGGATCTGATTCTTTCAGGTGAGATAATTGACAACAGTGAGTTTTGTGATGTTAACCATGTTAACATGAAGGAGTTGATCGGTTGTGTTTATGATATCTGTGATATTAGGCGCAGCCATTGAAGAAGAGAAGAAAGTAGATGGGAGTAAGGAGAAGAAGATGCGGAAGGAAGACAGCCAGTAGAAATTTTTTTTTGAGTATCGTCTAAGTACTTGATACCATGAAAGAATGAGTATTCAATATATATTTCTACAATGTACAATCGTAAGAATATATACAGAGGAAGGAGGAAGCATCTAGGTCTAAGGTCATTATAACAGCTTCCATAAGTGGCACAATCAAATATTGTGTTTTGAAGTACAATCTCTAATTGTATCTCTTATATAAACTTCATTTACAAATCTCCGAGACATCAATGGGATGAAGAACTTGTTAGAGATTTTTTTTTAATATTTGGTTAGTAGTTGCCAGTTGGGGAGCTTTTGGCTTTGGAAGAGTTAGGATATACTCACACTGTTTCACAAAGATATATGTTTTAACATTTTCACACATATTAAGAAATTATTTGTAATGCAAATTTTAACCTCTCAACAATATCATTATTACTTTCAACTTTATCTTGGAAAGTGTATTCTCATTTATTTAGCATGGGTAAAATAGGTAAACAATTCAAAATTTTACATTGGAAATACAAAACTTGTATCTTTGTGAAACAAATTTTCTTCTTAAAACATACATCTTTGTGAAACGGAGGGAGTATTTACAACAAACCTCCAAGATCTTTAAAATTCGTGATTGCAATCCTTGATTCAAAGCTAATAAAGTGAGAATTTTGATGTGCATGATTCTTACTCAATTTTAAGAATGGGTCTTAAAAGCATAATGTGTAATATTCAACATCAAACCTGATCAAGCCTAATGGGTAGAATGTAAACATCAAAGGACCAACTAATTTGGAAAATGTGTCTTTAGGCTTGCAAGGAATTTATGTATCAGTCTTTTACGAGAAGGAAAAACTCCAGCAATGAAGTTTGGAATTGACGAAGATGACAGTCGGCAACAAAACAAACACATCTCAGGGGTGAATTGCACTGACTATATCTTTTTATATTTTTCCTTGCAATCTTGTGTCTTTTCAAATCTTTGTTCAATTTTGTATCTTTTTTCGTGGGTCCCGCCTGTCAAAAGACCATTTTGTCCTTCACAAATAGAAAAAAAGAGAAAACATGAGCGTGGGTGGATGGGTTGATTCTATTTTATTATTTTTTTTCTTTTATTTCCCCTTCTTCTTTCTCTTTCTTACTTTTCTATTTTTTTTCACCCCACATTTTTTTAACGAAGGATGTGATAAATTGGATGTGGTTTCCGGACATATAGACCGCCGGAATGGAATTAGAACATGTCGACCTATCAGAATTCAAAAAAAAAAAAAAAATCGGACGTAATACGAAAGTTGCGAATGGATAGTTGAGGCTAGTTGTCCATAAAATTCATCCATGTGGATACTACAATAATCATATCACATGCAAGACCACATATTGTCCATCATAAACCATCTTGTTAAGCATTTGACCACCTATTTTCCATCATAAAACGTTTACCTATGATAAGCATCATGTTAACAATTGTCCATCATAAGCGTTTCTCATGGTAATCATCTTGTTAAGCATCTTGTCCATCATATGTTAAACTATCTTGTTAAGCATGAGATGTGATCGTCCAACAACTCTTGATCACCTATTGTCCATCATAAACGTTTACCCATGGTAAGCACCTTGTTAACTATTGTCGATCATAAGCGTTCCATGTGGATACTACAATGATCATATCACATGCAAGACCACCTATTGTCCATCATAAACCATCTTGTTAAGCATTTGACCACCTATTGTCCATCATAAAATGTTTACCTATGATAAGCATCATGTTAACGATTGTCCATCATAAGCGTTTCTCATGGTAATCATCTTGTTAAGCATCTTGTCCATCATATGTTAAACTATCTTGTTAAACATGAGATGTAATCGTCCAACAACTCTTGATCACCTATTGTCCATCATAAACGTTTACCCATTGTAAGCATCTTGTTAAATATTGTCGATCATAAGTGTTCCATGTGGATACTACAATGATCATATCACATGCAAGACCACCTATTGTCCATCATAAACCATCTTGTTAAGCATTTGACCACATATTATCCATCATAAAACGTTTACCTATGATAAGCATCATGTTAACAATTGTCCATCATAAGCGTTTCTCATGGTAATCATCTTGTTAGTGTCCACGAATAATCGACTCAACGTACTTTTGTGATGTGGATACTACAATGATTATATCACATGCAAGACCGCCCATTGTCCATCGTAAACCATCTTGTTAAGCATTTGACCACCTATTGTGATCGTCCAACAACTCTTGATCACCTATTGTCCATCATAAAACGTTTACCTATGATAAGCATCTTGTTAATGGATAGTGGTCTACACCTACTCTATGTCCACAAATTCACAATCATGTGAACTCTTAACCAACTTTTGTCCATTAGATCCGCACTTTGTGTCCATCATATGTTAAACCATCTTGTTAAGCATGAGATGTGATCGTCCAACATACTTTGTGTCCATAAATAATCATATGTTAAATCATCTTGTTAAGCATCTTGTCCATCATCATTCATGTTAAACTCATCTTGTTGAGTATCTTGTCCACGAATAATCATATGTTAAACGTTTACCCATGGTAAACATATTTTTGGATTCATCATTCATGTGATCGTCCAACATCATATGTTAAATCATCATGTTAAACATCTTGTCCATCATAAGTATACACGTGGATGGATGTTGTGGACATATACTCTAAACTATCCATTCGCAACTTTCATATTAAGTCCGAATTTTTTTTTTTTTTTGAATTCCGATAGATCGTCCCGTTCTAGTACCATTCCGACAATCTACAAGTCCGAAAACCTCACCCAATTCATCCTATCTACAATTAAAAAAACTTGAGGTAAAAAATAATACATAAAGTAAGAAAGAGAGTGTAAGAGAAAAGAAAAGAATTAAAAAGAAAATGAAATTCGGATGGATAGTAGATAGATTTATGGATAGTTTATGTAATTAACTATCTATCACAAGAAGACAAAATGTAAGGTTAGAATGGTCTTTAATCGGCGCTAAAAGACAAAAAAAATACAAAAATGCAATTGGATTTTGAAAGATATAACTTTGCTATTACTTTTCAAAAAAGATACACTAGGTGCAATTAATCCCACATCTCAATCCCACATCTCAGACAATAAAATGTTTCAATCACACACACACACTGACACACACGCACACACACACGTGCCAAAAGCAGAAGGTTTTACAAAACACCCATTAAAAAGGGACAAAGGACTTCGAATCAGGTTTACCGCAAAAGAACAAAACAAAAGGGAGAACTTTGAATTGTATTCATCGATGTCTGCCTGTCGCACCAGTTCTTTTTTACAGGCTTGCATTGCATGTCTACTTCACCTAAAAGACAAAGTGAGGAGTGGAATTAAAATATAGAAAACCGTTGATTCTATAATGGAACATAAGAAATATATAGTACCAGATGAAGTTAAGAAACAGAAGCTGTGTGGAAGGCATGACGAAATCGCTCTTCAGCTTCATTCTCCCATTCAACTCCGTCTAACCATCCGTCGTCATCCACTTCTATGCGAAGATAATCAACTCTGTCCACACTCGTGGAATTTAATGGAAGCTTACGTAGCTTCAGACACTTTGCTATAATGACTTTCTGCAGACTTGGTAAAGAGAGTGAACTCCAATAGATGCTCTCTAGTTCATCCAAAAAACCTAAATCAAGAACTCGTAGCTTTCGAAAAGGTTCATCCTTTACATCCCCAGCATTCTTTTGGCTTATTATTTCTATCATCTTAGGTGAGTTTTTGACGTCTAGAGACTCGAGATTCGCAGCATATATCAGCCATGTCAAATCCGTTAGCCCTAAGCATGAGTAGAGTACCACAGCTGAGAGGTTCTTGAACCAGCTCTGAGTTATTCGAGTGGATGATGTTGATGGAGATGGAGAATACTGGTTCCCTCTATTGTCTTCCCATTCTGTCTCTGACTCTTTGATGTCGCAATCTGTCATTTGAAGCTTGGAAAGACTACCCAAGTCACCAAAGGTGGCTGCAAATGATTTTCCTGATACTCCGGATACTTCAAGTTTGTCGAGATATAGACCCTGGGTGCACCTTAGCAATATGTTGCTTCCTAAGAAAGCTTTCAAAACATCAACTTCTTTCACAGTAATGGTCAAAAGTTGTAAAGCCCTCAAACGCTCCAAGTTCTTCAGTAAGGAGATATCTAATGTAGCTGCGGAACCATAAAATCTTAAAACCTCCAACTTTAGTAATCCTGAAATCTGACTGATGCTACGAAGATTGGATGTGGACTCTAAATCCAAGTGGATCAGTTTGAGCAATTTGCTGAAACCCTCCGGCAAATACATTATCCTCGTCCCCAATAGTTTGAGATACCGCAAAGAAACCAATGATGAAATTTGATCGGGCAACTCGGTGATATCGAGATTCGAGGATAGATCCAAAACGACCAGAGTTGACAAGAATTCACAACCAATTTGGACTAACCTGTTATTTTGAAGGAACAAGGTTCCAAGACGAGCTTGGTCAAGAAATTCAGGATCATCTGTTATGACCTGAATCTCATTGTTCATCAGCGACATCTTCGACACGATTGTCCAATCCGGTACATAAGGCAGTGTCGTTAACCCAGCATCTGTTTTCACAATAAACATTTTCCCATCCCTAATTTCAGATACTATCCACAACGCCATCTCACGGATCATATTGGGCATATACACTTTTTGTTCATCCTTCAATAACAAACCTGCCCCAACAAGAGTATAGATTATCTCAACACCTCGACTTTTTGCTCTGTCTCTTCCGCGTCTTACATCTATGATATTCTCACCTATCCAATACTCTACCAGCTCATCTTTGTTGATATTGTATGCCAAAGGAAACAAAGCACAATACAGGAAACACGACTGTGCATCCTCTTCTAATCTATCATAACTTACTTTCAAAACAGGAAACACTTTTTTCTCCATATCTCCCAAAGCATTGAGTACATCCCGCCATGCAGCTTCAGTTGGTGTAGATGACAGACACTTTCCAATGACTTTAAGTGCAAGGGGTAAGCCATAACACTTTTTAGCAATCTTTTCTGAAAGATCAAGCATCTCGGCAGTTGAAGTGGCTCTTCCGGAAATTTGCGTTAACAAATCCAATGCGTCCTCCTCCGCCAAACATTCAACTTCTACGTGAATTCCCTTCATCATTTGACAGACATCCTTGACACGAGTAGTAAACACGATTTTGTATTTCTTTTCTCCAGCCTGCAATGGAATTCCGATATTTTTTAAACTCACTTTCTCCCATAAGTCATCTAATAACAACACAAATCGGGGTTTCGTATATTTTAGAACCCTTTGTATATCAACGCATTTCTCCCTTTGTGTTTTTCTGCACCAAATCTCATCATAGAGCCCTACTCTTTTGCCGATATCATCTTGAATCTTCCCAATATCTACATCTTTAGACACATCAACCCAAATGACAACATCAAAGTCACCCTTGGCTTCAACGAAATTGTTGAATATTCGAGTGAGAAGTGTAGTTTTACCCACTCCCCCCATACCATATAGACCCAAAATTCTAGTATCTTTTTCCATAAGAAGTCTCCATGTGCAATCAACTTTCGTATCAAGACAACCTGTTTGCTTGGCAGATTTTTTTTCTAACGGAGGAAGAGTAGATTGCCGGGTCACCCCTCCGAGAAATTTTTCAGAATGGAGAATTCTTACTTCACTCAACATCTTGGGAATCTTTTTCCCACAACGATAGGTTGATTTTCTGTTGTTGGACCAACACCCAGATGTTGACCGCCTTTGCTGTACAGCGGAAGCATCAGCAACCAGCTGATCGGCTTCGTTTTCAATGGTTTGGAATTTTGAAAGCCACCTTCCCACTTCATCTAGCCGTGGTCGACCCTTGATTTCATCATGATTAACCTTGCGTACCAGATCAGAGTTTTGTGCTTTAAGATCATCCAATGCGCTCCTTAACATCTCAAGGTTATCATCAAACTTGGAGATGTAACTTTCATGTGCATCCAAGGACTTGCAAACTTGTTGAAGACCTTGAAAAACTGCACAAAAAGCCGCGACAATTTCAGCCATTGTGCTCAGGCTTCAAGAAAGGCGAAAAGAGAATCAAGATGAGAAGAGCAAATCTTAAAATTGTAAAGGCTAAAATGAAGTGGGAATTGAGGAGCAGTAAGAGGAAAACATATCTTTGTGCCGGATCAAATTGTGTTGACTTTGAAACTAGCTATAGCTTGGCATCTTCAACTTGGTTTAGTTAGATTAATTAATTGCAACCATGTAACTCCATCTATGAATAATAATTACAAATTGGTCGATATAAAAGTATTGCATGTCAGAATCCAAGAACTTGAATAATATTAAAACTTGTCTTTACCCACTGATTACAAAACTGAACAGATCAACATGTTATACAGTTTACACAAATCAATGTTTGTATTGTACTTTCAAAAACCAGAAGTCAACACTTCACGTAAATCAATCCTACCTACAACAACTATTTCATACGCAACTAGTTTTGTTAGTATGCCAGCTAAATTTGCATTATTTTGCAACCGGCTAACATCATGTTGACGTTGCCGTTGTTATTTTTAATGTAGTTTGCTGTTGAAATTTTCAAAGCAATATGATTTCCAAGAAAGAAGCTAGTAGCTAAACATCACAAATTGCCTTTTTCGTTGTTATTTTATTGTAGTTTGGTGTTCAAAGTTTCAAAGAAAGAGAACTGATCTAAGCGATACTATTAGTAAGAAGAAGACACATTTGATTAGAGTGACAATATTCCAAGCCCAAACCGTTAGAGATATATACCTGCGTAAGCACAAGCTTGAGCTCCAATTCCAAGCCAAGATCATCCTTCCTTTTCTTCCTAACGCTCTGTATAACAGAAAGAAAAGAAGCACATTTTGCACAAACTAGGACTAATGATCGGGAAGCAATTATTCAAAATAGTATTATAGAATCAAAATCTAAGCTGTATTTGAAGAAACGAAGCGATTGGGAGAATCTAGGCTGACCTGGACGTTAATCTGTCATGGCCCTCTTGGCCTTATAAAATTCTGAAAAAAATCCATCTAATTTTGATTAATTTTTTAAAAATAAAAAACGTGGTTAATGTCAATTCTGACCTTAAAATATTGAGTTATTTACAGCCCAAAGAATTAAACCGACCCGGATCCAACTAAACGGATCCAACCCGCCTGAAATCAACCCTAAATCTATCCATCTTCTTTGTTCTTCTTTGTTTGTCGTCACCTAGATCAAAAATCCCTAAAATCTTCTCTTCCACGACAAGTACGACGATGGGGGTTAAGAACGACGACGACAGAGGTTAAGGGAATTCGATCTCGTCCCAATCAGCTCTCATCTCTCGCTTTTGCCATCTCTCGTCCCAACCAAATCAAGTAAATTTTTTCTCTGAAATCCCTCTCTCAACTAGATTTGGGACCTTTCTGAAATCCCTCTCTCATCTCTCGTCCCAACCAAATCTGTATCATTATAATTATATTTAGTCCGATATACACTTGAAATTCACATCCTTGCTTCAGTTCCAGTTCTGCTCAACAATTAGACGAGGAATCAAGTCATATAGACTTGTATATATGACGTCTGTATTATGTTCCTATATGCATATATGACTTGAAATTCTCATCCTTACGCCTCCTTCTGCTCAACAATTAGACGTCTATATCATTATAATTAAATTAGGCAAGCATTATAGAAAGGGCCTTACAGTAACTAAGATGTGGAAAAAAAATATAATCATATAAGTTATGTACGAGGCATATGCATACGAGCGCCTTTCAAGAACCAATATATAAACCAATTTTGTCTTGTTGTAGTTATGACCTTTTCTTGCTATACTAAGGACAAATTTACATATCATTGATTTTTATATATTTCTTCAACTATAAAAGAGCCATATGTAAACATCTTTTTTATTGTGATATCTGGAAAAAGATGCAAGTAGCATAAACGTCTCAGTTGAGTCTCTTGTTTTTGGTGTGTTTTAGGAGTTCTAACATGTTTCTATTGTTTGTTAGGTTCTAAACTCCAACAAGTCCAAACAAGTAAAGAAAGTCCAAGCTCGAGCTCGAACTCCAAGACCTACGAGGAAACTCAGTCATGCTAAATCATGCACTCATCTTTATGTTCGTATGTGATGTGTTGGTTTTATGTATCTTGTTTTGATGTACTTGGTTCACGTTTAGTTGAGACTTATGTATTTGGTTCACTCTTTGAACAATTCAGATTTATGTATTTGGTTTGGTTCAGATTTATGTGTTTGATTTGGCTAAGACTTATTTTTTTATCTTAGTTACTAGAATAACTCTTTGAAATTTTTTATTTTGAGTACAACTAGCACAACTGGTACAACTCTTTAGCAAGAAAATAATTTGGTACAACTAGCACAACTGTAACAACTCTTTAGCAGGAATAAACGTGTACCAGTCATAAGAGTTTTTTTTAACAAAGAGTTGTACCAGTTGTCCAGTTGTACCAAATTAATTTTTGTTAACAAAGAGTTGTACTTTCATAAATTTAATTTGTAACTAGTAATACCATAGTTTATATTAATTTTTTTAGTTGTACTTATTAAATTAAGTAAATAAACTAGAATTATAATACTTTCATATCATAACATCCGGAAAACACTATGTTAATTATTTTTCATATTAGTAATCTAAGGATTTCAATACTAACCTTAAATGTATAAGGTATATTATCCACAAATGTAATGTTCATGCAACAAATAACAAAAAATTGATATTTCTTAATTGTTACAGATGTGTAAATATATTTACTAATGTTTTAGTGACGTTTTAAAACTAACATCACGATTGTATTTATCCAAAATAAATTTTTACGTTTTTGTTTTAACAAAAAGTTGTACCAGTTGTACCAGTTGTACCAAACGTATAAAAAATGCAAAATCATATCAAATTTCATGCAGTCATACAAAGTCTTATACAAACACAAACAACAAAACCCAACATAAATCAACTTTGAGACTTTTCATCAGAAAATTGCACATATGGCAACAAGTTCTTTGTCTTTCTTCGAGGTTCTCCAACAGATGGGGATCTAGTCACTTGGTTTCTCCGTTTCTTTTCCTTAATGTCCGGAAGTAAGACTCATTGGGTTAGTATCTTGTTAGACAAAAACTCTTACACTGATCTTTGTTAACTTCCATTAGCTATCCTAAAACATTTTCATCATCCAAGATATATGATGAACTTTTAAGACCCAATATCAATGGAATATGACGGTCTTCCGATTACATCGCACTTCATCTCTCTCGTCTGAGTAGGATCTTACATAATCAAAATGTATGACTATGCCACATATATTATCATTATCCTCTTAAAAGGAACAATAAACAAAATTAGAATTTGACCCAAAAAAACAAAAATTAGAACATATTAGTTGTACTAATCGTACCAGTCATACTAGTTGTACCAGTCATACCAGTTGTACCAGCCGATAGAAATGAATTGTGGGGTAGGTTGGTGGGACCCAATAGACAGTGAAAGTGGGTGAAATCAGGTGGGTCCATGGGGATGATTAAAGTCAACATTCATTTTTTTTTATTTAATCAAAGATTTCATTAAGGTTAGAATGGGTATTTCAACTTATTGGAGGCCACATGAGATTAAAAAAGCTATGCTAGATTTTTTTTGGCTATTGAGGGCCACATGAGACTAAGATCCGGAGAAATTATCAGATACGCTGATCAGGGGGAAAAGACGTTTCCACAATTCCACTTTAGTTTTTTTCCCCCGGTTGATCTATCCAGACTAAAACCACTTTGATTTTTTATTCGGTTCGAGTTTATACAATTGTTTAAACCGGTTCAGATCTGGTTACCGAGATCAGAGTTTTGAGTTGCTCCTAATTCCTAATTAATGAGAAGTGATAAAAAAACAATTATTAAAGACTAAAAGAGCAACCCGTACGCTAACATACAAACATTACTTTATTTGTATTATAAATAATATGTTTTATACAACATTTTCATGAGTTTTCATTATTTATAATAATTTTTTCCTTCAACATTTTTATCATATATATATATATATTATTTTAAAATTTAATCACTTGTTATTTATATATATATTTTTAATAACAGTGAAATCCCAAAAGTTTTCTAGGCTCTAAGACTAATCCTACGAGATCCATAGAAATTTGAGTTTTCTTGCTACTAAAAACGTCTACAAATGACCAAATGAAGAAATATAGAGCATGTGGATCGAACCTTGAATATGGTGCACTCAAGTCACGTCTCCTTACCACTATAGCAAGACCACATGATTATTTATTTGTGTTAATGTATGTGTACATGTCACTGACTTTATTTCATTTCTAATGTTTTTACATTTATATAGTTTCATTGTTTGTATTGTCATTTTTATCTACATTTATCATATTTTTATTTTTGATAATTATCAATTCCATTATTTATTAAATATATTATTTGTTCAATAATTTCCTTCTATCTTTTATTTATTTGAATTTTTATTATATTATTTTCATATTCAGTCTTGTAATTTGGTTTTTTCAGTTGTATTAACATTTAATTATCTTTGATAATTCATTACATCAAAATATAAAAATGTATTTAAATCTCATAATATATAATATTATATATGACTTTTAAATTAAATCTCAACTTAATTTATTTTATATTTATGTTTTAATAATTTTAACTAATTAAATTTAAAATTTACGATTTCAAATTAGATATTCTTTTGTGGATTAATTTTTATTTAAATGATGATGTAGAAATAAAAATTGAGCTGGACCAACATAAAAAGGTAGATGTGTTAATAAGCAAGTTCCCCTCCAACTATTGTATACTTCCTATGTTTGTAAATGATGGATGGTTTAAAATTTTCAGAAATATTAAAAAAAAAAAATTAAAACATGTTTATAAATGCATAGCTTTTTAGTTTTAATAATTTTCTATAATTTAAATCAATAACAATTTAATAAATTTAGTTATATTTTTTATAGTTTACAATTCATCATTATTAATTAATAAAAAAACATAAAAATCTAAAAGATCTATTTTTATGAAACAAAAATAAAATTTAGAAAATCAATTTTTTTAGGAACAAATGGGAGTATTCGATTTTGATATGTGTCAAAAATAATAATTGAGTAGGAACAACAACAAAAAAGGTTGATGGTTTGTTTGGACATGTGCCAGTTGAGTGAATTAACTAAACTGTACACAATGTTGCTTATATACATAGAAGTGGTTTAAGCTAAAAGAGACTTGACCACTAAACCAGTCGGTTAAGCTAAAGAGACTTAACCGCTTGATAAACCAACTAGATAACCCAATACATGTACAATCAAGAAAGGCGAAAGAGAATCAAAATGGGAAGAGCAATTCATAAGAATGGAAAGGCTAAGAGAGGAGGTGAGAATTGGGGGAGCAACAAGAGGGAAGCAGATCTTTCTGCAGGATTATTTAATTTGGTGTTGACAAGGCATGTTCAACTTGGTTTAGTTGGATTAATTAATTGCCGTAAAAGCAACACCATCTAAAATAACAACGTACAAATTGGACTATTTATATGCATATACTTATTGCATTTCATGTCATATTCCATGAAATTGGATCATATATAAACTTGACTTTACCTAGATATTACAAATATGAACAAATCAACATGATATATATTTTACAAAAATCAATGTATATCGTTTTCATTTTCAGCATTCAACTACAATTTCTTACTCCTTAAGTTGTAATCTTGTAGACTAACATCATATTGTCACCATGTCAAGTCAAGTTATTATGACGTAAGTGAGTATCGTTTTTTCTCTGCTTATTAGAGCATCTCCATCAGAGGACCGGGAGGTGGATCTCTTCCCCCTATTTTTTTATTATTAAATTTTTTTTTTTTGAAGTCGAAAAAAAAAAATACAAAAAAAAAAGTCGACCAATGGGAGAAGGACACGTGGCGAGACTGAGGTAAGGAGCGTATCTTAACTAAGGGTTGTAAGAGCATTTCTAATGGTTAGATACTCTTGAAAGTATCTAACCAATTCAATAATATTATTTTATACATAGATTATTAATTAATTAAATTTTAAATTATAATATTTTTTTGAACCAATAGAATGAAGACAAATGTAGTTTGAGTATCTAAATTAGAACCTTTAGTATCTAAATTAGAACCCTTAGTATCTTAATAAGATACTCATGTTACTCTCTCTCTTACTTTATTCTATTTTTATATTTTTTAATCTAAGAAACTCATGGTAGATACCATGGTTGAGGATGCCCTAAGGGACAATTTTTTTAAAAAAAAGTATGATAAATGCTCTTTATCTGAAATACTTGCACATTGATGCGTGGAAGGGTCCTGAATTTTGTCTAATTGATAATTCTCCGGAGCTTGTGGCGGCACATATTTCTTGTGAAACAAACTTTGCTCTTGTGGTCACCCTTGTATTAGTGTAAAGCCCACGTTTAAGGCCTGCAAGGATCAAGCTCATCTTACAATTACGCAAAACCTGCAACAAAAAATAAAAGAGACGTTAGCAGAACAGAACAAAAAGAAAAGAAGGCAAAGTTTGCTCACCGTACACATTCCTAAGACAGCTCAGCCACCACACACGCTCTCTATCCTTATCAGCCTGTTACTCTGCAAAATAGATTTAGTGTACTGTCACAATGTTAGTGGCATAATTGTATTTGCTTGTTGAATTTTGACATGAGTTTGACAATGTTGGTCTATAAAGGCTCTTATTGTAAACGTTTGGGTTAAGTAATATCAGTGTATTATTCAGCTTCAATATCTCTTATTTTCAGTTTTTCATCTTTGCTTTCATGGTATCAAAGTCATGGAAGGAAACTATGATCCTCTTCAAATTTCTTCTCTCACAGTCAATCAAGTTGTCACTCTAAAACTCAAGGATGACAATTACCTTCTGTGGAAACTACAATTTGAGCAATTTCTCTCCAGCCAGATGCTCCTTTATTTGTCACAGGGACACAACCACGACCACCTCAAATGCTTACTGTCCGAAACGGTGATCAAGTAACAAAGACAAACAATCCGAACTTCATCAAATGGGTGCAAAAGGATCAACTAATCAAGGCGTGGATCTATGGTACACTTTATGAGAATGCTCTGCGATCCACCTATGGTTTGCATACATCTCAGGAAGTTCTGTACTCCTTAGCCAAGAAGTATAATAGAGTCTCAGTCACAAGAAAGCTGGATCTTCAACCCCAGATTCAAACCACCACGAAAGGCAAAAAAAATCCATGGACACTTATCTATCAGTAATCAACACTACAGGAAAATATTGTATAAAGAGCACTACATAAACGCTATTGATGGATACCATAGTGTTATCGCAAACGCTCCATCTTCGCCCGTCATAATAGGTCTGGCGATTTACATAACGTTTATTCGTTATGCTACGTTAGTTATTTTTTCAATAACGTTTACTTTGCGTTTACTTTTTTTTGCAATTGTATATTTTATAATAGTTTTTAATATTTGTTATTATTTTTTTATTTATAACATTTTGGTATGTGATCATTTATCTTAATGTAGCAATTGGATTTTGTAATTTGATCCAGGCTTTTTTTGTTAAACCTGAATTTTTAAAAAATCAATAACCAAACAACAATGCTGCAACAAAACATGTTTATACTTAAATCAAAGCCATGTTACAAGCTATGCCTATACAAGTTTTTATTCCAAATCCAAAATCAAAGAAAATACTAAATGGACAAGAACAATGTACAGTTGATCACATCCTTCTCCGACACGTTCAATTTCTTTGACATAAACGGAAAATTAATCTTTGTGTACGGCTTGGAATAAACCTCAAGCAGCTGACCTCCTTTCTTTGTCTTTTTGGATTGTTTGATCATCATCTGTGGTTGGTGGATTTGTGGTCTGATTCCAGATGCTGCTAGTCCGCATATGATTTCTTCTCTCGCTTCCATCGTGTCCTCCTTTTAGTGTACAAAAGGCAAACAACAAATGAAATTAATGATGCTGAGAAGTTAAACCCAATGTAATGAATGCTGAGAAGTTAAACCAAATGCATGCAAATAGATGAAAATGCTCTTAACCAAATGCAATGAATGAGAATTAAAGCTGATAAGCTATGATTAGATAGAAGTCTCGAAGAGTTGCAACGCTCCATAGAGAAAACCATCATTACACCTCTCTATATTTTCACTGCAAGTCATTTTAAATTAATTTGAATTAGTAAAAAAATAAAAACACAATAGAAACTGTTTGATTTCTCACGGTTATTTCCCTATAAATAGAGGGAGTTAGGTTTCTTCTTTCTCATCTATTTTTCTCTGCAAATCCACAAAAAAAAGAAATCACAAGCCATTAAGTAACATCATGTCGTGGTGAAACAAGCTTTCAGACTTGGAAGTTAACGACAAACTCAGAGCTTGGCGTTTTAGAGTGAAGATAATCAGGATCCACTCATATCAAATTTTCCAAGATGGACCTTTTTGGAGTTACATATTGGCAGACGAGGCTGTAAGTTTAAACTTTAAATCTTAGACTGAACACATCATACATGCATTAACACATCTGATCATTTCTAAATTTGTAGGGAACTAAGACTGAGATGGTAATTTATCCATCATAAGCAAGCATATTTAAAGGACTTGAAGAACAAGAGGGCAAGTGGGTCGAGATTTTCAGGGTTCATGTTAAGAAGGCGTTTGCAGGTTTCAAGCCTATAAACTCTCCCTTCAGACTTAGTGTCATTGACGGGACTCGCATCAAACGCATCAACCCTCTCAACAACTATCACTACATGGATTTCAAATCGATGGGGCATATCCCTCACATACACATCGACACTCCTATAGGTATGATTGCTTAACACTAACCAACAAATAATCCTAAATCATGAATAAATATAAGTAACCAGATCTGAGAAACTTATCTTGTAGATACAATGGGCGTGGTCTTCAACGTGGAACCACTTGGAGTCTGTTATGCAGACCGTAAAAGGTCACGGCTTGTGTTCTACATAAGGGACAACATGTAAGTCAAGAGAAACTATAATCACAAGTTTGCTATATTCACAAGTCTGTTATGACAGAAGGTTTTTTTGCATGATAGAGACCATCAAATTAAATGTGTTGCAAATGGGGACACTGCTTTTGCATTCAGGGATGAGTGGGAAAACACTAGGGGTCTTGGAGTGGTGATTGTTGTGTTAAAGATGTGGAAGATCCATAAGCACTTAAGCGGTGATGATGAGGCATGGCTGGAAACCCATAGAGGCTTATCTGATTTCAGATTCAACCCCCAGATGGTAGATATTGATGATTTTAGGCGAGAGCTAGCAAATAGTGACCCCTATGTTGCCAGACACGGTGCCATTGTGCCTCTCTAAGACCTGAGTTTTATCTGCCCTATGTCTCTTCTCTGTCTCTTTAACTTAAACATGATGTGTTGTTGAACTTATCTCTTTTATTTTCTTGTTTCAGATCTTTAATTATGTATGGTTGTTTGTTTTTAATTTATGTTTTGTCTTTAGTTTTCTGTTTCATATAGAACTGTTAGAAAACTTAGATGTATCTAACCTGGATAAGGTTATGCGTATTGGTTTTCTCAATCCCACTATTGCAACAAGCTAGACTTGCAAACCAATAACACAATTATGTGGAATTATAATTCGTAAAAACAACATTCAAGCACATATAATTACCAGAAACAATCAAGTTTGAGTAATTTTTACCTTATAACTTGTTTGTTCTTGTGCTAATAACCGAACTACAAAAGAAAAGTAATGGTATAAATCGATTGAAACCACAGAAAAATTTAAGCAGAATACAATACACATAAACATCCCAGCAAATAACAAGTACCTTTAATCGAAGCAGTTATACAAGATCTGATACGATATTTTCCTGAAAAAGGATGAATCGATTGAAACCACAGAAACCTTTAAACAGAATCATATACACTCAAATTGAAGCATGTGAATCAAAAACAAAAAATCAACAACATCTATGAAAACGATAATCATGTGTTTGAAATAAAAATATTTATGGTAAATAATTACTCACCAGTTGAATTAAACTACTCCTGCAAGTTCTGAAACCCACGATTATCTGCAAAATTAGAGCTTCGATTATATTCTGGAAAGATAGTAGCTAATATAGATAAACCACTTAAGTTGTGAGCTGCATGAACCCTAAATCGATTACTCTTAAAGAAACAAGAGATCTAAAAATACAAGCTATAAGTAAACATACCTTGAGCAAAATCGATTCGTGAAATCTGTGTGCGAAAGAACAAAAATAAACGAATTGAGTCAGAACTAAGCATGCAAAAACCTTAGATTCAAGATTAACATTATCGATTACCAATATCTCACCTTTAATGTCTTCTTCGTCCGCGAGCAATTTTTCCAGAAAACCCTAAAAGACGACTTCGATTTTTCCAAAGAAGTTGATAAATCGTGAGAATATTGTTTGGAGTTGGACAGTAGAACCGAGAAATTGAGTGTCAGAGTGAGTAATCAAGAGGGATTTCGAGAATTCGAGCTCGTTAACGGATTGAACAAAGAGAGAAAGAGAGTATTTGGGGTACAGAGAAAGAGATTGGGAAAAAATAAGCTTTATGTTTCTTTGGTCTTTTAGTCACGCGGGACTTAGAAATTAGTTTTGCCGCTTAACGAATTCATAGCGGTTTAGGTATAATTCATAAGCGCCAAACATTAAAAATTTGCCCCGCGTAATTTTAATGTCCCGCTCGAAGCATCGATAGCGTTTACATATAACAAACGCTATTTTTAATAAACGATTCAATCAAAGATAGCATAATAAAAACAAACGCTATCCCCATCTGCTGTTAAAACCCATATTTCTTGTAGTGCAAGGCGCTTTGTGAACAGTTGGACTCCATTGGTGCTCCCATTCCTGACTTATGGAATCTTAGATGTTTTGGGAAAAGAATATTAATTCATCGCCAAAGTGATAGAAAATACAAAGGAAACCTTTTCCGGACCTTGTTTTGAAGATATTGTGTTGTTGATAGGTTTTGAGGATATCAACAACTATTTTGAAGCTGCCACCTCTGTTACTCCTCATTGGCTTTCACCACTGAAGAAAGATCAAGTGATAAATCGTCAATGATATTTCTTCAACAGAGGAAGAGGGTATACCAACTACATAGGTACTCGAAATAGATGGTGTGGCCAATACTCAATAAGGGCGAGAGATTTTCATCAACGTATTTAACTTAATTAGTCTAAGTCTTCTGACACTCGCTCAGTCATCTGCCAAAAATATGTGGAAAACATGGCCATAACGCCTTCAAGTGCCGACAGAGATTCAATCACTCATATAAGAATGACCATCTTCCCAACGCATTCAATGCAATGGCCATGTCTGGAGAAGTTAATTACGGTGAGGAATGGTATCCTGACTCTGGGCCTTCTGTTCACATCACTAACTCAGTTCAGAATGTTCAAGATCCACAACCATATCATGGAAATGATTCAGTCATTATTGGTAATGGAGATTTCCTTCCTATCACACATAACGGCTCAATCAATCTTCCAACTGCTCCAGGTACACTTCCTCTTGAAGATGTTCTGGTTTGCCCTGATATCACTAAGAATCTCTTATCTTTTTCTAAGCTAACTTGTGATTATCCATGCAAATTTGTGCTTGACTGTGATTGGGTAAAAATAAAGGAAAAAAAAAACAAATTGCTCCTCACTTAAGGCAGCAGAAATAAAAGGTTGTATATTTTGGAGAATCCTCAGTTTCTAACCTTCTACTCTACACATCAACAAGATACAAGATTATAAGTGTGACACAAAAGTTTGGTGCATCCTACCAACCAGATTCTTCAACTTCTATCTCGCAAATACTCAATCATCATCAATAAAGAAGTTCTCAAGTTGTGTGAGTCATCCTTTTCTAGCTTCTGATTTTGTTGCAACTATACCTCTAGACATAATCTATTGTGATCTTGGGGATCCATATCTTGTTAAGTTTGTTAAAGGATTCCAATACAATGTCATCTTTGTAGACAATTATTCAAGGTTTAGTTGGTTATTTCCTTTGAAGAAAATGTCTGGCCTCTTTTCCATCTTCAAAGTCTTTCAACAACAAGTGGAAAACCTCCTAAGCAATAAAATACAAATGTTTCAGTGTGATGGAGGAGGAGAATTCACAAGTAAACTTTTCTCAGTCATCAAAAAACAGTGGAATCAAGCAACTAATCTCATGTCCATACACACTCTAACAAAATGGCATTGCTGAGAGGAAACACATGCATCTCACAGAGCTCAGCTTGGCCATGATGTTTGAGAGCAAGGTACCACAACATTTTTCGGTTGAAACCTTCTTTACTGCAAATTTTCTGAGCAATCTCCTGCCTTATTCAACTTGTGACTCTCATATAAGTCCATATGAGATTATGTTCAACAAACCACCAAATTATACATCTCTACGCAGCTTTGGATGTGCTACTTATCCCTCACTCAGGTCATATGCTCACAACAAATTCGATCCAAGATCATTGAAGTGAGTAATTCTTGGGTATAGTGAGAAGTACAAAGGTTACAGGTGTGTTTAGGGATGTTAAAGTGGGTAATTGCCTAAATGGGTATCCAAAACCCAAAGAAAATTCAAACCCAAAATCCTACTATTCTGACAGAAAAACAAGAGTGTTTAAAATGGGCAAGTACCCATTAATTTATGGGTTTAGTTAATTGGGTTTTGGGTACCCATGAGTTTTTGAATTACATCAATCATCATAATTTTTTATTTATAATTATCTATGTATTAAATTTTTATAATTTTATTTTTCTATAAAAACGTAAAATTCTATTATACAAACTTCTGTTTTTCCGCCAAAAACTCAAAATATCATTTTCCGCAAAAATGTAAAATTTAGTATTCTCGACAAAAACAAAAATTCTATTTTCCCACCAAAAACGTAAAATCTTGTTTTCTCGCCAAAAACACAAAAGCTCGTTTTCCCACCAAAAGCGTAAAACTAAATTTTTGCAAAAAGTAAAATCTCGTTTTCCCGCCAAAAACGTAAAATCTCATATTCCGCCAAAAACGTGAAATTCAGTTTTCTCGACAAAAACGTAAAATTCTATTTCCCCGCCAAAAACGTAAACTCATGTTTTCTCGCCAAAAAAACAAAGCTCGTTTTCCCACCAAAAACGTAAAACTAAAATTTTGCCAAAAACGTAAAATCTTGTTTTCCCACAAAACGTAAAATCTCATTTTCCGCCAAAAACGTAAAATTCAGTTTTCTCGACAAAAACATAAAATTCTATTTTCCCGCCAAAAACGTAAAATCATGTTTTCCTGCCAAAAACGTAAAATCTCGTTTTCCCGCCAAAAACTTAAAATCCCGTTTTCCCGCCAAAAACGTAAAATCACGTTTTCCTGCCAAAAACGTAAAGTCTCGTTTTCCCTCCAAAAACATAAAATCAAAATTACCGCCAAAAACGTAAAATCAAAATTACCGCCAAAAACGTAAAATCATGTTTACTGTCAAAAATGTAAAATCTCGTCTTCCAGCCAAAAACGTAAAATCCCATCTTCCAGCCAAAAACGTAAAATCTCGTTTTTCCGCCAAAAACGTAAAATCCCGTTTTTCCGCCAAAAACGTAAAATCACGTTTTCCTGCCAAAAACGTAAAGTCTCGTTTTCCCGCCAAAAACATAAAATCAAAATTACCGCCAAAAACGTAAAATCAAAATTACCGCCAAAAACGTAAAATCATGTTTACTGTCAAAAACGTAAAATCTCATTTTCCGCCAAGAACGTAAAATCTCGTTTTTCTGCCAAAAACGTAAAATCTCATTTTCTGCCAAAAATTAATAGTTAAATTTGAATATTTTATATCCGTTTAGGCCCGATCCATTTATACCCGTACCCGCTTAGATCCGTACCCATTTAGGCCCGTTTATATTTATATCTGTTTAGGCCCATCCATTTAGATCCGTATCCGTTTAGGCCCGTCTGTTTAGACCTATACCCATTTAGACCCGTTTAGGCCCGTCCGGTTAAGTCCGTTTATATTTAGACTCGTTTAGGCCCGTCCGGTTAGGCCCGTTTGTATGTAGACCCGCTTAGGCCCGCTTGTTTAGACCCGTTTAAAAGTACGAAACCCTGTTTAAATTTAAAAAAAAAAAAAAATTAAACGGCCTAAACGGACTGAGTAAATGTGACAAAATGTTAACATTTAGTACAAAACAATATTAATATCAAAGTATGGATATCCATGGGTATACCCAAAACTTAATAAGCTATACATGGGTATTACCCATTAACAAAAAAAAATATTTGGGTTCATTATGGATTGGTTTTTATAAATTAGGTTTTTGTGAGTTGGGTTTGGATTGAATTATTTTACCTATATTAACATCTCTAGGTGTGTTCATCCTCCAACTGGCAAGGTCTATATCAACTTTGCCTTCACCTTGGAGGTAAATTTTTTGTCAAAATTGATTAATCGTTATATACGTTGTGTTTGTACTAATGATATTGGATCATGATGCATATACATATCCTACTTGTGGTATCTTCGATCGATTAGTATATTTGGACCTGTATACAGGTAAACCAACATGGTGGAATCTACTTACGCTCATGCTAGATACTGTTGGGCTAATATTTTAATGAACATATGGGTTTATAAAATATTGTATGAATTGAAAAGAAGTGGGTATGGGCCAATAAAATTGGTGAAGCCTTTTTTGTTCTCCAAACTTAAGTGGGAACATAATTTGTCCCACATTGGAAGCAACAAAAGTTTTGGAGTCTTTCTATGTCCTATATATAGAAACACTTCTCTCTCTCAAAAAAACACACCACGTATCTTCTTAGATATATCTTTCTCAACTCAAAATCCAGCAATCTCTCTCGTCTTTTTTCTTATAGTAAGTCCGAGAGTATTCGTAGATTCTAAGTTCGCTGATTCTTTGATTGAGTGTCACGATCTTAGTCACAAAGCGGTTGTATCCTGGGATTCATTATCTCATCAAACCGTTACACTACGGGAGATATTTTGAATTAAGGAAAGAGATCATCTCGCCTCCGCTTAGTCATTTTTTCTTAATCGTGTTTTCCATCGGTTTTTCCAAACAGTTTTTGTCTCCGTAATTTTGCGGCCTACAATCTTAATTCAAAATAAATCCGCTTCATATCGCTTGAATCGGATTCAGAAACTGTAGAAAAACTTTTTTTCACACGATTCTACAAAACGTTTTCAAACAGTGTTCGGCGAACGCTATACGTGATTCCGCTGATCGTTTGTTCAATAAAACGATTTTTCACAGATTCGATAAACGATTTCCGCGAAAGCCTTTTGGCGAGTTTGCGAAACGTGATATCATACGATCTAAACGATCAATAAGAGATCAATCGCTATTACAAGTCTGTTCCAAAAACTGACTTAATTTTGGTAAAACGCCATACGAACTTTGGAAAGGCAAAGTACCTTTGTACAAATAACTAAAAGAGTGGGGAGCACCATTTGTAACACCCCCGACGCGGACTACGGACTATAGCCGCACCGGAGTTGCCACAAGATGTCAAATATCGAAAATGGTCCAGCCGTGCCCATAGTCTAGCCGGTCCATCGTCGATATCCGACCCTCTCGACTAAGGCCTAAGGTCGGCCAACCCGTACCTGAGCCGAGATTTGTGTTAGTTCAGACCAAACTAATACCATTGGAACCGTGGAGTTTAAACAAAACATCTTTTATTAATATTACGTAGGATCTATTACAAAATTGTTACCAAAACCTTACAGTTCATTGGCCCGAGTCAAAAATCCTACATACTAAAACCTCCACGATCGTCTCACACTCACAACCCGGAGCTACACCAGCGGCCTAACGTCCGAACTTCCCTCTAGCCCGTCTATGGTTTCCTGCGAGACAAATTTTGTATAATGAGCAACCATATGGGTTACCGAGTGAGTCCAGAACCCTCTAACATGCATTAGTACCCCAACCCGTCCCCATAGCCGAAGAACAATGCATCAAACATCTCACAAGCATAAACAAGAAATAACCATATTAAATAAACGCGCAACACGAAAGCTTTTTTAAGAAAACAACCCGCACACATGACTCCAATCATGAATGCAAAACCCGTCTAGACCTTTCTAGACAACCACATGCAGAGGCCCCAAATGCACCGGCACCACCACCCACATCTCTCTCGTGGCTACACCCGGCCAATCACCACAAAGGTTCAAGGCCGGCACCACACGTGGCTACACCCGGCCAATCGCCTCAAAGGTTCAAGGCCGGCACCACACCCGAATCCATGGGTAACCCGAATCCACAGGTAATCGTGTCGTCACACGAAAGCTCGGCCATGGGAGCGACCCAAGTAACCCTCCGAGCCTCTTCGAAAAGGCGGAGGACCACAACGGGTGGTACCGAGAGAATTTCCCTAGAGTATCTACACATACTCTAGAATGCACGTCCTAGAACAATATTACTCATGTTCCAGAACCAACTCACGACTGACCTGCATGAATCACTCAACATGCAGTTAGCAACACAAATCACACGGTGTAGGGTCTTGCAAAGGATCTGAAGATCACGGCAGCCACTACAACCGTCTCAATACAACGGAAGGGAGACTCGCATGGATAACCAATCTCACGGAGCAACCACATCCTCACCCATACGGGAAAACCCATTTTCCACAATCATTTCCGAGTGGATCACAATCCAGCCTCGTACTTATCACATATCCTTTCCGGGTCTACCTGATCCCGTACTTATCTCAACCTATTTCCGAGTCGGTTCCCTAACTGATCCCGTACTTATCACATTCCATTTCCGGGTCTAACCGATCCCATACTTATCACCACATGCATTTCCGAGTGGATCCCATATCCAACTTCGTACTTATCTCAACACACATGCATGCATCAATCAATCAATCATGTACACAGTTGACGTAAACCTCGGCCCATGCATTATTATAATATCGGATTAAGATGGCACCTCCGTGCTTATCTTAACCGATCTTGCATCACACACGTTAGCATGGCACCCAACCGAGTTCACGACCAACTGGTTCTCACGCAACAATCAATGCACTTAAGGATAAATACTCGCAGTATTTCAATCCTTAAGGCGATACCTGCACAAAACCCGTTAGCACTAGCTATCGGGACTCACCTCTCCGGGTCCGACGACCCTAGACCTTGGTCCGTCTTAACTCCGTGACTTCTATTGGATCTAGACACAAGATCCTAAGTTAAAGACGGTTTAAGGTAAGTTTTAGACTACCACTTACTAGAATCTAAAGCTTACCGACCACCTTCCGTAAACCGTACCCGACCGCCCGTCGGAACCGGTAACAGAACATCGGAACGCCCTCGAGACACTCGTCCGCGCTTTCTCTCTCCTGGGTTTATCTCACTTTCTCTCTCTAACCTGGACGTTCTCTATCTAATCTGGACATTCTCTCTCTCTAGAACAGGTTTTTGGGCAGAGAAAGTGTCTACGGCCGACCGGCAGAATTCCCCCGATGGTTCGCCGAAAACCGCTTCCGGCTCGCCGGGAACTTCCTCCGGTCCGCCCAGCCTCTTTCTCTCTCTACTCTCTCTCTAGAACTTTTTGCTCTGAGTTTGGGAATGATAAAAATGGCTGGGGGAAAGCTGGCTTTTATAGGGAAATTATGGGCGAGGTGGCAAAACTGCCCGGCGGCCTCCGGTTGGTCCGTTCCGGCGGCGGCCATGCGCGGCGACATGTGGACGTACACTCAGCCACTCCTCAGCTCCTCTGGAGATGCACAGCGACACCTTGGTGGACACTCAGCCATGCCCAGGCGTGGCCACCCTTCCTTCCATGCGCGACGACATGTCGTGCTTCTAACCCGACGTACCCGATTTAGTCGTAAATGTGATATCTCTTCAACCGTTCACTCTTTTTACATTCCGCTTGGACCAAATGTCTTAGTTTGAACTCCTCTATCAACTCATAATAACGTCCCAATATTATGAAAAATTCGGATTTCCGGCCGTTCCTCGGCCGTCATTCTTGTCCTTCGACTATCGCATAATCCGCTCATCCCTTTTGAATTCTGACATGACCAAAAGTATTAGAATGTCCTCTTTAGCTAACAATTTTCGGACGTTAGGCCGCTGGTGTAGCTCTGGGTTGTGAGTGTGAGACGATCGTGGAGGTTTTAGTATGTAGGATTTTTGACTCGGGCCTATGAACTGTAAGGTTTTGGTAACGATTTTGTAATAGATCCTACGTAATATTAATAAAAGATGTTTTGTTTAAACTCCACGGTTCCAATGGTATTAGTTTGGTCCGAACTAACACAACTCTCGGCTCAGGTACGGGTTGGCCAACCTTAGGCCTTAGTCGAGCGGGTCGGATATCGACGATGGACCGGCTAGACTATGGGAACGGCTGGACCATTTTCGATATTTGACATTTTGTGGCACCACCGGCTCGGCTATTGTCCGTAGTCCGCTTCGGGGGTGTTACAGGGGTGCCTAGCAAAAGTCGCAATACCACCTCCGAAAAAGGTCTCAATCGGACCTAAGACAGTTGATTGTATCTTCACTGGATATGCACACAATAGTAGTGCTAATCGGTTTCTGGTTCACAAATCAGACATACCAGATATCCATGTAAATACAATAATGGAATCAAGGAATGTGTCTTTCTTTGAACATATCTTTCCATGTAAAGATAAAAAAACGAAATCGTGAAGAGAAAGATCCTAGCACTTCTACAAACGAGGCTAGTACTTCTGGCGGTTCATTAAATGAAGTGAACGAAGAAGAAGAACCTAGACGAAGCAAAAGAGCTCGTAAGGAAAAATCTTTCGGTCCTGACTTCATGATGGTCTTTCTCCTAGAGAACGAACCAAGAACATACACTGAAGCCATGTCTACACCAGACGCACCTTCTTGGAAGGAAGCTGTCAATAGTGAGATTGACTCCATTATGCAAAACCATACATGGGAAATCACCGATCTACCTGAAGGGTTTAAAGCACTAGGGTGTAAATGGATATTCAAAACAAAATTAAAAACAAATGGCTCAATTGATAAGTACAAGGCTAGACTTGTGGTACAAGGATTCCGATAAAAAGAAGGTCTGGACTTCTTTGACACATATTCTCTTGTAACGAGAATAACTTCAACCAGAATGCTGATTAGAATCGCAGCCTTGAGAAATCTGGAAATACATCAAATGGATGTTAAAACAGCTTTTCTAAATGGTGATTTAGAAGAAGAAATATATATGAAACAACCCGAAGGATTTGTTGTCCCGGGAAAAGAACACAAAGTTTGTAAACTTGTGAAATCATTGTATGGACTTAAGCAAGCTCCGAAAAAATGGCATGGGAAATTTTGACAACACAATGATGTCAAATGGATTCAGCATAAATGAATGTGATAAATGCATCTACATAAAGAATACTCCAAGCGGGTATATTTTATTGTGCTTATATGTAGATGACATGTTGATTATTGGCAGCAATAAAGACATGATCCAACAAACTAAGAACATGCTTAGTGGAAAGTTTGACATGAAAGACATGGGTCTAGCAGACGTCATTCTAGGAATAAAAATCACAAGATCTTCAGACGGAATCGTTTTGTCTCAAGATCACTATGCTGAAAAGATACTTGAGCGATTCAAAAACTACTCAAACGGCACGGCAAAAACTCCAGTTGATTCTCAACTTCACTTGACCAAAAATTCAGGTGAAGCTGTGTCACAAGTAGAGTACGCACGTGTTATTGGGAGTCTTATGTACTTAACCAACTGTACTAGACCAGATTTGGCACATGCGGTAAACGTACTAAGTCGCTACACAAGTAATCCAGATCACAAACACTAGAAAGCTATAACAAGAGTATTAAATTACTTAAGACATACGAAAAGTTATGGTCTCCACTATGGTAGAGAACCCGCAATTTTGGAGGGATACAGTGACGCAAACTGGATTTCTGATTCCAAAAATTCGAAATCTACAAGTGGATATGTCTTTACCCTAGGAGGTGGAGCAGTATCATGGAAATCTTCCAAAAAAAACTCTACTGGCTAGATCAACCATAGAGTCTAAATTCATAGCACTAGACAAAGCTGCTGAAGAGGCTGAATGGCTTCGAAATTTCCTGGAAGATATTCCATTGTGGGAGAAACCAGTTCGGGCATTACGTGTACACTGCGATAGCCAATCGGCTGTAGCCCGGGCACTGAATAATCTCTATAATGGTAAATCACGTCACATAAGAAGACGACATAAAACCATTAGACATCTGATCTCAAGTGGTGTAATCACAATAGATTATATCAAATCAGCTGACAACCTAGCGGATCCATTTACTAAAGGTTTGTCACGAGATCAAGTTGTAAAATCATCGAAGGGAATGGGTTTAAAGCCTATAACTCAAGAGGATGTTTGATGGAAACCCCACCTACGTGACTGGAGATCCCAAGATGTCATGTTCAAAGGGAAAACTAAATTGAACATAATCTTATCAAGCACTAAAAGACTCCAAGTCTTTACTCAGTTCCCAAGATGATAACAGTGCTAACATACATAAGATTTGTATGTGTAAAAAGGATAAACATAGCTTTTAATGATAAGTCCATAGATTTTATATATCAGTGGAGTATTAAAGATACTTCTTAAAACCAAGACTACTGGCAAATCACCTAAGTGAGTGTGAAATGGGGCCGTTTCTAGGAGAATGAAAAACAGGCTATATTCTCCAAGTTCACTCATGACTAACCATGCAAGTTCAAGGCCAAAATGAACACAATAGAGAACTAAATTCTACGAGAAAATGAAACTGGGTTATACCTGTTGTCTCGGTTTACATAAAAATCTGGGTGGTTCAAGACATCATGTTCACCTCCTGGCCGAGTAAACCCGACAGATATTAACAATGAGTTGTTCAAGGCTGAAACATGCTACTATCTCAAACACAGTGATTTTTCGCTTATACTCTCGGAAGTCTGTCTAGTCTAGTCGAGCCGTGTCTAGTCTAGTCGAGTCTTTCCAGTCAGTCTAGTCGTCCTATGTTTAGAGTCATTTCTATTCATGTGGGGGATTGTTGGATCAATGTTTTAATGAACATATGGGCATGGACCAATAAAATTGGTGAAGCCTTTTTTGCTCTCCAAACTTAAGTGGGAACTTAATTTGTCCCACATTGGAAGCAAGAGAAGTTTTGGAGTCTTTCTATGTCCTATATATAGAAACCCATCTCTCTCTAAAAAAAACACACCACATATCTTCTTAGATATATCTTTCTCAACTCAAAAGCCAGCAATCTCTCTCGTCTTCTTTCTTATAGTAAGTCCGAGAGTATTCGTAGATTCTAAGTTCGCAGATTCTTAGATCGAGTGTCACGATCTTAGTCTCAAAGCGGTTGTATCATGGGATTCATTATCTCATCAAACCGTTACACTACATGAGATATTTTGAATTAAGGAAAGAGATCATCTCGCCTCCGCTTAGTCGTTTTTTCTTAATCGTGTTTTCCATCGGTTTTTCCAAACAGTTTTTGTCTCCGTAATTTTGCGGCCTACAGATACTTCTCCTAGTCCTCAAACTCTTCATTGATGTAAGGCATCTATCAATTGTATATAGTCTCCGGTTTATGTAAATAGAATCTCGGTTTAATCTTATTGTATAGATTAGCTGGTTTAGTTAGCTGGTATAGTGATAGTATATATACGTTGTAATACATACGATTACTTTTGTGATGAATAACAGAAATTCTACAATACACTCGTATGGATTCTGTTACTCTAATATGGTATCAGAGCAATTCTAGCTCAAATCTCTGATTTTCGTTTGATTTCTCTTCGATTTCTTACTCATTTCACCGATTGATTGCTTATTCGAGCTCAATTTGTTCTTCGGAGTACTATCGGGAGCATCACCGTCTTTGTTGCGAACTTCTCTTCTGGTCATTTCGAATCTGAGCTTTGTTTTGTTCAACAATGGTGAAACAAGGTAGGAAACAACGAAATCAACAATCACCTCCGCTTAATAATTCATTTGATGGACACGATCGAGCTTCTATGGATGGATTTGACGATGAACAAGATCAGTTCGTCAATTCCTCAGGAAATCGTCGTTCGCATCAATCATCGACAGAATCATATGACAATGTTCATAGTCCGTTCTTCCTTCACGCAGCAGATCATCCAGGTTTATCGATTGTTACTCATATTCTTGATGGAACAAATTATGGCAATTGGTACATAGCGATGAAGATTAGTCTGGATGCGAAGAATAAACTAGCATTTGTAGATGGATCTCTTCCTAGACCGGATGTTAATGATCGTTTATTCAAGATATGGAGTAGATGTAACAGTATGGTTAAAGCTTGGGTGATGAATGTTGTTAACAAGGAAATATACGATAGTATCCTATACTATGAAGATGCTTCTGAAATGTGGAATGATTTGTTCAAGCGTTTTCGTGTGAGTAATTTACCAAGGAAATATCAAATTGAACAGTCAATCTACAATCTTAAGCAAGGAAATCTGGATCTATCTGCTTACTATACTAAGAAGAAGACTCTTTGGGAACAACTTGCCAATACAAAGACTAATTCGGCAAAGAAGTGTAACTGTGATCATGTCAAGGAGCTCTTAGAAGATGCTGAAACAAGTCGTATTATACAGTTTCTGATGGGATTGAATGACAACTTTGCGAACATAAGGGGTCAGATACTCAACATGCGACCACGTCCTGGTTTATCTGATATCTACAATATGTTAGATCAGGATGAGAGTCAGAGGATTGTTGGTACTGCAGATAAGCTAGTCTCTCCTGCTTCAGCTTTTCAGATTCAAGAATCAGGGATATCTGATCAGTCGCAAGTTCTCTTAGCTAATGGTGGTTTTAAGAAACCTAAATGTTCTCATTGTTTAAGGATGGGACACACTGTGGATAAATGCTATAAACTTCATGGCTTCCCTCCAGGACATCCTAAGGCAAAACCCGTTCAACAGAGTGTTGGTTCTACTAATATACTCTTAATAGCATTCCACAAGTCTCTCCTGAAGAACGTATGCAGCATAACTTTGAGAACATGTCTAAAGATCAAATACAGACTATGATTTCGTATTTCAGCAACAAGCTCCATAGCAATAGTATCATATCTTCACCAGAGTCTCCTTGTGCTTCAACTTCAAACTCTGCACCTGTCATCTCCTCGGTTACAGGTACATTTCTGGATCTATACAATCAATCCTATTATGACATGTTAATTTCATCTATATCTACAGAACCAAATATGTCTCTTAGGACTTGGGTAATAGATTCCGGAGCTACTCACCATATTACTCATAGAAAAGACCTATTTGTTGACTATAAAACCTTAGATAGTACCTTTGTTACTCTTCCTAATGGTTACACAGTCACAATAGAGGGGATAGGATTCATTCAATTGACTGATGCTATCTCTTTATATAATGTTTTGTACATTCCTGCATTCAAATTTAATCTTTTGAGTGTAAGTGTGTTAACTAAAACTTTGAATTCTAAAGTGAGTTTTACTTCTGATGCATGTTTTATTCAGGCTCTTACAAAGGAATTGATGATTGGTCAAGGTAGTCAAGTTGGCAATCTTTATGTCTTCGACTTCCATAATAGCAATAAAACTATGTCTTTATCAGGTATTACTCCATCTTGTTCTAGTTTTCAGATTGATAAGAATACTTGGCATAGGAGATTGGGTCATCCATCTCAGTCTAAGATTGATTTTCTTTCTGATGTGTTACATTTGGGAAAGTTAAAATCCAATAAAAAGTCTTCTGAAGTTTGTCATATTTGTCATTTATCAAAACAGAAACACTTACCTTTCACATCTCATAATAACATGTGTTCTTCTGCATTTGAATTAGTTCACATTGATACTTGGGGTCCGTTTTCTGTTCCAACAAATGATGGATACAAATATTTCTTAACAATTGTTGATGACTTCAGTAGAGCTACTTGGATATACTTGTTAAAGTTGAAATCTGATGTTATGACTGTTTTTCCTGCATTCATTAACATGGTAGAAACTCAATACAATGTTAAAATTAAATCAGTTAGATCTGATAATGCACATGAGCTTAAGTTTGCTGATTTGTTTAGTTCAAAAGGCATTGTTGCATATCATTCTTGCCCTGAAACTCCCCAACAGAACTCTGTTGTAGAGAGAAAGCATCATCACATTTTGAATGTAGCTAGATCTCTTCTTTTTCAATCTCAGGTTCCTTTAGAGTTTTGGGGGAATTGTGTTCTCACAGCCGTCTTTCTTATCAATAGACTTCCATCTCCGGTTTTAGGTAATAAGACACCTTATGAGAAGCTTACAAATAGACAACCTGATTATCTTTCTTTAAAGTCTTTCGGTTGTTTATGTTATAGCTCAACTTCCCCAAAACGTAGACATAAGTTTGATCCTAGAGCTAAAGCTTGTGTTTTCTTAGGATATCCTTTGGGTTAAAGAGGCTATAAGCTTTTAGATATAGAGACAAATTTGGTTTCTATTTCTAGACATGTCATCTTTCATGAGGATATTTTTCATCTACTATCAAAGATGATTCAAAAGACTTCTTTCCTCTATTACAGTCTCCTGCTTCCCCTGATGTTTCATTGCCTCTTGAGCAAACATCTTCTGATGCACATCCTCATTCTGATGTGTCATCATCTGAAGCTTTGGTTCCTTCTGAATCAAGGTTTCACCGCCAAACAAAACTCCCTTCTTACTTGTAGGACTTTCATTGTTATAATAATAGTCTTACTCCTATTAAACTTACCACCCCCTATCCATTATCCAAATTTATCTCTTATTCATCATTATCTGAGCCTTTCTATGCTTTTCTTAATATCATAACAAAAGTTCCCATTCCAGAACGATATTCAAAAGCCAAGGATTCTAAGGTTTGGTGTGATGCTATTGATATGGAGATGGGCGCTATGGAAAGAACGAATACATGGAAAGTATGTGAACTCCCAGAAGGAAAAGTAGCTATTGGATGCAAATGGGTATTTACCATTAAGTATCTTGCTGATGGAAGTATAGAAAGATACAAAGCTCGATTAGTTGCTAAAGGGTATACTCAACAGGAAGGTATTGATTTTCAAGATACATTCTCTCCTGTTGCTAAACTAGCTACTGTGAAGCTTCTGTTTTGCCTTGCCTCAAAGATGAAATGGTCCCTAACACAACTTGATGTGTCCAATGCATTTTTGAATGGTGATTTGGATGAAGAAATCTTCATGAAGCTTCCTCCTGGTTATGCTGATATTAAGGGGGAAACGGTTTCTAAATCCACTGTTTGTCGATTGTTGAAGTCTATCTATGGTCTTAAACATGCTTCCAGACAATGGTTCATCAAATTTTCCACTACATTGACACAATTGGGGTTCTCTAAGTGTCATGGAGATCATACTTTATTCATCAAGGCATCTGGAGGTCATTTTTTGGTTGTCTTAGTCTATGTGGATGACATCATGATTGCAAGCACTAATGATGAAGCTGTTTTGGAGCTCAAGACTCAATTAAGTTCTCATTTCAAGCTTCGTGATCTTGGCCCTCCCAAATTCTTTCTTGGCCTTGAGATTGCTAGATCACACGATGGTATCTCAGTTAATCAGAGGAAATACGTGCTAGATCTATTGGAGTCTAGTGATTTCTCAGGATGCAAGCCGTCCACTATTCTGATGGAACCTAATCAAAAGATGTCTCTTACTGAAGGCATTCTTCTTGCAGATGCAAAATCCTATCGCAGAATAGTTGGTAAACTTCAGTATCTAACAATCACAAGACCGGATATTGGCTTTGCTGTCTCTAAGCTAGCTCAGTATTCCTCTGCTCCTCGTGATATCCATATGAAAGCTATTCATAAAGTTCTCCGGTATCTTAAAGGATCCATTGGTCAAGGTTTGTATTATCCTGCTGATGCAACTTTTGACCTTCGTGGATACTGTGATTCAGACTGGGGAGCTTGCCCTGATTCAAGGAGATCCGTAACTGGTTATGCAATGTTCTTGGGCAATTCTTTAGTCTCTTGGAAATCCAAGAAACAACCCACGGTTTCATGTAGTTCAGCTGAAGCTGAATACAGAGCCATGTGTATGGCGACCAAGGAGATCTTATGGCTGTCATATCTTCTTCTTGATTTGCATATACCGTTTACACCTCCAGCTTACTTATACTGTGATAATAAGGCTGCTCTTCACATCGCTAGTAATCCAGTTTTTCATGAACGCACTAAACACGTGGAATTGGATTGTCACAAAGTAAGAGAAGTCATTGAATCCGGTTTGATCAAGACAATGTATGTTCATACAGGTCAACAACTTGCAGATGTATTGACCAAAGCACTATATCCAGCTCCTTTTCGAGATCTCATTAGCAAGATGGGTCTACATAACATTTTCCAAATGCCATCTTGAGGGGGAATATCAATTGTATATAGTCTCCGGTTTATGTAAATAGATTCTCGGTTTAATCTTATTGTATAGATTAGTTGGTTTAGTTAGCTGGTATAGTGATAGTATATATACGTTGTAATACATACGATTACTTTCGTGATGAATAACAGAAATTCTACAATACACTCGTATGGATTCTGTTACTCTAATAGCATCTGCAGTTTTTTCCAGCTCAGTTTCGGATTTGATGTTCTAGTTTATATATATATATATATATATATATATAACGTTACATTGTATTCCACCTTTAGAAATGGCATACGATTGAAGATCATGTGGTTTGTGAGAAATGGATTCAACCAAAAAAATGTTCTTGAATGTTTGTTTCTCCATTTGTAGAGATTTGCGTGGGAAGGCTAATAAAGGGAAACGAGAAGAAGAGAAAGAGGTAGCGAAGTGTGTTTTAACGATCGTAAGTCATTTGAAAAAGGCAATTGTCTTCCAAATAAACCCATCTCTGAGAGAGAGAGATAGAGAGAGAGATTTGAGAGGTTAGATTAGTTGAAAAGTGTGGTTATGGCTTTAAAGTCATGCAAGCTTGTTGATAATTTAAGACCAGTTCGGTTTAACCGGTTAATTATGAATTTTACAAATACAATTAGAGTGTGACATGGAGTTTGTTGAGGAAATCTTACTATTAAGTATTTTACTATTCTGAAGAGAACATCCAAATAACAACATACATTACATGGGAATATCTTACTATTAAGTATTTTACTATTCTGAAGAGAACATCCAAATAACAACATATAATAGCTTTTTTTTTGCCTTTCATGGACGCTGCCGCAGCGGCTCTGTAAAGAACAAGGCTATAATCGAACTACTTGACTTTTGATTCGGTCTGTTTTTGATCAGGTTATTAATAAAAAATCGGTTGTACAATTGGAGTGGGAAGGATCAACAATGTTGTAGTAGAGGGAAGAAAGTCTGCCATGAAAAGTAGAGACAAGTCGATGAGGAGAAAGACCACAATAATGATGTCTTAATCTCGCTTCAAAGATTTCAATCAATCTCTTAACATTTTGTCTCATTTCATCACGGTTGCTCCAAAAAAATCCACCAATGGCATCCAGTAAAAGAGAACACAAAAAACAATTTATCTTATGATTAGGGACGAACAACGAGTTACTGTTGAATATTGCATATTTTCTCTCAAACTAACTAAAATAATCAGAGTAACCAAACTAGTATCCTTACTCAAATGAAGTTGTTAAATCTAGGAGAATTAGTTGGTTAAGTTGCTTGTAAAACTAAGCTACAATCTAGTATCAAAAGTAGCTAGTGGGAGTGGTTGAAATAGTTAGTAAAGGAGAGTGTAACTAATATACTTCTCATATAAGTATGTAAGATTTATGTTGTAAAAGTATTATCAAGATGGAGAAGGTTTCGTTTATGTTGAGTTCCTAAATTCATATCGTCTCATAAATATGCCTAAAACATTAAACAGAAATGCAAGTTAGAGCAAAGAGCAGAGTGTTCTAACAAGAATTACAACATGGTATCAGATACTGTTGATCCATGGAGCTTCGTTGAACAAGAAAGGAGATGTGGACCAAGGAGGTTCAGAAATAAGAATGGCCAAGGTTGAAAAACCAAGGCGTTGGTTCAAGAAACCAAAATGAACAAGAGGGTGATAGAAGAAGAAGAAAAATCACATTCTTACTGCAAGACAAGAAGACCAAGAATCAAGAGAAGAAAGTATATGTCTCATTGATAGTGGGTTTACCAATCAAATGACACCAAATGAAAAAATATTTGTCAAAATCATCACAAACATCAACGTTCCAATACATGTTGGAAATGGAGTTGTGTTAATATCAAAGGGAAAATGAGACATCGAGGTGATTACCAAGAGAGGCAAGAGAATCATAAGAGATGTTTTCTTGTGCCCCAGCTTGGAAACAATCTTCTTAAGTGTCCCACATATGATCACAAATGGATATCAAATTACCTTTAGAGGAAGACGTTGTATCATACATGATCGTGTTGGGAGAAAGATAGGTGAGTTCAGATGGTGAACAAGAGCTTTCACATCAAATGGTCATCAAATGAATAACTCACAATCACAATGGTGGCTAAGAATGAAGTTGTAGAGTTATGGCACAAAGACATAGATATACATGAAACACAAATCTTAAGATCATGCAATCAAAAGAAATGGTTGTGGGCTTACTGATATATCATGGTTTTTCTAGGTTTTTAACCATGATATATGTGTATATATAGAGTCTTTAACCTTGTATTTCGAGTCTATTGAGTCTTTTACAGGTGCTAGCATACGGATGGAGCAAAGCTAGGAGTTTTGGGACATTTCTGGAGCATTTTGCAAGAAGTTGAAATTGAAACTGTAACCAGACGTTAATGTCAACCGATACTTCCTTAGTGTCGGTCGACACTGAACCTTGATCGAGAGTTATGCAGTGAAGGATGTCTTTTAAAGAATTGCAAGAAAGCCCAGAAGTTTCATTATTTCTAATTTAGCCCCAAACATGTTTAGACTATTAATTAGGTTTTAGAGAGTTGTCTCTCGTATCTTTTGTTCTTGCTTATGGCTTTTGGAGACTAGAGAAGATTATTGCTATTGGGGCTGATCTGCTACTTTGTAACCTTTCAGAAAAGGATTTCGAACCACATTATCTTATTATATTCAGTCTTTTGGTTTTCTATTCAATATGTGTTGTCTGCTTGATAATATGTCTGCGCAGTAACCTTTGTTAGATTTAGGGATTCTCATAGGGTTTTCATGCTTTGTTAGATCTCTGAATAATTAGGATTCTAAAACTATATGTTCATCACCTAAGTTGAGATTAAAATTAAATTATGGATTGATCACCTAGAGCTTAGATCTTACGTTAATAATTTGGCACGAGAGTGTGAATTATAATCTGACAGAACTTAGTGTGAGCAATTTGACTAGATACAAAGAGATTTGGTTTAGGAGAATTGTGAACTAAAGAACTTGCTATTAATGCTTGTCTAGAACTCTAAGATTGTGAAGTGATTTTAATCGTTAGGTTGTTAGACATTGAGAAAATTTGCAACGAGAGTTGAATTGTTTGGTAATTGTGATTCTAGTTCTTGAACATGCGCTTAATATGAATCATGATTAGTTAAGAGTCTTACATTGCATGATTTCATGAGAACTCCCTAGGTCTAGCGTTTTCTCCCATTAGAAAAAACACTCTTTTTATTTACTTGTTGTTTACTGCTTTCAATCTATTCGCTTAGCTTAATTCGACTAAGCATAGTCTATTGTTTGAAACTTGAGTCTCTGTGGATTCGATACCATAGATACTACGATTGCATATCTGTGCACTTGCAGTTAGGAATAAGGATTAAATTTAACTTGTCACTTACCTAAGTTCAGTGTGAATCAAGAAAGACGTGAGAGCTGCATTCTCAGTAAGCACGGCCAAGACTCATTTCCACGAGAATCTGAAACAGGAGCAAAAGGAAAGTTTGAACTGATTCACAATGACGTATGTGGACCAATGAAAAATACTTCTCTCGGCGGTTGCAGGTACATACTCACTTTCATTGATGATGTTACAAGAATGGGTTAGGTTTATTTCTTGAAAGCAAAATCTGAAGTCTTTTAAACCTTCAAAAAGTTCAAAAATCTTGTTGAAAATCAAGCTAGCTGCAGAATCAAAAGGCTTAAAACATATAGAGGAACAAAATATATGTTTGGAGAATCCACAAGGTTTTTGGAAGATAATGGCATTGAAAGCCAACTTCATGCACTCTACAACAAAATATGATTTGAGAAAGAAGAAACAAAATCTTAGTGGAAATGGCTAGAGTTACAATCAAAGCTAAGGATACGCCTTTAAATTTTTGGGCTAAAGCATTTTACTCTGCAGCCTATATTCAAAACAGAACACCAACAAAAGCGCATAAGAGCACAACTCCACTTTAAGCATGGAATGGAGCAAAATATTTTGTAAGTTATATGAAGGTGTTTGGATCTGTATGTTATGTACATATACCTGATGAAAAAAGGAAAAAGTGGGATGCAATATTTGTTGGCTATAGTTCCCATACAAAAGGGTATAGAGTATACTTGCTGGAAGAAAACAAGATAGATATTTCCATAGATGTCATATCTGATAAAGGCAATAAATGAGATTATAACAAAAAGGAAGTAATCAAACTGGTTGATGTGTCACATGAGCTTGATCTTATAAAAGAAGATCTCATAATCGATGAATAAATTCAAGTGAGGACAAGTCTAGAGAGAGACGAAATAATCAGCTAAACTCCACGAGTTTGGATTTAGACAGTCCAGGAGGAAGCTCAAGTCAACCCAACCGAAAGACTCGATCACTTGATGACATTCTAGTTATTGCTCCATACGCCAATGTTGAATTCTCTGCAGTTAGTAAAGGATGTTACACAAGCTTTGAAGAACCATCATTGTTTGAAGAAGCTGCTAAACACACAGAGTGGAGAGAAGCAATGGAAGAATAAATGAAGATGACAGAGAAGAATGAAACATGGGAACTGGTAAAAAAACCACCAACAAAAATGTGGTTGGAGTCAAGTGGATTTACATACTGAAGTCAGATGCAAAAGGCAATGTTGTGAGGCATAAAGCAAGGTTAGTAGCAAGGGGATTCTCTCAACAACATGGTGTTGATTATTTGGAAACCTTTGCTCCAGTTTCTAGACATGAGACGATTAGATAGCTACTTGATGTTGTTGCTCAGAAAATATGGAAGTTTTTCAGCTAGATATTAAGTCAACCTTTCTGAATGGAAAACTCAAAGAGGAGAAATATGTTGAAAAACCACTTGGATTTGAAGACGAAGGAAAAGAAGATCATGTTCTTCGTTTGTACAAAGCTCTTTGTGGCTTAAAGCAGGTACCAAGGGCATGGTACAAAAAAACAAATCAGTTTTTTTCTTGCGAGAAAACTTCAAGAAAGTGACAATGACCATGCATTATACACAAAATAATATTATGGGAAGATTTTGGTGGTTTTCATCTATTTGGATGATCTCATTGTTACTGGAGATAATAAGTGTATGGTAGAGGACTAAGAAGTCAATGAGGAATGAATTTGAAATGTCTGATATGGGATTGTTGAATTATTTTCTAGGCATGGAGTTTGTTCAAGAAGAAGAAGGAATTTCTCTTTCTAAAGAATGTTATGCAAAGAAGTATGACAACACCTTTAGCTCCTCAAAGCAAGTATCAAGAAGCAGAAGAAGACCTTACTGATCCCAAAATCTACAAAAGCCTAGTGGGAGGATTTATGTGCCTAATATCCACTCGACATGATCTAATGTTTGATGCATCATGCTTGTACACATATCTGAAGAAGCCTCAAGTCAATCACATCAAGAAAGCAAAGAGAGTTCTTAGATACATCAAAGGGAAAATCGATATAGGATTGATGTTTACTGCAGTCAAGGAGCCAAAGTTGTTAGGATATTTGGATAGTGACTGGGGAGGATGCAGAGAAGATCTGAAATCAACAACAAGATATTGCTTCAGTATTGAGTCTGCAATTTATTCATGACAGACAAGTAAGCAAAACACCATTTCTCAATCCACATCTGAGGTAGAGTTGATATGCTCGAGTTTTAATCCCTAGAGCTACACTTCAAGTGTACAGACGTGACTAGTAGTATATAGGGGTCGAATCCACAGAGACTCAAGAATCTTACGATAGATTATAGAATGTCGAGTTAAGCTAAGCAGCGCAGTAGTGAAAGCAGTAAACAATGCAGAAAAGTAAATCAAACGAGTTGTAATCAATCAAGCTAAGCGTCAGGTCAAGGGAGTTCTCAGGAAAAAAAGAATATAGGCAATCAATCAATCGGGATCTAATTAAGAAATGTTCTAGAACTAGAATCACAGATGCATAAGAAACCAACTTTTGTTGCGAGTATTATCTATGTATAGCAACCTAGCAAACCAACTTTCGTTGCGAGTTCTAGAGATCGTAAACATGCATTAATCTAAAGTTCTTTCGTTCATAATTTTCCTAAGCCAAATTTCTTTGCGGATAGTTCAACTGCTCATCTAGGTTCTTTCTAGTTAATAAATCAACTGTCGTTGCGGAAATCAACCTAACATCATAAATCTGGATAGCTAATTCATATTAAGCATTAGATAGTATGAATCCCTACAGATTGATTAACCTAATATTCCATGAAATCCCTAAACCTAACAGGTAAACTACTCAGACATGATCAATGAGACAGAAATCATAATGAATAGAATACTGAATATCATAAAAGGGATAAAGAAACAGGGGTTCGAAATCTCTTCTCTGTCGAGTACAAGACCAGCTCCAAACTCTCTCAATCTCTAATGGAATAAAACTTAAGAAAAGCGTAGCCTAAACAATGGCTTAAAACCCTTATTATAATAATTAAACATGTTTTGGGCTTCTTTGTAATTATGAGAAACTTTTGGGCCAAAGTGCAATTTCCAAAGATCTTCATTAACTCGGCGAGATATATCTGTACACGATATGTGTCGATCGATGCCACAGGTGTGTCGATCGACACAAGCATCCAGAATCGTCACTCATTTCTTCTTCTCACATGAATGCTCTAAATAGCTCCAGAATGCGCCATAATGTCCAAATATGCTCCAAAACGTACCTAGACCTGTAAAACACATAAAATTACTCCAAAACACAACAAAAGACTCGATAACAAAGACATATACCATGGTCAAAAACCCTAAAAACCATGATATATCAACTCCCCCACACATAGCCTTTGCTTGCTCTCAAGCAAACAAAAAACCAAGATCAGGAAAAGAAGTTTGAAAACTTCAGAAACTCGTTTCATCGTTGGAGCACCACACTCAGATTCCCCTTAGTAAATCACATGAAAAATGAATCTGCAGACATCAAGACCAACATGTACTTCCCCCACACTTAGAAACTGTCCTGAGTAAACTCCACAATCACATCCAGAGCATTCAAATTCACCATACTGACCAAGATAAGTGCGGTCTCACCTAGGCAGTATCGATCAAAGAACACATGGACTCTTACTTTGTTAGCACCTGACCACCATACTGTCTTTTTCTGGTTCCTTTCTTCTCTTTTCCCTTCCTTAGCAATGATTTATCCCCACTGGGTATCATTTTATTTTTTCTATCAGTGCTCTTCCCGCATTGGGGTGTACTTTGGACATATTTCCATGGATGCACATGAGGTAATAGGGGTCTCTACCACTCCCGTGACCACTTCGAAGCTACTACCTTATCCTCAGTTTATTTCTTTTTCTTTTACTTTCAAGGAAGGGGAGAAGGGAACCTTACTTAGACAGGTTTACAAGCTGTGTCAGAACTAACATAGGAATCCGACTCAAAGTATACCAAGCCCCTAGGTGAGAAAATTAAGTCAAGTTAAAGTGTGATGTCAGTAATGGATCCTCTGAATACCTGAAGTGATATGGGTGTCCTCAGTAAGCTGGTCTGTGTTGGGTTTTCTAATAGTCATAGATCATCTGCAAACTCATCCAATGGTTACTTAGGTTCCTGCAAGTGTGGTAATCTCCTCAAAAAGTCAATGTTTACTACTCAATTTGACTCAATAAAACGACTCAACTGACTCTAAGAAAACAGAAAATGGTGCGTCAGTAGCTACCTCCCCCACACTTAAACAACATTGTCCACGATGTTATAGAATCTTGGGCTCGGTGAGAACAAAAATCAGATCGAACAGATTCCGAAAAAGTCAGAGAACCTTACCTGTCGTCGGCTTGTGTCGATCGATGCTCAGGACTGCATCGATCGATGCTGATCGTGATTGCTCGCGGTTATGAGAATACCTGATGCCTAAACCGCAATTGATACGGTAAACTGCATTAGACCTCTGCGTCGATCGACACACAGGACCGTGTCGATCGACGCAAGGCGAATCTGACAGTTCTCATGCCTTGAATACACCAAAACCAGAAAAATCAAAGTAACCAAAATGAAAACGAAAAATAAAGAAAAACAGACCTACTAGTGGGTTGCCACCCACTCAACGCTTGTTTTTAGTCATTAGCTTGACTATGGGAAGGAGATCGGACTTATGGTAGATTCAGCAGAGGCTTGGAGTGCCTCTGTGAATGTCTCCTCATCCAAGGTGGTGTATAAGCGTTCGGATCATGAGAGTTTCCAAGGAATGAGCGAATGGAACCAGGGCGGGAGCGAAGCATGGGTGGGATACAGCGTTTTCCTGCATTCACAGCAAGGTGATTAGGAGGTTTTAGTCTAGAGGCATTATACCTTTTCTTTGGTGGAAGTGAGATGTCTGGAGCTTTCTGCTTATGAGCAGTTGCAGGCTCGGAAGATGTTAGATCAAGTTCAGGATGAACTGCCATCTTCTCTTCTCCAATCTCTATCTCAAGCACCACTTCAACCCTGAAGCTCTGTCCATCAATGGTGTATTTCTGCAGCTTATCCATCTTGAACTGGAAAGGCTTATCTCCCAGGTGGAGATCAATCACTGCTCCAGCAGTAGCTAAGAAGGATCTACCAAGCAGTAGAGGATCATCCGGTTCAACCACATACTTCAGCACCACAAAGTCTGTTGGAATAAAGTAGTCTCCAACTCTGATAGGAATGTCCTCAAGAACTCCTTCTGGAAACCTCTTCGATCGATCAGGTAGGATAAGAGAGATCCTAGTAGGCTGGAAATCCATCAGTCCCAATCTCACAGCCACAGAGTATGGCATGAGATTCACACCAGATCCTAAGTCACATAGAGAACGCTAAAAGCTATCCTTAAAGATGGAATAGTCTAGCACAAAGACTCCTGGGTCTGGAAGCTTCTCAGGAATCTGGTTCTGCAGCACTGCACTAACCTGCTTAGATAACACCAACACCTCTTCTTTCAAATCTCCATCAGTAGAGATCATCTTCTTCGAATATCTCTGCAGAGAAGGGTGTTTCTTCAGAGCATCATCTAGTGAGAACTTATTCAGCTTCTTATCCATCTCTTTCATGCATTTAGCTTCGTATAGCTCCTGTTTGGACCTCTTATGAGCCTTAGGATAGGGCACATGAAGCTTGTAGAATCGTTCAGGGAATGTTGCAGGTTTTTGGTCTCGTCTGCGTTCAGTGCCAATCGATGCACTAGGGGTGTCGATCGACGCAAGGCGATTTAGAGCATTTTCATCATTCGTATCGGGACTATGTCGATCGATACTTGAAGTGTGTCGATTGATGCTCGGCTCAGACAGAGACAGATCATCGAGAAAATCAACAATAATGCCTTCTTCCTCATTTGTCAAATCAACTTCATTCTCTGCAATGACAGAATTGACGAATTGCTTCTGTTCAGATCTTCCTGATCCATTTTGCCTTTGCGCTGCTCCAGCAGTCTGCTGAACCTGAACATCTAGCTTCTTTACATGAGTGCTGAGAGACTCAATTTTCCCATTCAAATCAAGGTACATAGCATCTATCTTTCCATTGAAGTCCATTGTACTCTTATGCTGACCTTCCAAGAGTTGTTCCAACAAGCCCATCATCTTATCAGACTGCTCATTTTATGGTGGAGGAGTCTGGTATGAAGAAGAACCATAATCTCTAGAGAATGAGCTGTTCTACTGAAAGGGTCTCTGAAATGGAGACTTTGGTATGTAACCAGAAGTATGTCCCTGCTGCTTCCCATATCTCTAACCTTGATAACCAGCTCCAGCTATGTAATTGACGTCCTCAGTCTCCTGAACATCCAGCTTCTTCCCAAGTAAGATGCTATGGACAAAATCAATCTTGCTCCTCATCTCAGCTATCTGTGATCTATCAGCTTTCCCACCAGATTTCTGCCTCTCCATATCAGCATTCTTGACACTATTAATAGTCACCAAGTTCTCAATCAGCTCCTTAGCTTCCCCTGGAGATTTAGTATTGGAATTTCCATTGCTAGCAGCATCTAGAGCCATCTGATACCACAAATCAACTCCTCTGAAGAAAATGCCTAGCAGCTGAACCTCAGAGAAACCGTGATGAGGGCAATCTCTCTGGTACATCCTCAATCTCACCCAAGCTGCTTTCAGGGGCTATGTAGATCCCTGCTTGAAAGTAAAAAGATCATGTCTAAGCTGATCAGATCTAGCATCATCATAGAAATGCCTCAGAAACTTCTTCTTCACTCTATCCCAAGTAGTCAGAGTCCCAGGTGGAATCTGCTTCAGCCAATTAGCAGCTTCTCCTCCAAGAGAGTGAGGAAAAAACTTCCAGTGTAAGTAGTCATAACTCACTCCATTATGTTTCATTCCAGTGACTAAAGACTCAAAGGTCTCTATGTGATCCATAGGCTGCTCATGTGGGAGTCCACAAAAGAGGTGTTGTCCCAAAAGCGTGTAATAAGATATCTTCAGCTCAAAATCATTCCGCGGAAAAAGAGGAGGCACAATCGCAGACCTATTAGCATAGAACTCATCTGATATGTTGTAATCAGCTAGTGTCCTCCTAGCAGGAGGCTCTGGTGCTCTAAGTGGTACTTCAACTAGTGGATTCTCCTGCCCATCTGCTCCTCCACCTTGAGCGTCTCCGTCAAGTTCAGGCTGAACAATCTCATGAACAATCACGTTCCCTTCAGCATCAATCCTATGTCCCCGAGCATTATAAGGATTGTTCTGTAAATCCCTCAGAATACCTTCTGCATCTCGAATCAAAATCAAAGGCGCGGCATTCACGTTTGCCATCTCAACTTGTTTTTGAGCTTTCCTATTCTCTCTCTAACCTAGCAAGCTCCTCAAGTCCGAGATTCATGAGCTTCTTGTCTGGATCACTCCTCAATGTGCGATCAGGCATAAACTGTCTCGTTCACGCAAATGTGTCGATCGATGCAAGGAGAGCGTCGATCGATGCTAATCGCGGTATGTGTTGATCGATGCCGAGGTGGTGTCGATCGACGCATAGAAATTCTGTCGAACCTGAAACGCAAGAATAAACAGAAAATAAAATTAGTAAAATAAAAACGAAAAATCTAGTCTAAATTCTAAACTCAAAACTATCGAAGACTCAAAAGAGTCCCCGAAAACGGCGCCAAAAACTTGATATGCTAGAGTTTTAATCCCTAGAGCTACACTGCAAGTGCACAGACGTGACTAGTAGTATATAGGGGTCGAATCCACAGAGACTCAAGAATCTTACGATAGATTATAGAATGTCGAATTAAGCTAGACAGAGCAGTAGTGAAAGCAGTAAACAATGCAGAAAAGTAAATCAAACGAGTTGTAATCAATCAAGCTAAGCGTCAGGTCAAGGGAGTTCTTAGGAAATCAAGAATATAGGCAATCAATCAATCGAGATCTAATTAAGAAATGTTCTAGAACTAGAATCACAGATGCATAAGAAACCAACTTTCGTTGCGAGTATTATCTATTTATAGCAACCTGGCAAACCAACTTTCGTTGCGAGTTCTAGAGATCGTAAACATGCATTAATCTAAAGTTATTTTGTTCATAATTTCCCTAAGCCAAATTTCTTTGCGGATATTTCAATTGCTCATCTAGGTTCTTTCTAGTTAATAAACCAACTGTCGTTGCGGAAATCAACCTAACATCATAAATCTGGGTAGCTAATTCATATTAAGCATTAAAAACAACCCTAGATGAAGAACTAGAAAGTATGAATCCCTACATATTGATTAACCTAATATTCCATGAAATCCCTAAATCTAACATGTAAACTACTCAGACATGATCAATGAAACAGAAATCATAATGAATAGAATATTGAATATCATAAAGGGATAAAGAAACAGGGGTTCGAAATCTCTTCTCTGTCGAGTATTAGACCAGCCCCAAACTCTCTCAATCTCTAATGGAATAAAACTTAAGAAAATCGTAGCCTAAACAATGGTTTAAAACCCTTAATATAATAACTAAACACGTTTTGGGCTTCTTTGTAATTATGAGAAACTTATGGGCCAAAGTGCAATTTCCAAAGATCTTCATTAACTCGGCGAGATATATCTGTCCAAGATCTGTGTCGATCGATGCCACAGGTGTGTCGATCAACACAAGAATCATCACTCATTTCTTCTTCTCGCACGAATGCTCCAAATAGCTCCAGAATGCGACATAATGTCCAAATGTGCTCCAAACGTAAATAGAACTGTAAAAAACATAAAAGAACTCCAAAACACAACAAAAATACTTGATAACAAAGACATATACCATGATCAAAAACCCTAAAAACCTTGATATATCAAGAGTACATGACGTCATGGGTATATACAAATCAAGCAATGTAGTTAAGGAGGTTGCTTGAAGATTTAAAGTTCTTTACTCAAGTGGGAGTTCATATCTATTGAGACAGTCAATCTGCTATAGCAATTGGAAAGAATCCGGTTCAACATCGAAGAACCAAACACATCCAGATCAAGTATCATGTTGTTAGAGAAGTAGAAAGGAATATAGATATTCAGCTGAAGTGTTGCAGGAGTGAAGATCAATTGACATATGTATTTACCAAAGCATTCAGATGTCAGAGTTACGAAATATTTCAAGACTTTCTTGGTTTGAACAACAAAATGGCAAGTGGGAGTGTTGAATAATGCATATTTTTCTCTCAACCCAACTAAAAAATCAGAGTAACCAAACTGGTATCCTTACTCAAATGAAGTTGTTAAATCTAGGAGGATTACTTGGTTAAGTTGTTTATAAAACAAAGCTATAATCTAGTATCCAAAGTAATAGTGGGAGTGGTTGAAATAGTTAGTAAAGGAGAGTGTAGCTAATCTATTTCACTTATAAGTATGTAAGATCTATGTTGTAACAATATTATTAAGATGGAGAAGGTTTCGTTTATGTTGAGTTCCTAAATTCATATCGTCTCACAAATATGCCTAAAACATTAAACAGAAATGCAAGTTAGAACAAAGAGCAGAGTGTTCTAACAAGAATTACAACAGTTACAATTTTTGTTTGCGTCCAATTCCCTTCTAGCGAATTCAGCTGGATGGAGATCTCATATTGGCCAAGCAATCGAGGCATATATGCATCATGATCAGGTTTGGTCGATCATGGAACATGTTTGATGGGCCTAACCCTCGACTACAGGCCCAGACACCAAGTTACAACTCTGCAGTATAGCTCGACGACCATCCTCAACAACAACGATCTGTTAGCTAGAAAGGAGGGGGAAATCAAGTCAATAAAGATCCCGGATATCATGGAAGACGTTGGAGCAGACGCCGAAAGTGGGAAGGCAGTTGAAGAACGAGAGGCTATAAAAAGGACGACTCCACGCTCACGTGCGATCATCCAATTCTCAACGCAATTCTCTTCACTCAGCACTTGTAATCGCTCATTAGCTCGAGTCCTTTGTAAATATTCAAGTCGATCAATACAAATCCATCTTTTCATCATTTTAAGCCTATTTCGATTGTGGTTCATTCTAGAATCTAGCCCATCTTCCCTAATTCATTTCACAAATTTACTCCAAGTCTCGAGTGTGGGTTTTAGCATCCACATTTTGGCGCCGATTGTGGGGACGATTCATATATATCTTGTACACCTGAACCAGATCTAAAAGCTTACTAGCGTGAAAATGGATCCTAACGCAACAGCTCCAGTCGGATCACCGAGATCGCAAGATCTCAACCAATCGAACGCTAACGTTCAGGCCAAGATTACCGGATCGTAGGATCTGGGGCAGTGGACCGCGTCCTTGGTTCTCAGCCAACAGGGGTTGTGCCTGCAGGCTCAACCTCACAGATAACCGAGAGAGCGAACTCTCGAACATGGACACAATCCGAAGATCGCCCTTTAGGGGATACCCAAACGCCTCAAATCAATCCAACCCGACCAAACTCGCCGTGCTTGACGCGATCCGTAACTGACGGCATGGCGGAGCTCCGCAGAATGCAAGCGGTCCTGATTGACATGTCGCAAGACCAAGAGGTCACTCAGCGGACTACGTTAGCTCGTCTTGATCAGCACGACATGAGCCTGATAAATCTGGGAAACAGACCATCGCCTGCTATTGGAGCGACAGTGGCTAGATCCGCGAGGAGTCCGCCACCTCGCACTCGCTTGGATTTTGAGGAAGTGTATGTCACCCCTGAAACCCAGAGACAGGCTCCCACGCCTAATGGTAAGGGCTACCCAGTATTTAGCCCAGCCGCGTGATCTGTGCATCCAAATGTGAACTCCGTAGCCTCAACCTCGACGGGTATCACAGCCCCCGAAGGAGCGCAAATGTGAACACCACCGCCTATGCCAACGAGCTATGAGCCAAACAGGTATCGGGTGTTGGGAGCATCAGTCTTTTCCTCCAGTTCGCGACAACCCACGAAACCAGTACATCATCCTCCCCCGAGTGAGATAGCTCAACAAGATGGGATCCGGGGACCAAGTAAGCCGCAGTCCACTCGGCTACGGGCACGGCCCCGGACATCGATCAAGTGATCGCGAAAACCCATCAGACGCCGTTCATGGATAGGATTGCTAGCGCAAGAATCCAGAACACTGGAAAGATCAAAATTCCAGAATATGCGGGGACTACGGACCCAAAAGCCCATGTTAAAGCCTTACGGCTCGCAGTCTCCCGAGCCCATCTTACCGATGAAGAAAAGGAAGAGGGCTACTGTAGACTTTTCACCAAGAACCTCGCCGGTACCGCACTAGAATGGTTCGCTAGCCTGGAAGGAAATTCGATCTACAACTTCACCCAGCTCGTGTCGATATTCCTAAAGCAATACTCGATATTCATCGAGGAGAAAACGTCGGAAGCCGATCTCTGGGCTTTAAAGCAAGGGTCCGACGAGACCCTCAAGGCCTACATCGCTAGGTTGTGCGAAGTTAAATCGTGCATCGCCGACCCAAACGAGACCATAACAATCGCGGCTCTGAAAACGGACTCTTGTACACATCATAATTCAGGAAAGATCTCGCAGTCCGACCTTGCACGTCTTTAGACGACGCTCTGCATAAGTCCACGTACTACGAAAAGTATGAAGAGACTGTGGCCGCGGCCCAAGAAAAAAGCAGCTCGGGCCAGAAGAAAATTAGCAAAAAGGAATCTTCTGGCAAGGGGCAACACTGCCTTACGGTAGACGGCAAGCCTCAATGGTGAAAGCCTTACGATGCAAACAAGTATTTCAAATATCACGATAAAAACAGACACTCTTCTAAGGAATGTAGGTCTAAAGACCGTTTGCTAGCGGCCAAGCACATCGGCAGCAGAGCTGAAGCTCCCGAACCGGAAGAGAAAGAAAAAGAAAACGAAAAATAAAAAGGCAGCAAAGGAAAAAGAAAATCGAAAAACAAAAGAAATTTGCCTTCTAAGCGCGAGAGAACCCCGGAAAAGGAAGAGTCTGTTTCTCCTCCTCCCTCTCGTGTCAAGCGTATCGAGATGATTTCTGATCTAGCTCGTTGTGGGGGATCGACAAATTCGGTCATCACACCACCTCCTGCTCCAAAAAACCAGCCAATCATTGCTTGCCAAAGCTCGGTCTGTGCAGCTCCCGCCTCCCAAAAGCGATAAACTTTATATCGGGAGGAAACTGAAAGTTCCAATGGGACGAGGATTGTGAAACAGCATTAAAAGAAATCAAAAAGTACCTCACCAAACCTCCGACACTGGCAAAGTCTGTGGAGGGCGAGCCTTTATACCTCTACATTGCGACCTCACCAGCTGCCATGAGCGCAGTCTTGGTTCGCGAGGAACAAAACGAACAGAAGCCCATAGATGCAGAAATGGGTGATCGAACTGAGGTATCCAGCAATGGGTGATCGAACGTGAGCAAAACACTCATAGATGCAGAAATGAGGTATCCAGCAATGGAGAAACTCACGCTCTCATTAGTAATGCCAGCCAGGAAGTGACCGTACTTCCAGTCGCATGCTATAGTGGTAATGACGTCGCAGCCATTACGAACTATACTACATAGCCCGAGTCAAATCGGGAGGTTGGCTAAGTGGGTGATCGAACTAAGCGAATACGATATTGAATATCGCGCTAGGACAAGTGCAAAGGATCAAGTCCTAGCAGACTTCATAATCGAACTCCCACCTACAACTCTGGATCAAGAAAATCAAAATGATCACTGGACCCTCCACGTCGACTAAGCTTCGTCCAAACACGGTTCCGGAGTAGGAATCAAGCTCGTAAATCCAACAGGAGAATTAATCGAGAAGTCGTTCAGACTCGGCTTCAACTCTTCCAATAACGAAGACGAGTACAAAGACCTTATAGCCGCACTCCGACTCGCAATCAGTATCGGATCCCAAGAGGTTCGCGCCTTCAGCGACTCACAATTGGTGACAAGCCAGTATCACGGCGAGTACGAAACTAAAGACGAGCGCATATGTAAGCGTAGGTAAAAGTAGCTCGTGAGTTAGCAAGCCAACTGAAAAACTTCACGCTCGAGAGGATACCTCGAGGAGAAAACTCCTCATCCGATATTCTGGCAGCATTAGCCTCGAAGTCCGACCCTATGGTTAAAAGGATTATACCCGTACAAGGGATAGACAACCCGAGCATCGACGTGGCACTAAAGACACAAGCCACAGATAAAGCCACGACAGCCTCAGGAGGACAAACCGAAAGTCCACCTCAAGCTTCGTGCTCTGTAGTTCCCCCAGAAACAATAATGGTATGCTCCAAAGTTTACGACGTCGGTCTTCCTAATAACCAACAGGTCCCAGAGACCCCAGTTGAGGAAGAGTCCGAGCCCGAAGAACCGGACGCATAATTCCATAACAGGCCAGAATGGAGGGAACCGATCCTGGATCGAGCATCGCCTGTTCAAACCCAACATAACAGAACCTTACCTACGTTGCGTACATGCGCAGGATGCTCTAGCTGTGATGGGTAATACCCAAGAGGGCACTTGCGGTAATCACTCTGGAGGCCGAGCCCTAGCCATCCGCATAAAAAGGCAAGGATTCTTTTGGTTGACTATGATCGCCGATTGTGAAAAGTACACCAGGCAGTGTGATAAAAGCCAAAGGCATGCCCCAATCATCCATTAGCCTGCAGAAAACTGTTTTCGATCTCCACACCTTACCCCTTCATGAGGTAGTCAATGGAAATAGTAGGACCTCTTGTCTCATCATGACCAAAACAACTCAAGTACCTCCTGGTCTTGACCGACTATTTCACTAAGTGGATAGAAGCTAAGGCTTACCAGTTTGCAGAAACGGGCTCACGTACGATATAGTGACCGATAACAGTTCGTGGTTCATCTCCCGAGCTTTCAGAAACTTCTACAAAACTTGGAAGATATGCTTAACGACCTCGACCCCGAGATATCCTCAGGGAAACGGCTAAGCGGAAGCTGCGAACAAGACACTTTTAAGTAGCCTCAAGAAAAGACTCGACTCTAAAAAGTCTAATTGGTCAGAGGAACTACCAGAAGTCCTATGAACCTCCCGAACTACACCTCACAGCGCGACCGGAGAAACTCCATTCTCATTGGCTTATGGGATGGAAGCAATGGTCCCTGGCAAGGTATCAGTTCCGACTATCCGCAGGACCCTGAGTCCGAGACACGAGGAACTAAACGAGCAAATGCTAGGAGATCGACTAGACATGATCGAGGAAAACGCGACCGAGCGCTAGTACGAATGCAGAATTACGAGCAGGCAACTTCCCGCTACTACAACTCCATAGTCTGACTCCGGAAGTTTAATGTGGGAGACCTAGTACTACGCAAGTTTTACAAAAACACCGGAGAGCGAGGCGCCGGGAAACTCGGGACCAACTGGGAAGGCCCCTACCGAGTCATGAAAATCAAAAACGGAGTACCAGTGAAGAGGCCGTGGAACGCCAAGAACCTCAAGCTATACCAACTCTGAGTACTCATAATAATCGAACTACGTTAGGCTTGATCCCTTGGCGGGGTACGTAGGCAGCTCAAACTAAGAGTGCAGCCACTCCACCAAAAACTATCAGTTTTTCATCTTTGTTCTCTTTCCTTTTTTGGGGAGGGGGGGAGTATAGGGTTATCACCACAACATATGTAAACTCTGGATTAAACGTTAATAAAGTTTACTTTCGTGCTTTACTCCGAGTCCATTTTACTCGACTAACCCCAAAAGATTACCTTATGGCTAACACAAGACATAAATTAATGCACATCGCAAACACGCTAAGTCTCAAAACCTTAAGCAACGCGAACAAACGCTCCAGACGAGCCATAACTCGAAGGATCCCACAAACCGGATCCTCCAGAGCCTACAACTCGCGAACGAACTTGGAATTAAACCCTAAATGACTTTGCACGAGTTAAACAGGTATCCAAAACACAGCGAATCATAAGGCACTAAGTCGTCGAATGAACTCTAAACCAATATCTGGCCAGACTAAGCAATCAATAAGAGTTCCTTCTTACGATCTAAAGGTTTAACTTGCAGACTTAACAAACACATAAACAAACCTTAAATATTTTGCTAAAACATGATCCAAACTCTAAACGATATAAATTCTAAAAACTGTGCATTAAAGGCTCACCCGAGCCAAAAGAGAGTTATGGATAAAAGCCCTCTCAGGCAACACCAAAAAGGAAAAAAAAAAAGAGTTCAACTTTAGCCCATAAGGGGCTTTAGGAAATTCCAAAAAAAAAAAAAGATTAAATTTTTTTTAAGAGCAGTCATCAGCCCTGCTCCTCACCTTCAACTTCTTCCGCGCCAACGTTCATGGTTCCTTCGACATCCTGAGCCCCTTCAACGTCCATAGCATCCTTGACCTCGGTCTCCACCGCTTTGTTCGCCCTGGTACTCGCAGCTCCGGCCATCATCTCGACATTCGACCTGAACTCGTTAAAACCCGCAGAACGAGCCACAGGCTTCACCGAGTCATCGAAGATCTGAGGAATGGCCCTTAGTTCAGTGCTAAGAGAGAAGTCGGAGACCTGATCTGCTTCGAAGTCCTTCACAAAAACGTCCCTTTGCTCCTGCAACTTGCGAAGCTCTTCATAAAGAGTCGTAACCCTTCTATGCAGAAGCGAGATCAACTCGATGTTCGCCTCGATCTGTTGAAGCTTTATCTAGCAGTCTGTCTCCTTCTTATTCCTCTCGAACTTGCTCTTGTGGGCCTCGAACATGTCGTAGTACTGGTTATTCCTTTTCCTCATCCCGTCATGCTTGGCCCGACGAACAGAGTCCTTCTTCTTTAGCCTCAGCTCCTTGTTCTGCCCTTCCAAGCTGACCGACCTTTCCACCACGACTAGACACTCGGACTTCGCAACATTGAGCTGGGCATCACGAAGCTGCAGTTCCTCTTGGCATCCCTTGAGGGTCGCGGTCAGTTGATGCACCACGCTTTGGGCCTGCTCTAGCTCCTCACGATGAGGAACACTCCAAAGACTCTGTTCGTAAAAGGCTACCAGCTGATTGTCCGCCTCCAAAGACTGCAAAATCAAAACCGTCATGAGAAGAAAATTCGAAACTAGAAACAAAGCGGCAGAGGCTACCTTTCCGCGGGCAGTCATCGACTTAACATAGATCACGCGCCCTATCAGATTCTTCACGGAAGGAAGAGAATAGCCTGCAGGCTTACAATGGTGCAGCAGGTGAGCAATCCCATCCGGATCATCCGTGATCGGGTAGTCCTTGGTGTGGTCGAAATTCTAGTGGAAAGGTTTGGTCCCGGGTGCATGTGACGAGCCAGATCAAGCGTACACCTCCTTCCTCTCCGAAGCCTTCTCATGATGAGGCTTCTTGCTCGAGGGTTACACATACGCTCCCGGAACTCTTGGAGCCTAAGTAGATCACTTGGTCGGGATTCGACATCTCAGGTTCCTTCTCAGACTATGAACCTAGGCGTGGAGGCAGAGGCGGAAGCCCGGACATCCCGTGATTGATAGCGACGGTCAGAGCATCGCTTAACTGACCGGGACGAATGGGCTGGTAACCACTGGATGTCTCTTTCTCAGCGGGCTTTCTGGATGACTCACGAAAAGTGGGACGCCTCCTTATATCTCTTTTTCTGGTAGCACTAGATGAACCTTCCTCAGAACGGTTTGCACACGGGTATCTACGGAATAAGAGAATAGGTTACCAAAACAAGCCAAAACAACCCGAGACTACAGAGCCAAAGGCTTACCAGCACGGACTACAGCGGGACGTATCCTGAATGGACTTGCAGTTGCCGGAAGTTTGAGCACGCGCCCGACTCTGTCCGCAGTGAACGATAACCATAGTACGTCTCTGGAGCCTAGGATGATGAAAAGGTTCCTGATCGTAGGGGTTATACCGTACCTCACGGGATTATCTGCAAAAGCGAAACAGGAATATCGATCAAACATAAAAAAGAGAAAAAGCGACATGCAAGGCAAGGAAAACCTAGCAAGAGCTACTCCTAACCAATAGACTCGGCCCACGAGGTTACAATCCTGGAAGGATCGTAGTCCCCGACTGAGTAACGATCGATTTTAAACTGAACGGGCTGTTCCCTGCAACGATCCTCTCGACTCGGAACCACCAGTAAAACCTCCAAACCCCTCCGGGGAGAAAGGTAGAAAGTCCTCCGGATTGTGTTTAATCGAACACAAGTCGTGGAGGACAGACAAGTCGAAACAAACCCCTTCTTCTCTAGCCCTAACCAACCGGCCGCTTAGATGTTGGACGAAGTTTGGGGGTCATCTGGGGAAATGCCATCCCGAGCTCACTTCTCAAAATATGCCTTATAGGCGCAGCGGTAGCCCAATCTGACCGATTCCGGCGTCTCGCCTCGGCGGAGAAGCTTCAGTTTCACCATCTTCGGCACCCATACGTCGAGTATAAGCTCTCGATATTTTCCGGTTTCGTGATTTAGTTTGGATGGTCGAATCCGACCTCCTCCGCGACCTGCTTTTCTTTCTTTACTCGGATGCTCGTCGATTTCGACATCGATCAGGGTTCTCAGATAAACAAACGGACAGTTTTTGCGAAAGGAAACAAACAAAGAAATCGCAAAAGAATAATTGAAATTGTAAAAAGTAAAGAAAAGAAAAATAAGCAGTCGATATAAAGAAGAGAGTGGAGAAGTTACCTTCAGTCGGCTGTTGTATCTTGGAGAGTGGGTGCATGGAGAGTTGAGTTATAAAGCAATCATTATTTTTTGACCTCGGGACTCCCCAAATCTTTTCAGATCTCATAAATTCCAACCGTCAGATTTTTGGTTCCCTCCCCACGCGCCGCGAGTACGAGTGACGCAAACCCTGGTTCCATCTCAACCGTTCATTCTGGCAGGATTCTCAATCCTTCGCATGATCCGACGGCACGCGTAGGAAATCGAACAGTCCCCAGATCTCGGAGACAGTTCAAAAGCCCATATTTGGTCTCATCCGAAGTATATTGTGCGCCTTCGCAGAAATACTTCGCCCTTCAAGCTCGGGAGCTTCCTTAAAGGGCTGGGGGCAAATGTTTGGGCCCAATTCCCCTCCAGTGAATTCAGCTGGATCGAGATCTCATCTTAGCTAAGCAATTGAGGCCCATATGCGTCATGACCAGGCTTGGTCGATCAGGGAACATGTTTGTTGGGCCGAACCCTCGACTACAGGCCCAGACACTAAGTTCTAACTCCGCAGTATAACTCGACAACCATCCTCAACAACAACTATCTGTTAGCTAGAAAGGAGGGGGAGGTCAAGTCAATAAAGATTCTGGATATCGTGGAAGACGTTGGAGCAGACGCCGAAAGTGGAAAGGCAGTTGAAGAACGAGAGGCTATAAAAAGGACGACTCCACGCTCACATGCGATCATCCGATTCTCAACAGAATTCTCTTTACTCAACACTTGTAATCGTTCATTAGCTCGAGTCCTTTGTAAACATTCAAGTCGATCAATATAATTCCATATTTTCATCATTTTAAGCCTATTTCGATTGTGGTTCATTCTAGAATCTAGCCCATCTTTCCAAATTCATTTCACAAATCTACTCCAAATCTCGAGTGTGGATTTTAGCATCAACATTTTTATGTAAGATTTGTTTTCTGACTGCAAGATTCTTATTATGATGTTTATCTTCGCGGCTTTGATCTCAAGATTGTCGATGATGATCTTATCAGAGAGTAGCTTCAACATACAGATGAAGAACATATCAGATTTCTCAAACACAAAGTTGTGTGCATGTCTGAAAGCTATAACCTCTAAGAAATTTGTATCTACCTGAAGAACACAACACAACGTTATTATCTTGCGAATTTTAGATCGAAATCAAGATTTATACCAATGTTTTTTAAATTTAGTTACCCCAGTTTCTTCCTTGACTTCTCTTACAGCAACAGAGAAAATCTCTTCAGATTCATTAATAAATCCAGTTGGCAACTTCCATAGACCTGTATCCGATGAAGTACAATACTTTTCTTGCACCACAAGCACCTAATGATATTCAAAATTTTATCAGATACTCTTTTAAAAAATTAAAATTTGTTGATTTGATTCCAGTTTTTCAGATTGTAAATTAATAAAACCGATCTACATTATTTCATACCTCTTTATATTGGTTCAAGACAAAGCCCCCAATACCAACTTGATGTGAAGCATTTGCAGGAAGCATACAAGGCTCCTCCTCTGGTATCCAATAAGTTAACATCACATTATTCACATATCCTTTCTCGCATGATGATACTCAAATCCTTCCTGCAAAATCCCAGTTTATCATTAACTTAAATATTAAACAAATTTCTCTGCTGAATCACAGACAAGAGAAGTCAAGTTTCTTATTGTTTACCTTGACAGCAATTGGGACTAACTCAGATTGTTCCACAGGTAACTTCAACCAAACTCCCTTCTTTTCCTACAAATATTTTTGACAAATTGATTAAAAGACAATGCCTTCTTAGGAATAGGGTTTTAGATTTCTTTGGGTTATTTTTTACCTTTCTTCTCCAGTCCAAGAGAGAATTTTGAAGCATTGATGTGAAAGCGTTAGGATTTGATGGTAATTTGCCATGATCAACTACTACTACACCATACTCATCATCAAAAGCATCAAGTAATAATCTTTCTTTGACAGAACCGATTCTGCTTTTTAGGGTTACTCCAGTCATCTTATAACCTGAATCTGCAGGTCCAGCTAAGCTTTCTCCATAAACAAATTTGCTCTTTGTGCTGGAAACACCTGAAGATTTTGCCCTTGATCCTTCAACTTCTCATCCAAATACAAAAAGAAATTAAAACTAATTCAACTTCAAGCAATTGCTGAAGGTTGTAGATTCTTGTTAAAATGAAGTGATATAAAGGTATCAATTTACCTTTGGAGGAGCAGAAGTTTGGAGATATTGTAACACCAGAAAATGGTTGTTTGGAACTGTGCATGAAACCCAAATGTGTTCTTCTCATGACAGTAACCTCAGAAAAGGAAACAGAATACATTGAATGTAATCAAGAAAATCTTGAATTCCTCTCTGTAAAAAAGAAAAAGAAAAGAAAACAGTTTGCGCCAAGAAAGGAAATCGATTAAAGAACTCAGATTTTTTTGTTTCCTATTTTAAATCCTATATATAATAGGAGAAGGGGGGCTCTCTCAAGCCGCCACATCAGCCCCCCTTTGATTGGCCAATTTAAGGCAAAAATTTCCACATCATCGTTTAAAATTAAATAAATATGTATTCAATGCATGATTATTTAATTTAAATATAATTAGTTAAAATTATCCAAACATAAATTCTAAGTTTGAATTTAATTTAGAATTTTATAATATATAAATATTATAAATTTTAAATACATCTTCCATATTTTATGCATTATATAAACAAAAATAAATAAATCTCAATAAAATTAATTTTATAAGACTAAAAATAAAGATAACATTATTAAAAAGTTTACAGTAATTGAAAACTATAAACAAAAAACCATAAAACAAAAAAAAAATATGAATGATAAGAATATATAATAAGAGAAGGGGGCTCTCTCAAGCCGCCACATCAGCCCCCCTTTGATTGGCCAATTTAAGGCAAAAATTTCCACATCATTATTTAATTTAACGGGAATGGAACAGGAATTCCCAAAAATAAAAGAAAAAAAAATAAAAACATAGCAAACTGATAATCAAAATAGGTAAAAATCAAAATATACTAGTCTAACATTATAACTAAAACTTAAAAAAAAACACCAACATAATTTATTCAACACAAAACTAAATAACCATTAAAAAAATATAAGTTCACCATTCTCAAATCTCAAAAGATCAAATAAATATTTTTTCTTCGAATCATTCCTGATTTGATTGTCGACGAACCTCTGCACAAATGAAGAAAACAAAAGTTAAATCTGGTTAGGAAAAACAATTTTAATAAATTACAATGTACAAAACATATAAAAAGCTTATGATTAAAAAATTACCTTCGGTAACATTATCCATAAACTCATTCTCTTCCATTACTTGTTGTAAACTTACTCTTGCATCAAACTGTGGTGAAGATCGTAACCAATTTTGTGTCAATATCAATGCTTCTACCATAGAAGAAGATAGACAACTCCTATATTCATCCAAGATACGACCTCCGGTACTAAACGCAGATTCGGACGAAACCGTAGAAACTGGAACTGCCAAAACATCTCTTGCTAATCTTGCTAGAACTGGATATTTTGTGCTGTTCACTCTCCACCAGTCTAAAAGATCATGACTGCAACCCAAATTATTGGCTTTTGGTTTCCAGACCTTCTCCATTAAATAAAGATCTAGTTCATTAGAGGAACCATCATCACTTTCTTTGTCACAAGACATTTGACTCCATTCTCCAAAGGGGTCCTCCTTCACTCCAGCTCTAACACCCACATTACTTAGGTCAAATCCTTCATCTAATCCATTAGAGCTTGCATCAATAATTGTAATGTCTTCGTTTTGATTACAACTATCATTGGCCAAATCAGTAGAGCTTTTGTAAGATGCGTTATACGCATTATACAGCTTGCGCAACAAACTTTCCACCACTTCTTTCATCTCTACACACTTTTTTTTACCTTCAGGTCCTTGGCCATATATCTTGTCAAAACAATGCATCACAAATCCCAATTTACCACGTGGATCAAGAACAGCAGCAACAATCAAGAGCTTGTTAATCTTCTCTAAACCTTCCCAATACTTATCAAATTTATCATACTTCATAGTGCGTGCTGTGTTTCTCAAAGCAAGATCAGATTCTGGACCCTCGGCATATGTTCGCAAGACTATTTCAAGTTTGCAAATTTCATTATAGCACATATTTGAAGTCACCTTTGTCGAAGCAGAAAACGCTAGAGTGGATTCATAAAATACCTGTAGGAATTCTACCATCACACGTGAAGCATCCCAATCATTGCTAGAAGGGGGTCCAATCCTCTTTTTTTCAGTAGAAGTATCATCTTCATGAAAGTAAGCATCATAGAGCTTGTCTTCCTCAGCCATTCGATCAAACGCAGGTTTGAATTGGAGTGCTGAGCTCAACATAAAATAAGTCGAGTTCCACCTAGTACCACAGTCCAAGACCAAACTCCCTCTTCCAATTTTCTCTTCATCAGCTTTCTTTTGGAATGCTTGTAACCTAGAACCTGAGCCTCGAACATACTTTACTGCATTCCTGATACTAATCACACTGTTGCCAACTTTCTTCAAACCGTCTCCGACGATTAAATTTAGGATATGCGCAGCACAACGCACATGCATAAACTCACCATCTAATATGAGTCCATCAGCTCCTAGAGTATTCTTCCACTTGGACCTTAAAAGCTTAAGAGCACGATCATTCGCAGTAGCATTATCAACAGTTATCGTGAACACTTTCTTTATATCCCAATCAGCCACACACTTCTCAAATTGCTTAGCAATTGTGTTTCCCTTATGATCTGATATCGGGCTGAAGCTAATGATCCTCCTGTGCAACTTCCAATTCTCATCTATGTAGTGAGCTGTTATTACCATGTAACTAACTGTAGTAATGGCTGTCCATATATCAGTAGTGAATGAAACTCTTTGTCCACTTAACACACTTTTCAGCGAAGCCTTCTCATTCAAAAACAATTGCAACACATCTCTCGTAATTGATCTTCGTGAAGGGACTTTGTAAAGAGGAACCGCCTGACTGCAAAAATACCTAAACCCAAGATTCTCCACGAAAGAAAATGGCAGCTCATCTAAAACAATCATCTTCACTGTCGCTCGTCTACATCTGTCTTGACAAAAGCTAATAGGAACAAGTTGACCATCACTCGTTGCACCACTAGAATTTTCCTGAGCCAAGACTTTGTTATTTGCACTTGCTAGAGATCTATTATATAAGTGGCACCTCTCTTTATGCTTCTTCAAACCACTGGTACCAGCTTTTTTCCCGCATTTGATCTCTTTTCCACAATGCTTACATTTTGCGTAGTTACCACCTGGTAACAAATTGAAAATTTCCCATGCTGGTGATCTTTGGGTAGTTTGATGTTTCTTTGGACTTGGTGGTAAAAATTCGGAAGATCTTTTACGTCCGCTTTCATTGTTCACTGGTTCATCTCTATTGTCCATCTGTTTAAATAGAAAAACAAAGAAAATATAAAAACAGAGATACAAAACACAAATATAGACAAAAGTTCAAAGATCGAAGCTAGCATAAGAAACAGAGGTGATGATAGCACTCGCCACTCACCGTCGTCGTCATCAGACTCGTCACAATAAACAAATAACAGTACAAATATAGATATAAATTTAATAAGAAAGACATTGACTTAAACCAAGCACAAGAAACAGAGGCACAAAGCCACAACACTAATATATTAATCATCATCATTAGTCATCACAACTCACAATAAACAAATAACAATACAAATATAGATATAATATTTGTTAACAGACATTGACGTAAACTAATCGCAGGCAACAGAGGTACAAAGCCTACGACACTAACATATTAATAAGCTAACAATACCAAGCAACACAAGCTAACAAAATATAATAAAAAGGTGATTGTAGCACTCACCGTCACAAGATTTCAGAACTCAGAGATCGAAGCAAGGCAAGGATGATGATGCGGAGAGCCGGCGGCTATACGATTTTGAAACCTAGAAGAATTTTAGTTTTTAGAATCAAAACAAAATAAAAGGTTTCATTAATAAGTATGGTAACATATTAATGTACTGAAATAATTAGGAAACTAATTCTTATTATTTCCAATTTTTAACATATATATAATTATATATAATATTATATAATTAATATATAATTTGTCCCGAATGGGATTTTGGGAATTCCCGTTCCCGTCCCGTCCCGTCCCATTCCCAAATAGGAATCCATATCTTGTACCATGCGGGAATGTATTCCCGTATGGAACGGGAATTCGGGAAAGGGAATGGGACGGAACGGAACGAGACGGGACGGAACGGGAATTGTGCCCACCCCTAATTCAATGCATTATTATTTAATTTAATATAATTAGTTAAAATTATCCAAACATAAATTCTAAGTTTGAATTTAATTTAGAATTTTATAATATATAAATATTATAAATTTTAAATACATCTTCCATAATCATGCATTATATAAACAAAAATAAATAAATCCCAATAAAATTAATTTTATAAGACTAAAAGTAAAGATAACATTATTAAAAAGTTTAGAGTAATTGAAAACTATAAACAAAGAACCATAAAACAAACAAAAATATGAATGATAAGAATAATAATTATCACGAATAGAAAAAATATATTATAAAAATGAGATATAATGATCATAAAAGTATACAAAATATAAGAACATCCTATACATAATAGGAGAATGGGGGGCTCTCTCAAGCCGCCACATCAGTCCCCCTTTGATTGGCCAATTTAAGGCAAAAATTTTCACATCATCATTTAAAATTAAATAAATATATATTTAATGCATGATTATTTAATTTAAATATAATTAGTTAAATTATACAAACATAAATTCTAAGTTTGAATTTAATTTCGAATTTTAAAATATATAAATATTATAAATTTTAAATACATCTTCCATATTTTATGCATTATATAAATAAAAGTAAATAAATCTCAATAAAATTAATTTTATAAGAATAAAAGTAAAGATAACATTATTAAAAAGTTTACAGTAATTGAAAACTATAAACAAAGAACCATAAAACAAAAAAATATGAATGATAATAATAATAATTATCACGAATAGAAAAAATATATTATAAAAATGAGATGCAATGATCATAAAAAGTATACAAAATATAAGAACATAAAAAATAAAATAAAATCAATGAAATATATATAAAAAATTAAAGAAATCTAAAATGATACAAATATTAAAATATAGAAATAATTATTATTAAGAATAGAAATAAAAAAAATTTTAAAATGAAATAAAATGATAATAAAACAAGAAATTATATAAAATATAAGAACATAGAAAAAATAAAAATGTATAAATAACAAGTATGTATATTAAATAGTTTTTAAGAAGGAAATAAAAGTTTTTAAAAAGCTCATTAAAATGGATAATTAAAAATATTTATTTATAAAATAAATTAAATTAATAATCGTATGTTAACGCATATTCTCTTCTAAAATCATTATAAGATATGAAAAAATATACAAATTTGTAAAATAAAAACATATAAAAATATTGATACTCAAAATAAATATTAAAATATATTAAACATCAATAAATTCAAGTAAAATCCGCGCATTTGCGCGGATTCTCTCCTAGTAAGAATAAAAAAGGAAGGAGGAAATGAAGTTGAAAGAGAAATGTGTTTGAGAATAACGAGAGATTTATTTAAGGGCACATTTATAATGTGTGGTATGAAGCCGAGTGGTGGTAAAGTGAGAAATGAGAAAAGGATAGAGAAGAACAGTTTCAATATCTTTCATCAAAGACAAAATACACGTGATTTCTTCGAGGGACGATTTCAACCGACCAGATATTACCAGCGTGAGATATTTAAAAAAAAAAGATTAGGATGGGTTACATAGATGTCTATTGTCTATATTTCACCATTCCTCCAGAGTTATTAGCAGGTATTTCTACTTTGGTCACTCCTGCAGTCAATAGTGATCTTACCAAACCTTGAAGTATGCTAGAACTTAAAACAGCCTCATTTAGTATTAACCCTAAAAGAGTTTCATAGACCGGATGGTATGAGCGATGTATTCTATAGGCATTATTGGAACACCATAAAGGATGAGGTCTTTGCTTATGTATATTTATTCTTCTTCACTGGTTATTTAGAGCCAAAGTTTAACCATACCTATATATGCCTTATCCCCAAAAATGAAGCCCATATTATTTTAAAAGATTTTAGACCTATCAGCCTAACCAATGTTGCAAATAAAATTATTTTCAAAATTCTAGCTAATATATCGCTTAAAGAAATGGTTGCATCAACTGATTTCTGATTGTCAAACTGCCTTCCATTCCTTCTCGGCTCATCACGGATAACTTGTTAATTGGTCATGAAATGATTCATTCATTGCATACTAGGAAACGCAAAGTTAATCATATGACGCTTAAGCTTGACATCACTAAAGCTTTTGATAAGGTTGAATGGAATTATCTTGATGCAGTTATGCAGAAGATGGGTTTTAACTCTACATGGAGGAGCTGGATAATGACATGTCTTAACTCGGTCACTTATTCCGTTCACTTCAATGGAAAACCCATGTCAACAATCCATCCACAAAGAGGTATTAGACAGGGAGACCCCCCCCCCTCTCCCAATATTTATATCTCATTTGTACAGAAGTACACTCGGGTTTACTCACATCCTAAGTTTCTCAACATAAGATGATGAGGTCATCAGATCGCCCAAACCCAGCCTGGACGAGCGGTACGTACCGGCCTCGACCACGAGGCTGACCGAGCTGTTCCCGACCCCGCGGAACGTACCTGAGGAGGTTCAGAAGGCCAATGTATTTTCTACTAGACCCAATGACGTGGTATCAAGGATTCATAAGCCAAAAATATGTTTCAGGAGCGATGATCGTTCCAGAACCCAATTGGAACGATCCCATTTGGAGATGGCCGATGACTGACCTCCCGGAGCCCTAAGCGTGTCCTGGAAGATGTCCATAGTAGAGTTGGTTCGAGCCAATCATGCCATGCTTGATATTCACCAGAAAGTATGCTATTTGGAAGAGTTTGGTCAGAAGGAATCATCTTGGGTTCGAGATCATCTTGGAGGATATCTAGAAACTGTCTAGTTAGCCCTGGCCACGGATATAAGTTCATTCAAGAGTGGATTGTGAATGGACCAACTTGAATCAAGCTTCAACTCAACTTTTTCTGGAAACCTGACTCACAAAGGAATCTTCAAGAAGTGTAATCACATCAAGATCAGTTTCTATGAAGAAGTTATGCCCGATTCAAGACAGGTGATGTTCATGGAACCCGATAAAGACCGACTTGCACTTTTCAGGATGCTCAGAACAAACCAGAATGAATTAAGGAGTAAAACCACTTGTCCTAGATTCTTGATTCATCAGGGATTATATGAGAGTTGGAACCACGCCAATACCAGCTCGGATAGAGAAGATATGCAAGATCAAACCCGAAGATTTCTGGACCTGCCTTATTTGGAAGCTCACGGACTTGATGGACTTCAGACATATGTTTGGCGACCAGGAGTACGTGCAACATCTCCTTGGGCATTGGTTTATACTCTTTTCCCTTAAGTGTGGTTTTGTCCCAATTGGGTTTTCCCACTAAGGTTTTTAATGAGGTAAACCAAGGTCCGCTTCAAGAGAAGGAGAATCTGGCCCGTCCAACCTTCTTCCTTGCATTCTATTTTAATAATTTCGACCAGGCCTCTTTATGGCCCATTCTTAATACTTGTAACCCTATTACTTTGTCTATTTAAAGCCACTCTTTTTTTTCAATAAACTCAAGCAATTTTAAACCTAAAACCTAAAGTGTTTAGCCTAACGGCGCAGCCTCTCTTTTTCTCGCGTGGATTCCCCTTGAGACGAAGGCTTGATACTTGCTCGTGCCCTTACTATCAGTGTGTTCTGGTTCGTGATTGTGTTGCTGTGATCTGTTTGTTCCATCGAATCCACCCACTGACCAAGCTGAGAGCGCCTTCAGCCAGCAGCTTCGTCCCATCCGACCATCTTCGACTCGCTCGACCGCTCTACCACCTCGCCATTCTTCGACCATCGACCACCCAATACACGACCCACCTCCCATCTTACATCATAAGATAACCGGCTATCAGGCAGCTAGAGGCGCTCTTAAACTCTCTCATCTTTTGTTTGAAGATGATTCACTGCTTTTCTCGAAGGCTACCACCCTAGATGCTGAAATGATTTGAAATATCCTTACCATTTATGAAAAGGCCTCCAGTCAACAAGTTAACTATTTTGAATCAGCCATCATGTTCAGTAAAGGTAATCCTCTACAATGTATAGTTGGGAAATATCTAGGACTGCATGATTACATCGGGAGAAATAGAGCCAATACGTTCAAATACCAAAAGCAAAGAATTAGTACCAAAATCAATAGTTGGTATTCTAAACTTCTTTCTCCAGCTTGAAAAGAAGTACTTTTAAAAATTGTAATCCAAGCTATACCCACTTATACCATGAGTTGCTTTTTAATCCCTAAAAATTACTTGATAGCCTAATGATTGATATCAGAAGATTCTAGTGATCAAATTCTCCAGCTAAGAAAATACTATCTTGGGTAGTTTGGGATAAGATGGTTCAGTGCAAAGTAATGGAGGCTTAGGATTTAGAGATCTTTGTGACTTTAGTATGGCCCTAGTAGAAAAACAAGGCTAGAGACTTCTAACCCAGCCACATAGTCTACTAGCTAAGGTGTTTCAAGCTAAGTATTACCCATGAAATCTTGCATGCAAGCAATACCAATGAGACACCAAATCTATGCATGGCAGAGTATTCTAAAATCTAAACCTCGTTTAAAACATGGAATATCCATGAAAGTAGGCAGTAGACTTAATATAAATGCTTGGAAAGATCCATGGTTCCAAACTATGCCTCCAACGATCCCACGGCTCAAACAATATGGCTATATACCCAAATATAAGGTATCTTATTTGTTTATTCCAGGGATTACAAACTGGGATTATCAAAAGCTTCAACAATGGTTTCATCCAGATGATGTTAATGAAATCCTAAAGCTACAGCCATCCACTACGGGAGTAAGTGATTATCCCTATTGGACCTATACTACAAATGGTTTATATTCCGTCAAATCTGGATATTATCAATTGCAGAACACTTTTAACTTCCAAACTTTACATACTGGCCTTAATGATCAAGTTAAATATTTATATCGTCAAGTTTGGAAGTTAAATGCTCCTCGCATTAAAATATTTTGGTGGAGAGTTATACATAACAGTGTCCATGTTTCTATTCACATGTTAAGACGCCGGTTAAAGGTAGATCCAACATGCCCTATGTGTGGGGAGCAAGATGAAGATGTCAACCATCTCCTTTTCCAATGTCGAGTGGCTCGAGAAGTATGGACCTATGATCCATCTTCTAATCTCTCAGGTTACATTCTTCAATCCCAAAATCTGAAAGATAATCTAATCTACCTATTCCAGCAAAGCAATATTAAGAACAAGGAATTATCTCTACTTCCGTTCTTGGGATGGAATTTATGGAAAGCAAGAATAAGCTTATTTTTGAAAATAAACGAGGCAGCCTTGTCTATCTGATTAGCAACGCTCTCTCTAATTTAAAGCAGTGTACACTTGCTATGGATATGGAGCCAACTATGATGCATGATCATGTTTCCCTATGTTCCACTCCTATGACTGCGGACACTTCATGGGTTTCTGATACACAATCTGGCAGCATGCATGTATTTCATAGTCACTACATAAATCAACTGGAGAGTTGTTGTGGTCAGGTTCATCTGCTGTCGCACCTACTCACTCGGCCATGGAGGCGGAAGATGTCGCTCTCACAATGGCAGTAAAAGAAATTAAACATCTTGGTTATGAGAAGGTTACTTTCAGTGGTGATTGTAAGCTTCTGTTTTATGGAATCAACAAAAGTTCTCGAGGATATGAGCTACTGTTGGAATATAATCATATCTCATATAAGATAAAGTCATATTTACATAAGTTAGTTATTATGTAAGAGTGACAAGTTGAATAGGTGTGCTGGTTCGGTTTACATAACCGTCTATATAACACAACCGTTTGTCTTATATAAATATATCGAGTCCAGTCTGTAAATAGTGTGCGATTGTATGCGAACAAAAGTGTCCGTAAAGTGTATAACACAATAAGTAGCGTGTGTAACACAATCAGTTGAAATCAATAAAGTTCAGTTTGTTCTTATTTCGATTTCATACTCTGTTTTCCGTATCTCAAAACCCCAACATGGTATCAGAGCCCTACTGATTCGAGGGGCCAATTCAAGCAAAAAAAAAAGAGTAATGGAGAAGATGACACACTTTGTGATTCCAATCTTCAGTGGTGAAGATTATGGATTTTGGCGCATCAAAATGAAAACAATATTCCAGACACAGAAACTGTGGGAAATTGTTGAAGAAGAAGTTCCAAATCCACCAGCACAAGGAGATCACTCCCGAATCTGTGCAACAGAAAATACGGTGTGATGAGGCTTGTGCAAAGGATTTGAAGGCATTGCATATTTTTCAAAGTGCAGTCTCGGATTCGATATTTCCGAGAATCGCCCCTGCAACAACAGCAAAATAAGCATGGAACGCTTTTGGAATTAGAGTTCCAAGGATCACCACAAGTGAGGATGATCAAACTTCAATCTCTAAGAAGAGAGTATGAGAATTTGAAGATGGATGAAAGTGACAATGTTAACACTTTCACAACAAAGTTGATTGAGACAGGGAATCAACTTAGAGTCAATGGAGAAGAGAAATCAGACTATCAAATAGTCCAGAAGATTCTTATTTCACTTCCAGGAAGGTTTGATAGCATTGTGGCAGTGCTGGAAAAAACCAGAGATTTGACAGAGCTATCAGTCATAGAACTGATAGGAACATTGAAAGCACAAGAGAAGCGTGTGTCACTCCGAGAAGAACAATCAGTGGAAGAAGCGTTCTATGGAGGAAAGTTTGTTTCAAAAGGAGGAAACAAACGTGGATACAAACATCAAGAGAAGACCAAGAAATGATGTGGTGTTTGCAAGCGAAGCAATCACAAAGAGAGTGATTGTTGGAAGAACAGTGAGAGGAAATGTTTTGTGTGTAACAAACCGGGACATTTATCAAAAGACTGCAAACTTAGAAGCCGAAGGAGCATATCTAAGTCTAGAAGAAACAGATGATGAAGGTCACATGATGTTTAGTGCAGTTCAATAATAAGTTTCATAAAAAGTGAATGATAAAACAAAAGGAAGCAAATCCGGTTTCAAACAAGACAACACCAAGGGTCGTGTTACTCAAGGAAAGAAGAGTAAAAACACAGAAAACGAGTGTTGAAAGAAACCGAAGGCAAACGATCATGGCAAACATAAAAGAAGTAACATGGATTGTTACAATTGTGGTAAGATCGGCCACAACTCAAATGTGTGTCATTCAAAGGAAAGAGAAATGACAGAAAAAGGAAACATCCAAATGATGACAAGCCAAGGAGAGAAGATCATCAAAGAGGTGTGTGAAAAAGAAGGCATACAAGTGATGAAGAGCCAGGGAGAGCAGATCATCAAAGATGTATGTGAAAAAGGAGACATCCAAGTGATGAAGAGCCAAGGAGAGCAGATCATCAAAGAGGTGTGTAACTCAGACGCAAGTTCCCTACTTGCAAGTGAAGCTTTAAGTGTCTCAAGGTTTGAAGACCAAAAGAAAGCTTAGAGTAAAGCAGAGATATAATTAAGGGGGAATGTTGGAATATAATCATATCGCATATAATATAAAGTCATATTTACATAAGTTAGTCATTATGTAAGAGTCACAAGTTGAATAGGTGTGTTGGTTTGGTTTACATAACCGTCTATTTAACACAACCGTTCGTCTTATATAAATAGATCGAGTCCAGTCTGTAAATAGTGTGCGATTGTATGCGAACAAAAGTGTATGTAAAGTGTGTAACACAATAAGTAGCGTGTGTAACATAATCAGTTGAAATCAATAAAGTTCAGTTTGTTCTTATTTCGATTTCATACTCTGTTTTCCCAATCTCAAAACCCCAACAGCTACGAGAATCAGATGTTCCAACTTCAATATATATATTTATACAATACTTAATATGTCTGATAAAAGGTTATACTGTTTTGTACATTTTTCTAGAAATCATCTTCAGGTTGTAGAAAGGCTAGCCAAGATAGCTAGACTTGATCAAAAATCTTATGTTGTAAGATGTTACTAATGTTTCATAAATAAAGATTACTTAGCCGTCAAAAAAAAAAAAAAATAGGATGGTATGTAACCAATTACCCGAGAACTTACAGAATTCCTTAGGGAACAATATTAGAGCATTCATATAAGACACATTCAAATATTTTATAGATACGTATATGAATAATTCGAGGCCCATTAGAGCAAGCCGTGAGATTATGTACTAATAAATATTACATGACCCAACAAAATTCTTGTGTTGATTATACGAACAAAAAATAAAAAAAGGGAAGAAGATAAAGCTATTGGCTAATCAGACTCACACTCAAATCAAATATACCAAACTATATATAGAGAATTCGTCGTGCAAGAAGTATTCTTCAGGATCGTCTTAAGTTGAGCTTAGGTACTTGGGTTAGAAGGTTTGCTTTTTCGGTGGATGTCTTACACGTGTCTTAAACCTAGTTTTTTGGAGGATCTGAAGCAAAATAATGGTACTTTTTCAATTTTCTTCGCTTCTTCGATAAAGAAAATCTAGGTTTTGGAGGCGGTTGAGTTAGGGTTTTGCTGTTATTGCGCGATCTGTAGAAGAATATGTGTAAGTTTGGAAGCGTAGCTTTGAAGAGTGTTTGTTACTATGTCAGCTGCTATGGATAGAGCGTTAATGGATCTCTCTTTGGAAGAAGAGGATGAGCCCTTCGATCTACCGGATAAGGCTGGGTTTAGATCGTGTGCTGAGAATAAGATGAGTGTTATTGGTAGAGTCTTTAACCCAGAAGGACAAAAGATGTCGAGTCTCATTATGAATCTTCCTCATAAATGGAAAAAGGAAGGGAAAGTTTGTGGCGTTGCTTTGTCTCAGGAGCATTTCCAGTTCTTCTTCGACAATGAGCACGATTTATAGGATTCTTGGACAAGGGAGTTCAGACATTTGGTGAATGGAAAATGGTAGTGGAAAGATGGGTTGAGAATCTTCCAGCTGACTATCTCCAGTTTGTACCGCTATGGGTTCAGATTCGCAAGTTGCCGGTGAATCATTATACGGCAAAAGCGATCACTGCTCTGGGGGAATTGTTAGGAAGAGTCGATGTAGTTCCTTTTGATCCAACCGTTCCTCAAACCCATGATGGTGTAAGGATTAAAATCTGGTTAGATGTTTTGAGGCCACTAAAAGATCAAAGGTGGTTAATCTGCCTAATGGTGGTTAGGCGGAAGTCGAGTTTGCTTATGAGTGGATACAAAAAAGGTGATATCATTGTCAACGTCTTAATCACTCAAAGGAGGTTTGTCCAATTTTGGTGACAATGAGGCAAGATCAGTCTAAAGAAAGAATACAAAGAATAAGTGAGGAGAATGAAGCCAAGAAAAAGTTAATTGAAGAATTTGATCCTCTCTTTGGGGTTCTTAAAGATCATCAGGTTGACGTCAATCCGCTAATGGTTCGTCCTAAGATAGCGAAATAGGTCTTGGATGAGATGAGGCGGTATCTTCTAATGGCTAACTCGGAGGAAATTATCATTCGCAAGGAGATAGTTAGGTCCTCAGTAGGCGAGGTGGAGAAAGACCTGATAGCTAGGAAAAATATGCTTAGTCTTGAGCCTCCTACGATCTTTACCAGTGTTGTGAATAAAGGTAAGGGGCACGTTTTTTATTTCGAGCAAGTTGAGGAGAAGTCTCGTTTGGTAGAAAGGAGGATAAATGGGCCTAAGCTGATGGAGTCAGCGATAAGAAGTGCTTCTAACCCGCTGCCAGCTTCTGGTTTTGATTGGCAGAGAATTAGCTGGAAGAGCAACAATTCAGAAGAGAATTAAGAAAGGTCGATAGCTAGATCAACGGTTATTGGGACAATTTTTAACAAAGCTTGTTCCTCCGGAGCAAAGGTTTTGACCGGGAAATCTAGAAAACGACCAATGAAAAGCTTAAGGAATCCGAAAGATAAGAAGCTCGGCATCGATGGTTTTAGTCTGGATAAGAACAAAAGGATTATGAAAGATCCAATTGCGAAAAGAAAGACAGGAGGTACAAATGGAGGAGCAAGGAAAGGGTCTAAAAGACCAAAAACATTGGTGATCCTGCTTGAGGGATCGTCCAATGTTTAATGAGCATTATGGCATGGAATTGTCAAGGCTTGGGACGGTATCAAGACTTGGTGATTCCGCAACTTAAGGAGATGCGTCAAAAATATTATCCCGAAGTATTGTTCTTGATGGAGACGATGTACAGTAAGAATGTTCTAGTGAATTTACAATCTTGGTTGGGGTACAATAGGGTGTTTACTATTGATCTTGTAGGAAGGAGTGGAGGACTAGCTATTTTTTTGGAAAAGCAAGATTGCTTTGGCTGTAAATTATGCGGATAAAAATGCCATCGATGTCTCAGTACAGTTAGGAGGAGAATCAGTGTTTGCTTTTTTGGTGTATGGGCACCCGGATATCAAGTATAGGAGTCAAGTGTGGGAGAGTCTGATGCAGATAGGGGTGAATAGAAAAAGGCCTTGGGCTATGCTCGGTGATTTGAATGAGATTCTTCACATCAGTGATAAAATTGGTGGTCCAATGAGACGTGAATCTTCTTTTCAAGATTTTTAAGAAATGTTGGAAGCTTGTTATATGACAGAGTTATGTGGCAAAGGGAATCTTTTTATATGGGGTGGGATGAGAGGTACATTATGGATTTAATGCAAATTGGATAGATGTTTTGGTAATAAGCAGTGGTATGAAGTCTTCCCTGCTTCAAATAAGTTATTCATGGAGAAAAGAGGGTCTGGCCATAGACCTGTTCTGGTTAGTCTACTAGCATCTCAGGAAATATACAGAGGCCAAATTTGCTTTGATAAAAGGTTTTATTCGCAACCTCGGGTGAAGGAAACTATCCAGTTAGCTTGGATTCAATCGTAAGTTGGTAGAGGATGCTTGTTATACGAAAGAATAAGGAGGTGTAGGAAAGCTTTAAGTGCTTGGAAGAAAGAAAACACACTCAACTCAAGAGATAAAATCTTGTTGATTCAAGAGGAGCTAGAGAAGTTTCAATCATCCAACATGCCTTCAATTGAATATATGAGGAGAGTCAAAAAGGATTTGGTTTGTGCTTACAAGGAAGAAGAATCGTATTGGAGTCAAAAGTGCTATAATGAATGGTTAAAATAAGGTGATGGCAACACTAAGTTCTTCTATGCATGTGTTAAGGCGAATCGTTCTAAGAACGAACTTGAGATGTTGCAGGACATAAATGGTATTGAAAAAAAGAGAAGAAGTCTCAAAAGGAGAAGTTGTGGTTGCTTATTTCTCTGAAATGTTTAAGTCTTCTAACCCTGGAAGTTTTGAAGGTTTGTTTAGAGACTTTGATCCAAGGGTCTCTGACCAAACCAAAACCAATATGGAGCTGATTAGAGAAGTGACTAATGAAGAAATCAAAGAAGTTGTCTTCTCTGTTAAGCCGGGCAGTGCTCCAGGGTACGATGGTATGAATGGGTTGTTCTATCAGAAATTACAACCATTGTTGCATGAGATTGTCTCGCCTACTGATATATCATGTTTTTAGGACTTTCAACCATGGTATATGTCTTTGTTATCGAGTCTTTTAGAGTCTTTTGGAGTCCTTTTATGTTTTTTTACAGGTCTAGGCACGTTTGGAGCCGATTTGGACATTATGGCGCATTCTGGAGATATATGAAGCATTTGGCCGAGAGGAAGAGTTCACTGTCGATATCAGACTATTGTGTCGATCGACACACACTGTGCATCGATCGACACACATGCAGATCAGGCAATTCTCGGCGGTTTAATGAAGACTTATGGAAATTGCAGTTTGGCCCAGAAGTTTCTCATAATTACAAAAAAGCCCCAGAAGAGATTCCGAACCCCAGTTTCTTATTCTATTTTATGCTATTTGGTTTTCTATTCATTATGATTTTTGTTTCATTGATCATGTCTGAGTAGTTTACCAGTTAGGTTTAGGGATTCTCACAGGGGATTTCATGGATATATAGGTTGATCAATCTGTAGGGATTCATATCTTTCTAGTTCTTCATCTAGGTTTGTTCTTACTGCTTGATCTGAATTGGCCACTTAGATTATTGATATTAGGTTGATTTCTGCAACGAAAGTTGATTAATTAACTAGAAAAAACCTAGATGAGCAATTTGACTATTCGCAAAGAAATTTTGCGTAGGTGAATTGTGAACGAAAGAACCTGAGATTAATGCTTGTTTAGAACTCTAGGATTCGCAACGAAAGTTGGCTTGCTAGGTTGTTAGACATAGATAATATTCGCAACGAAAGTTGGTCTGTTATAATTCTGTGATTCTAGTTCTAGAACAGTTCCTAATTAGATCCCGATTGATTGATTAGCCTATGTTCCTGATTTCCTGAGAACTCCCTTGACCTAACGCTTTGCCTGATTGCTTACAAACCTCTTGATTTACTTTTCTGTTCTGATTTACTGCTTATTCTCCGTTTCACCTAACTTAATTCGACGTTCTACAATCTATCGCAAGAGTCTTTGAGTCTCTGTGGATTCGATACCCTATATACTACTGGTTCACGTCTATGCACTTGCAGTGTAGATCTAGGGATTAAAACCTGATCGTATCAAGTTTTGGCGCCGTTGCCGGGGAGTCTTTTGAGTCTTCGATAGATTTGAACTTAGGGTTTAGACTAGGTTTTCGTTTTTGTTTTTGGTTACTGGTTTTTTTTCTTGCGTTTCAGGTACTCCTAGAATCGCATTGCATCGATCGACACGGTCCTGAGTGTCGATCGACACACGTTCGCGATTTGCATCGATCGACGCACTCCCTGCATCGATCGACCCACCTGCCTGAACTGAACAGTTTATGACTGATCGCGACTTGAAAAGCAATCCGGATAAGGAGCTCGTGAATCTCGAACTTAAAGAGATTTAAAAGCTAGAGAGAGAGAACAGGAAAGCCCAGAAGCTAGCTAAGATGGCTAATCTCAACCGTATAATCCTGATTCGGGATACTGAAGGTGTTCTGAGGAATTCGGAGAACCATGTCTGCAATTAGCTTGGTCAGAGACTCGATGAAGAAGCTAATGTCATTCCTGAGCCTCAGAGGCAGATTATTCAACCTGACGGAGGAGCTCAAGGTGGACAAGTAAATCCACGAGCTGATGAGCCTCCTAGAGCACCTGATCCACCTCCTAATCCTCCTGCTAGGAGGACACTAGCCGATTACAATCGCCCAGATGAGTTCTATGCTAATAGGTCTGCGATTGTACCTCATGCATTTCCGCGTGATTATTTCGAGCTGAAGACTTCTTACTACACACTTGTGGGACAGCACCTCTTTCATGGACTCCCACATTAGCATCCTATGGACCACATAGAGAAATTTGAATCTTTAGTCACTGGGATGAAGCATAATGGAGTGACCTATGACTACTTACACTGCAAGCTTTTTCCTCACTCTCTTGGAGGAGAAGCTGCTAATTGGCTGAAGCAGATTCCAGCTGGGACTCTGACTACATGGAATGCAGTGAAGGAGAAGTTTATGAGGCACTTCTATGATGATGCTCGATCTGATCAGCTTAGACAGGATCTCTTGACCTTCAAGCAAGGATCTACAGAGCCTTTTAAGGCAGCCTAGGTGAGATTTAAGAGATACCAGAGAGATTGCCCTCATCATGGTTTCTCTGAGGTGCAATTGTTGTGTATCTTCTTCAGAGGAGTTGATTTGTGGTATCAGATGGCTTTAGATGCTGCAAGTACTGGAAACCTCTAAACTAAATCTCCAGAAGAAGCTACGGAGCTTATTGAGAATTTGGTGACTAGCAATAGTGTCAAGAATGCTGATTTGGAGAGATAGAAATCTGGTGGCAAATCTGATAATTCCCAGATAGCTGAGATGAACAATAAGATTGATTTTGTCCATAGTATCTTGCTTGGTAAGAAAGTGGATGTTCAAGAGACTGAGGATGTCAATAACATAGTTGTAGCTGGTTATCAAGGTCATAGATATGGAAATCAGCAAGAACAGACTTCATGTTTCGCACCAAAGTATGCATTTCATAAACCTTTCTAGCAGAACACTTCATTCTCCATAGATTATGGTGCTTCATCGTATCAGTTTGTTCCTCCTAAAAATGAGCAGAATGATAAGATGATGGGACTTTTGGAACAGCTCTTGGAAGGATAGCAGAAGAGTACAGTGGACTTCAACGGAAAGATTGATGCTATGTACTTTGATCTCAATGGGAAGATAGAAACTATAAGTGCTCATGTGAAGAAGCTAGATGTTCAAGTTCAACAGACTGATGGAACAGTGCAAAGACAAAATGGATCAGGAAGAGCTTAACAGAACCAATTCGTCAATGTTGTGATCATAAGGGATAGAGTTGACTTGCAGGAAGAAGAAGAGAGCATCATCTCGGATTTTCTGGATGAATATTATCTGTCTGAGACGAGCATCGATCGACACACACTTGATGTCGATCGATGCATGACCGATACGTCTGATGAATTTTCTCATAATAGCCTTATGTTGATCGACACACCTCGTGCATCGAACGACATAGATCGCAGACGAGACCAGAAACCTGCAACAGTCCCATAACGAGTCCACAAGCCCTCTGTGCCATATCCTAAGGCTCCTAAGTTGTCTAAACATGAGCTAGACGAGGCTAATTGCATGAAAGTGATGGAAGAGAAGCTGATTCAGATTACAGATAAGCTTCCAGACCTAGGAGTCTTTGTGCTAGAGTGTTTCATCTCTAAGGACAGATTCAAGCATTCTCTGTGTGACTTAGGATCTGGTTTGAATCTCATGCCATACTTTGTGGCTGTGAGATTGGGAATGATGGATTTCCAGCCTACTAGGATCTCTCTTATCCTAGATGATCGATCAAAGAGGTATCCAGAAGGAGTTCTCGAGGACATTCCTGTCAGAGTTGGAAACTACTTGATTCCAACGGACTTTGTAGTGCTGAAGTATAATATTGAGCCAGATGATCCTTTGCTACTTGGTAGACCTTTCTTAGCTACTGCTGGAGCTGTGATTGATGTGAGACATGGACTGATTGATCACCCCCTGGGAGATGAGCCATTGCGGTTCAAGATGGATAAGCTGCAGGAATCCACCATTGATGGACAGAGCTTCAGTGTGGAATTGGAACCAGAGATTCTTATTGGAGAAGAGAAGATGGCAGTTCATTCTGAACTTGCTCCAACATCTTCAGATCCTGCAACTGCTCTTAAGCAGAAAGCTCCAGATCTCTTCCATCCACCAAAGCACAGGTATGAATCTTCTAAACTTAAATCTCCTAATCGATCAGCTGTGAATGTGGGCAAACACAGTATCCCACCCTCGCTTCGCTCCCACCTTGGTTCTCTTCGCTCTTTTCTTGGGAGATCTCATGATCCGAAAGCTTATGCACCACCTTGGTTGAAAAGACGTTCACAGAGGCACTCCAAGCCTCTGCTGAATCCACCATAAGTCTGATCTCCTTTCCATAGTCAAGCTATTGACTTTAAACAAGCGCTGAGTGGGAGGAAACCCACTGTTAGGTTCGTTTTTCTTTTCATTTTTCGTTTTGATTTTGTTGCTTTGATTTTTCTCTTTTGATGTGTTCAAAAGCATGAGAAAGAAGGCAGAATCACTCAGCATCGATCGAAACATCCTTTGTGTCGGTCTACGCAGATACGATTTACGGGTTGCCGATTCAATTGCGGTCCAGACACCGGTTATTGATATACCATGGATTATAGGGCTTTTAACCATGGTATATGTCTTATTTATCGAGTCTTTTTTATGTTTTGGAGTCTTTTAGGTGTGTTTACGGGTCTAGGTACGTTTGGAGCGGAATTGGAGATTATGGCGCATTCTGGAGCATTTTGGAGATTCAACCCGAGAGATAGAGTTCACTGTCCAAAACAGAGGATTGCATCGATCGACACAACCTGTGCATTGATCGACACACGAGCGAGATGGGCTTTCCTCGGCGAGTTTAATGAAGAATGTGGAAATTGCACTTTTTCCCAGAAGTTTCAGTATTTACAAGGAAGCCCCAAGACCTGATTAGGCTAATATAATTAGGTTTTTTTTACAAACAGTTTTAGAGACACTTTCATACTTTGAGCTGAGAGTTTTTACAGCTTTTTGGGGCTGATCTGAACCTGTATTGCTTCCTGCTTTTGGAGAAGATTTCGAACCCCTTTGTTTCTTTACTCTCTTTAATGCAATTTATTTATTCATTGATTATGTTTTCATTAATCATGTCTGAGTAGATTCATAGTTAGGTTTAGGGATTCTCGTTAGGGATTTCATGACTTGCTAGATTTGTTTATTCAGTTAAGGATTCATATCATATTTTTTCTTCAACCTGAATTGTGCTTAATACTAGTTTCTAATCTGATCACTTAGAATCTAGACTCTAGGTTTATAAATTGACACGAAAGTGTAATTTAGAATCTGAACTATTTAGGTTGAACAATTTAATTATCTGCAAAGAAATTTGGTTTAATTGAAATGTGAACATATCGAACTTGCACTTAAGGCTAGTTTAATATGTTAGGAATTGCAAAGAAATTTGGGTTTCTACTAATTAGACTTAGAGAATTCTCGCAACGAAAGTTGGATAGTTCTATATCCGTGTTTGAGTTCTAGAACCGAACTTAATTTGATCCTGACTGATTATTTAATCTGCTTGTCTGATTTCCTGAGAACTCCCTAGACTTAGCGCTTTTAGTTGATTGCTTACAAACCGTTCTTGCTACTGATTTACTTTATGCTTAGTTATTTACTTTCTTAATTGTTTCTCCTAGCTTAACTTGACGTTCTATAGTCTATCATAGGATTTCTTGAGTCTCTGTGGTTCGACCCCTATATACTACAATTGTTCTGTGCACTTGCAGTTGACCTTAGGGAATTTAAAACTCCGAGCATATCAAGTTTTTGGCACCGTTACCGGGGACTCTTTTGAGTCCTCGATAGATTTGAATTTAAAGTTTAGACTAGGATTTTTGTTTTTAATTTTGGTTACTAATCTCTCTGTTTCGTGTGTTCCAGGTCTGAAATCTCTTTGCATCGATCGACGCATCTTCTGAATCGATCGACACAAGGCGACTCTCGAGTTGAAACGATCGTTGCATATCTTTGCATCGATCGACACAGTGCGATTACCGACGGTTTATGCAGAAGCGTGAGACCATAAGTGATCCGAACCCGAATCTCGTGAATCTCAGACTTGAGGAGCTTGCTAGACTAGAGAGAACGAACAGAAAGGGTCAAAGAACAAGGATGAATAACAACCGCTTGATTTTGATACCTGATGATGAGGGTGTTGTGAGAGACCGACAGAACAACCGGTACAACAACGAGGGGAAAAGGCTCGATGCTGATGGACGTGTAATCCCTGATCCTGTGCAGCCTGAGCCTCAAGGTCAGATGATTAATCCTCCTGCTGCTGAGAGGATTCTTGCTGACTACAACCGTCCGGATGAGTTCCATGCTAACCGGTCAGCGATTGTACCCCCTGGTTTTGAGAGGAATGACTTCGAGATCAAGACTGTCTACTACTCTATTCTGAGGCAGAATCCGTTCCATGGTCTCCCACATGAGTAACCCATGGACCATATTGACGAGTTTGAGGACTTCATCACTGGAATGAAGTACAATGGGGTAAACTATGACTACTTGTTTCTCAAGCTTTTCCCTTATTCTCTCGCTGGAGATGCTGCAGCTTGGCTGAAACAACTTCCATCTGGGAAGTTTACTACTTGGGATGCCGTGAAGAGAGAGTTCTTGAGGCACTGTTATGATGATGCTCGCTCTGATCAGTCGAGACAGGATATTATCACTTTTACCCAAGGTCCTACAGAGCCTCTTAAGTCTGCTTGGATGAGGTTTAAGAAGTACCAACATGACTGTCCTCACCATGGATTCTCTGAAGTGACGCTGCTGGGCTTATTCTTCAGAGGTATTGATCTCCACTATCAGTCTGCATTGGACAATGCTAGCAATGGAAATTTCAATACAAGGACTCCTGAGCAGGCTAAGACATTGATTGATAACTTGGTGAGCAGTAATAGCACCAAGACTGCTGATAGGAGAAGGAAAGAGTCTGGTGGGAAGATAGATAATCTGGAGATTGATGATATTAGGAACAAGTTGGACAATGTTCATAGTTTGTTGACTGGGAAGAAAGCTGTCCACTTTGCTCAGGATGTTGAGGTGTTTGGAGCTGAAGAAGATCACCAGGAAGAGGATGTGAACTACATTGGTGGCTCTGGATTTCAAGGGAATAGGTTTGGTAATCAGCAAGGTAATAAGTTCTTCAATGGTGGACAGAAGAGTGCTTTCACAAGCAATCAAAACTCTTCTGGATTTGGACAGACTGCTGGTTATCAGAAGCCTTTTCAGCAAGGTAATTCTTATCAGAGAACCTATGGATCATCTTCTTACCAGACACCTCCTGCAGCTAATGCTCATGAGAGCAAGATGAAAGCCATGATGGAGCAGTTGCTGGAAGGGCAGACTAAGACTGCTGTGGACTTCAACAAGAAGTTAGATGCTGTGTATGAGGATCTCAATGGGAAGTTTGAATCCTTCAGTACACATGTGAGGCAATTGGACACACAAGTGAGCCAAATTTCAAGCTCAGTTAAGGGAAAGAACGTCATGGACACCCACATCAAAGCTTGGTCAGTCTATATTGATGATGGATCAAACCAGGGGGGAATTTTGAGTTTAATACAGCTGAACTCGTGGGAGAAGCAGAAAAACCCGAGAGTTTTGATGAATTGACTGCATCGATCGATGCACCAGTTGCGTCGATCGTTGCATGTCGTGAACAGACAGCTTCACTTGTTTCACGTAGCATTGATGAAGAGACGGATCAGGAGCTTATTAGACTATTCCCTGGAGTGTCTGAGATATCTCAACAAGAGCTTGATGAGGCCAGACAGTTGAAGGTAATGGATGAGAGGTTGGAAGAAGATCCACAACCTGATGATACATACTATCACCCTTGTGTGCAGAGATACTTGGAGAAGATGCTGCCAATGGACGAAATGTTGAAGGACTGGGTGATAGTAGTCCCTAAACAGATCAGTGATGTGCGGATAACACAGATCCCTAAGAAGCTACCTGATCCTGGTATATTTATGCTGGTTTGTTCCATCTTTGAGGATAGCTTCAGGCGTTCTTTGTGTGACTTAGGAGCTGCTGGAAATCTCATGCCATACTCTGTGGCAAAGAAGCTGGGGATGACAGATTTTTCACCCACTAGGACCTATCTTGTTCTAGCTGATCAGTCAATAAGGATTCCGGAAGGAGTTCTTGAGGACGTCCCAGTGAGAGTTGGAAACTACTTAGTTCCGACAGACTTCTTGGTGCTTAAGTACGACAGTGAGCAGGATGAAGCTCTAATACTGGGAAGACCATTCTTAGCCACGGCTGGAGCAGTGATCGATGTATGGAACAGTCTGATTGATCTCTATCTGGGAGATGAGCCTCTACACTTTGAGATGGATATGCTGCACAGGGCTAAGTTTGATAGTCAAACCTTTACCATTGAGGATGGACAGGAAGAGCAGAAGAGTGAAACTTTGGTTTCAGATCCTGGAGAATATCACTTCCCTTCTTTTCTTGGACGAGCTCACACCGACACAGCTTACTCTCCACCTTGGATGAGGAGACTTTCTCGTAGGCACTCACAGTCTCTGTCGAAACCTCCAGGAGCTTGATCTTGTTTGTCTGGTCAAGCTAATGACCTTAAACAAGCGTTGAGTGGGAGGCAACCCACTATTTCGTTTTTACATATTCATTTTGGTGTTTTTTTATTAGGATTTTACGTTTTGTCTTTGTTTATGGTGAGTTTTGTTTGCATATCTGACGAAATCGCAATGCAACGATCGACACGGTCTTGTGTGTCGATCGTCACAACACGAAAATCGCATTGCAACGATCGTTGCGGACCTGAGAAACGATCGACTCATAATCGTAATCGCCCTGCAACGATCGTCGCATTTATGCGCATCGATCGATGCAGGTGCGAGACAGGTAAAAACAGACAGAACATTAACTCATCCTTTAACATTTTTTTCTTTCTTTTGTCGATCCTTAGCTTGACACTACTGGGGACAGTGTGTTTCAAGTGTGGGGGAGGTGGTACTGACATTAATCTTTTTGTTTTCTAAGAGTCGGTCCTGTTTTCAAAAATTTGTTTTATCGAGTCAAAACAGTTTAAGTAAGAAACAGTGAATTTTTGAGAAGTTAACAACACTTGCAAGAACTTAAGTAACCGTTGGGATGAGCTTGCAGATGCATCTGTGACTATTAGAAAACTCCAACACAGAACAGCCTACTGAGAACACCCACATCACTTCAGGTATCAGAGGATCCTTTACTGACTTCACCATTAATTTTGACTTAATTTTCTCACCTAAGGGCTTGGTATACTTTGAGTCGGATTCCTCTATTAGTTCTGACACATTGGAAGAGCAATTGTCCATCCTAATGGGCATTTCCTTATGTCCATTGATTATGATTCTGATGCAGCGATTCGTACTAATTATGTCTGAGTACGTATCAACTGGGATATCCGACGTCCTTTACGTTTCCAGCGCTACTTTCAATTCACCGGTGGAGTCAACACCCTTCTGTGGTTTCGTTATGAACGGCTCAGAGGGTTTTGTGAGGTATGCGGTCACATCACTCACGATACAGGGAACTGCCTCATTCAGAAGGGTGGACATGATCCATCAGATGATGATGATAATGAACATGGCCCTGAGAATGGTAATGGTCTAAACAATGGGAGGTTTGTCCACCGAAGCTTAAAAATTCGTGAGATTACAGATGCAGAGGCTGAGCAAATCAACAACCAAGTGACTACCAACGGCTCCTATGATGGTAACGGTACACCCCCCCCCCCTCATAGAAACACCTACTGACCAGGAGTATTGATGTAGCCTCAGAATGACACTGATGCCAAACCACTTGATGATCAGATGATCTCAAGCCAAAACGATGCGGAAGATGGTGTTGAAGGTAGAGATGATGATGATGGTAGGGACTGACTCACTCAATCAATTGGATGGACAGAGATATGAATCACTTAACACTCTAGACCACAGCTTCTATAGCACTAGATGAATCACTCAAATAGACTAGAGAACAAACACAAAGAAATCACAAACTTTGTGGAAGAAAACTGAATCGAAATTCTATTGCTTTTAGATTGATCAAGGGTGAATAATACAAATGGTCTAATGGAGCTTATATAATGCTCTTACAACGTTCATAAACTTCTAAATAAGAAAAGAAATCAAAAACAAACATTAAACTAGCCGTTGGAGTCATTAAGAGAGAATCGGTCAAAATAGAAAGATATGATGTGATCTTTGAATCTGGACGGTTTGAGGGGATAAGTGAGCTTCTATGGAACATCTTGTATGTAGTAAATGACGTCCAAGACACAGCAGCTAAAGGAATAGAGCCGTTGGAAGCTTTTGGCAAGAAATGGGAAGTTTGCGCTTGTGTCCATATATGGAAGGTTGGTCCATAAGCTCATGTGATTGATCCTGTGCATTTTGGTGATGCTAAGGACGTCTTCTATTGCTTCTGGCTGATGGTTATTGCCTCTTGGTTTCCAAATCTTGGTTTGATAATGTGCAAACCAATTGGTCTTCATAGTTTCCATAAATAGCTCCGGTTGAGTTGGTTTATGTTCCAATAGGATCCGCCTGATCCTGTGAGGGCTGGTGCTTCTGAGAGTGTTGTAGAGTGCTTCTAGAAGTGATAATAAGTCTCCTGGTCGCCAAGTTCGAGTTTGGCAATATTTGAACTCATGATCTTCCAAATAAGGCAAGTGTAGCATCTCCTGATTTGGAAGTTGAATATCTTTCAAACCATTACTCCTTTTGGTTTGTATCCAATTCTCCTTGGTCCTATGATGAGATTGGAATCCAGAACAATTGGATTTGTTGATTGGTTCCTCCTGGATTGGTCGGAGTGCTTCATTTTCTGACTGTTGGTCTCCATCGGGTCTGGTTGCGCTGACTGACATAGTGGTTGAGTTAGTCAGTGTGCTGACTGACGTAGTGACTGACGTAGTGGTTGAGCTAGCGATTGAGTCAGCGAGTGCCTGGTCTAGTCTGATTCTGATGACCGCATCATACCTTCCCTCTTCAAGAAGTTTTGTCCTCAAAACTTGATCACGTGCACATAGATAAGTCAAGTTAGTACAGTGAAGTGAATGAGGGTTTAGAAGATTACCTTGGGAATCATTTTGATTCCGGTTGAGTTGTGGAGCATCCGGTGCCTCTTCTTTGAGTAGATAGAACAGCAATGCTCCTCTTCCTTGAGCTGGGGTGACGCCTACTTTGCTGATCTTGCTCCTGCTCTCCTTAAGACCTGAAATATGCTCAACACTTTGGCAAAGAAACAAGTGTGTCATAGGTTTCTTAGGATAAGATGAAACAATTTCCTTGACAAATGGTGTTTCTAAACAAGGAATTACATCTATGCAAGCTTTAATTTCTTTTAGTTCCAGTAAGTTCAGTAGCACACACTTAGGAGTAAGTGAAATAAAGCTGGTTAAGTTATGGCTTACTTGAAGAACATGTTGAATGTTCTTGATAAGCATCGGATCCGGAGGCTTCTCCTTGATGTTCTCATTTCCTCTTATGCCTTGATCAGTCTGAACACTTAGTGTAAGGACTGTTTCTGAGCTTCTCTTCACATTTTCTTCTCCCTTGTACTTTATATCTGTAGAGATGCTCATTGGAAAGAACAAGTGCATTATATCTATTCTTGGAGTAGTAAAAACGGATTGTATGACACTTGTACTTACATTGTCAGCCTGTGAGCTAGTGATCATTAGATGTTCGTCTTCTTTCCTGACCAACAAGACATGTTTCTCTGGTCTTTGATCTTCCCTACTGACCTTGGTTTGCTCATGTCCTTTACTGCTCAGTTCTTCTTTCTCTGTTTCAAATCCTCTTGACAAAGACAAATGCATGACACTAGAATTGGGAAATAACAAATCAGAATGAGCTAAACTATCACTGGTTTTAGCTGAATTAGTTTCATGTCCTAGTGATGTTTCTTTCAATAATCTCTTAAGGGGACAATTTACAGCAAAATGACCTCTCTTATGACATCTATAGCATGTCTGAACTTTGATATTCACAAAGTTAGAAGACTTACCTTTACTTGGCGTGTCTCGTAGCTTAGGTAGAGTGTTGGAGCTGGATGCAATTTTCTTGGGAGAACCTCTTGATTCTTCTAGGTTCATAAAGGCTTTATGACTCTGCTTCAGCTCGGTTTTCTTCTCCTTTAGTTGCAGCATCTCTTTTATCTTTTGCCACTGCTCTTGTATGCTTGGAGGTTCTGGTGGGAGTGTGGAGGTTGGCCTTTGCTGATCCATTTTTGCGTGAGCAGTCTTCTTAGCTTCTGCTGGACTTGTCCAAGTATTTGCAAACACTTTCTTGGGCTTAGGATAGTAAGCATTCTTAGGCATGGAAGTAGACTGCAAAACTGGTGAAACCTTCACTCTTCTTGGTGTTGTTTGGCATTGGGGTTTTGAAATGATGTTCTTGTGTGTCTGGTGCTTCTTCGCAAACTCTCTGTACATCCTTGCTTTAAGGTCTCCCCAATCTAGTATTGGCTTGTTGTAGAAGCCTGGAGTACACTCTCTTAGCCACCACTTATATGCTTCTTCGGTGAGTGCGTCAATAGCATATGATAGCTTCTCCTCCTTAGGAATATTGTTGGATTTCAACCACTGCTTCATGTTGGTCTCCCACTGGAGATAATCTTCAGGGTTTTGGCTACAACCTGAAAACATTAGGGAGCCTCTTGCTCTGGTGGTTGGCTGCCTTGTGCTGGTTTGTTGGACTGTAGCTTTCCTTGTACCAGTGAGCTGACGTTGAGCTGGTACACGGTATGAAGTAACTCCATGGTTTTTGAGTGCACTCTTGTGCCTAGGTGGGTGGTACTCTCCATACATGTCTGCTTCTGAATCTTCACCTTCCTCACTGATTTCCATGCAAAGCTGACTCCAAGATGAGGTTATAGTGTGCAGCTCCTTGTGCTGCGGCTCAGGATCACAGCCTGAGTCGCCATCTGAATCATACCCATATCCAGAGGCATCATCTCCTGGCCATGGTGGTGTCTCATACTCTGTCTCCTCATCTGAGCAGAGTAAGCTCTCTTCATCCTCATTCCAATTGTCTGATTCTTCTTCCTCCATGTCACTGATTCAGTACCTGACACAATAAGCTCAAAAGTGTATCAATGGATTCTAAAACAAAGAAGTAAAGTTCAGAAATTTGCAAACTTTCCTTAATTAAAAAGAATCCACACGATTTGGTGCAATATGGAAATAAAATTCTGCACAAAAGAAATGAAACAAGATTTGTGACACAAAGATTTAAGGAAACTTTTTTTTTTTTAATTTTTGAATTGACACAAAAACTAATATGGAAATAACACTTTTCTATGATTTGCTAATGTAAAAATCGGATCAAAACAATAAGAAGTCTTCTTCCTTTTTTTTTTTTTTGGTTTTATGAAAACAACTAAGAACAAAATCGACAGAAACAAAAGACTTTGACACTTTTTTTTTATGAATGCAAGAATAAGAACTAAAACAAAAGAACACAAAACAATTTTTTTTTTTTGAATTAAGATGCAAAGAAACAAAACAGAATTGAAAACAGAAACACAATTTTTATGGGTTTTCGATTTGAAAGAAATGAAACAACAAAACTTAAAGAGATAAAGGTTGGATTGATACAACCTGAGGGGTAGGAGCTTTTGAAGCTCTGATACCAGATGATGTAGCCTCAGAATCACACTGATGCCAAACCACTTGATGATCAGATGATCTCAAGCCAAAACGATGCGGAAGATGGTGTTGAAGGTAGAGATGATGATGATGGTAGGGATTGACTCACTCAATCAATTGGATAGACAGAGATATGAATCACTCAACACTCTAGACCACAGATTCTATAGCACTAGATGAATCACTCAAATAGACTAGAGAACAAACACAAAGAAATCACAAACTTTGTGGAAGAAAACTGAATCGAAATTATATTGCTTTTAGATTGATCAAGGGTGAATAATACAAATGGTCTAATGGAGCTTATACAATGCTCTTACAACGTTCATAAACTTCTAAATAAGAAAAGAAATCAAAAACAAACATTAAACTAGCCGTTGGAGTCATTAAGAGAGAATCGGCCAAAATAGGAAGATATGATGTGATCTTTGAATCTGGACGGTTTGAGGGGATAAGTGAGCTTCTCTGGAACATCTTGTATGTAGTAAATGACGTCCAAGACACAGCAGCTAAAGGAATAGAGCCGTTGGAAGCTTTTGGCAAGAAATGGGAGGTAGGTCCATAAGCTCATGTGATTGATCCTGTGCATTTTGGTGATGCTAAGGACGTCTTCTATTGCTTCTGTCTGATGGTTATTGCCTCCTGGTTTCCAAATCTTGGTTTGATAATGTGCAAACCAATTGGTCTTCATAGTTTCCATAAATAGCTCCGGTTGAGTTGGTTTATGTTCCAATAGGATCCGCCTGATCCTGTGTGGGCTGGTGCTTCTGAGAGTGTTGTAGAGTGCTTCTAGAAGTGATAATAAGTCTCCTGGTCGCCAAGTTCGAGTTTGGCAATATTTGAACTCATGATCTTCCAAATAAGGCAAGTGTAGCATCTCCTGATTTGGAAGTTGAATATCTTTCAAACCATTACTCCTTTTGGTTTGGATCCAATTCTCCTTGGTCCTATGATGAGATGGGAATCCAGAACAATTGGATTTGTTGATTGGTTCCTCCTGGATTGGTCGGAGTGCTTCATTTTCTGACTGTTGGTCTCCATCGGGTCTGGTTGCGCTGACTGACATAGTGGTTGAGTTAGTCAGTGTGCTGACTGACGTAGTGATTGACGTAGTGGTTGAGCTAGTGATTGAGTCAGCGAGTGCCTGGTCTAGTCTGATTCTGATGATCGCATCAAGTATGAGCCAGAGTATGAGACAGATGCAGAGCGTACGTTTGCAGCGAACATGGAGCCTACAACTGGTTCACTTGTATCTGAAGTGCAGGATACTGCAACCGAGGTGCAACCAGATGGACTTAAGCGGAAGAGGAATGATAAAATGGCAGAAGAAGATGAAGACAGCCAAAGGAAGATCAGATTTGCGATTTTAGAGAGTAGCAGACAACCAACGGATGAGCATCCAAAAGCTCCAGTGTGTGGTATGGTGGACCCAAAACCACCAGCTCCACCATGAGGATAGCATGTTGGAATTGTCGGGGTATAGGCAATGACCCGATAGTTCGACGCCTAAAGGAGATGACTAAAGAACATCTTCTGGACATCATTTGTCTGTCAGAAACCAAACAGCAAGACGACTACATCAACAACCTTGGATGCGAGTTGGGCTACACAAGACAGGTTACAGTGCCACCTTTAGGTCTTGGTGGAGGTCTTGTAATCTTTTGGAAGGAGTCTGTTGATCTTTTAATTTTTTATCAATCCCCTAACCTTGTAGATTGTATAGTTCAATGCAATGGAACAAGTTTCTTTCTCTCATTTGTCTATGGATATCCTGATTCCAACGTAAGACATCTTCTATGGGAAAGATTAAAACGGATATCAACTACAAGACAAGGACCATGGCTCATAATGGGTGATTTTAACGAGGTGTTAAACAATTCAGAGAAACAAGGGGGTCAGATCAGACATGAATCCAGTTTTATGGACTTCCGCATAATGATTCGTGTATGTGACTTCACAGACTTGCAATCATCGGGGAACCGACTCTCATGGTCTGGACAACGAGGCTCTCATTATGTATCATGCTGCTTGGACAGAACAATGGCAAATACAAGTTGGCATACACAATATCCGAATTTATCCACGCTATTTTTGGAACTCGGAGAATCTGATCACAGTGCCATTAATCACATTCATAGATGAAAAACAAGAGGAACGTAAAGGCAGATTCTCTTATGACGATCGTATGGCTCACAAAGAGGGATTCAAAGAAGCTGTCCAAGAAGGATGGGAACAAGTTACACATACCAGCACAAAAAACCTTTACCAACGTCTGATATATTGCAGAAACAGTATCTCTTGCTTGAAGCGACTTAACCTGACCAATGCCAAGGAACGTATAGCGATTCTGCGTCATAAAATAGATTCAAACTTCACTATTGGAGGCAATCTATCTGAAAGGCATTCTTTACAGAAAGAACTCAACCAGACTTATGCTGAAGAAGAGCAATACAGGAAACTCAAAAGCAGGAATAATTGGCTGATTTCAAGAGACAGAAACACTAAGTTTTACCATTATGTAACCAAGACAAGACGATCTAAAAACCGGTTAAGTGTTATTCATAATAACCAAGGGGAAATTCAGAAAGGGGATGACAACATTTCCAAGGTTGCAGAACAATATTTCAAAGATTTGTTCACGTCACAGAAAGCCCGGGAAGCCGATTACAATGCAGTTTTTGAAGGGTTTCAAGAACGTGTCACAGAAGCCATCAATAATGATCTTATACGTGAAGTAAATCTGGACGAGATCAAAGTAGTGGTATTCTCTATTGGATCCCACCGTGTTCCGGAACCATATGGTTTCTCAGGAGCCTTTTATCAACGTTTTTGGGATGGGACAAATCAAGTTATGGTCACCGAGGTTCAAAAATTCTTCAATGAAGGAAGACTTGATCAAAGACACATTCATACCAACATATTTTTGATTCCCAAAACCACTTCACCACAAACAATGGCTGACTTCCGACCAATATCACTATGTAATGTAAGTTACAAAGTGATCTTTAAGATACTTGTTAACCGGTTGAAACACCACCTCTTGGGGATTATATCTGAACATCAGGCAGCGTTTATACCGGGACAAATGATAACTGATAATATCATCATCGTGCATGAGATTTATCATTCTCTAAAGGCCCGCAAAAGAACATATAAATCTTACATGGCTGTCAAAACTAACATTATGAAGGCCTACGACCGTTTGGAGTGGAGCTTCTTGGAAACTACAATGAGGCATATGGGTTTCCATACAAGGTGGATACAATGGATCATGAAATGTATTTCGACAGTGACATATTCAGTGTTGATCAACGGTACACAAAAGGGTTCCATCATACTAGAAAGAGGAATACGACAGGGGGATCCCATATCCCCTATCTATTCATTCTTTGTGCAGAAGTACTTTCACACAATATGCAACGGGCAGCTGAGACGAGACATATTCAAGGTATTAAGGTCAGTGCTTATGGTCCAGCTGTGAACCATCTATTGTTTGCAGATATTCTACATTCTTCACTTTAGCAAACCGTAGATCAGGAGAAGCCATGTTACAACTCATGCAGCTCTATGAAGCAGTTTCTGGCCAAGCAATTAATCTGCAAAAATCATCCATTACGTTTGAAAGCAGAGTCTCCGCATCGACGAAAACACAACTGAGACACATTCTAGAAATCCATAATGAGGGTGGAGGAGGGAAATACGTAGGTATGCCAGAGCAATTTGGGGAAAAACAGAGATGTTCCAATACATTATTGAAAAGGTCAAAGAAAGGACACAAGGTTGGAGTAAGAAGTTCCTATCACCTGGAGGAAAAGAAATACTGCTTAAATCAGTAGATTTGGTGATGCCCATCTATACAATGAATGTATTCAAGCTTCCTAAAAGCATCTGTGAAGAAATCACCAGGCTCATAGCCAACTTCTGGTGGAGTTCATCCGAGAATAGGAAAGGTATGCATTGGTACTCTTGGAACAAGATCAACATCCCAAAAAAAAGAAGGTGGGTTAGGTTTCCGAGATATTGAGAAATTCAATATAGCACTTTTGGGTAAACAAATCTGGAGGATTCTACATCACCCTGACTGCCTGATGTCACGAGTCCTCAAAGGCTGCTACTTCAGGAATGGTAACATTCTCACAGCAACTGACAAGAAAGGAAGCTCCTATCTTTGGAAATATTTGCTACAGGGACAAGAGCTAATAAAGAAAGGAGTACATTTCTTAGTTGGCAATGGACTATCTATCAATAACTGGACTGCCTGTGGATATCTGACAACCCTCCAAGGCCTCCACGACCATTACGATCTATACAACACTATGAACAGGTCCGAGATTGGATACAACCCAATGGAAATGATTGGGATGAAGAAACGATCAGAGGTTTAGTCATCCCGGAGGATGTTGAAAAGATATTGTCAATCAAACTCATTTCAAGCAATTGCAGTGATATATTAGGTTGGCATTATAACCAATCCGGAGAGTACACCGTTAAGTCGGGATACTGGCTTGCTTCCCATCAGGACCATATCCATCCAATATCATCGCCAAAAGGGGACATAAGACTAAAACAAAAGATATGGAAAACAAAAACATCTCCCAAGTTGCGACACTTCCTTTGGAGAATCAGTTCTGAATGTCTAGCTACTGGAGCAGTGATGAAAAATAGACACATTACCAGACATTCCACATGCTTACGATGTTGCCAAAATGAAGAAACACTAGATCATCTTCTGTTTGATTGCTCATTTGCACAAAAGATCTGGAGAGGTATCAGTCTCCCTACAAACCAACCATTCAACACAACATTATCAGTGGAGGACAAACTCAATTTCCTCCTTAGCGAAAGTTCTGGTCTTCCAACGATAATACAACAAACAACAATTTGGGCTCTATGGAGGATCTGGAAATGCAAGAACCTTCTTTTACACCAGCAACGTCAAATACATTGGAGGACATCTTTAAAATTGGCCCAAGACGATGCCACAAAATGGCTAGATGCAAATGAGACTAACGGACAACAAAAAAATATTTGAACCAGTGATACACATGGAAGCCATGAAACTGAACACTCTGTATGGAAACGACCGCCACGAGGATGGTGGAAATGCAACTATGATGGATCATTTATACAACAATTCAATCGATCACAGGCCGGTTGGATATTTCGCACAGATGACGGAATATTTAGAGGAGCAGGACAGTCTCGAGTCGAACGAACAACATCAGCACTTGAAAGCGAATGCCAAGCTCTCTTAATCGCTATGCAAACATGTTGGACAAAAGGGGTAAATAAAATAATATTTAAAAGAGATTGCAAATAGCTTGTTAATCTTGTACGAAATAGAGGAAGACAGTTCAAAATACAACACTACATCCAACAAATCTACAACTGGATGAAGAGATTTGACCAAGTATAGATCGCGTGGGTTCCAAGACATCTCAATACATGGTCACATTTATTAGCTACTAACGCTATACCACATAACATCTCTTCTAACTATTATCATTGTCTTCCTTCTATTATTTCTCCTATTGTATCACATGAATATTTTGCATCAGATATTTGAAAAACTTTTCAGCGAAAAAAATAAATATAAATAAATAAATATTTACTTTTGTCATTTTTATTTATTAGAGAGAAAATATTTAATGTTTTCTAATGAAAAGCAAACTCTATAAATGTGAAATTTGACTTTTAATTTCCTTGCTCAAAAACTAAAATACTAACTAATTTTATAAAACAAAATGCATTAAAGAAATGTGAAATTCAGGTTCATTTTCCATGTTGATGTGGAATTGTTAACACATCCACTTGAAACGACTCATGTTTGTTCATTTTGAAATTGGATTCTACTTTTTATATATGTTTGAGTTCATTACTCCTACATCTCTTAAAAATCAGAAGTTTTAAAGACTAATTAGTTACAAACCAAGTATTTGTTAAAAAATCATTGCCTTTTAAAAAGAAAAACTAAATAATAGTAACAAATTAGGAGATCCTTGCTTGTTATGTGTTAGTAGTATATGTTCTTTTACACTTCATAAGAGATATTATGTCCTTACATATACATGCAAGGTTAGACCATCTCCAATGGAACTGTATTTTCCACTCTAAAATAGAGTTTTGGAATAAATCTTCTCCAATGAGACTCTATTTTCTACTCCAAAATGGAGTAAAAAATGGGATTACTCCATATTCAAATATGGAGTAATCTCATTTTTGTTTATTCATTACTGTATTTTTTACTCCAAAATGGAGTATGGTTGGAGTAAAACTCAACTTTATTTTGGAGTAAAAAATGGAATAGCTCATTGGAGATGCTCTTACAGACGTCAAAGACTAAAAAGGAAAACAACAACGTTAGTGTTGGACAATAATTGAACTCATTACATTATTGGTAGAACGATTTGAACTTTACCACTACACTATGCTTAATTGTAATCTAAAGGGCCATTGATTTTTATATAAAGCTTGGAGGCTTATTACATGCATTTTTCTTAACAAGCGCAGCAAACTTCTAGCAAAACAGTTCTGGAAGATGTAATTCTGTATTGTTAAAAAAAGATGTAGTTCTGATCGTTTTAATTGTCACTTTGCATATAAAAATAACTATATTTTCTGAACTAAAATTGCATAAAAGGATCACTATAGGTTTAATTTATTATATTAATTAAGGGTGTGATTTACAAACCAACACAACAAAATTTGTTTGTTGACGTCTCAATAGAAGTTATAACGACCAAGTGATAACAACAAAGCTGTGCTATCCTAATCATGCACCATGACATGCGTGTCGTTTTCTTAAAACCAATGACCAATGTGGCATCAATTGATACTTCTAGATCTAGTAAAGCTACCAAATACAAATTGTTTTATTTTCTCGGCCGCCATGGGACAACCTGTTTAGCGTCACATGAATGATTGATTACTTTCCATATAAATTTCCAAGTATATACCAACTTTCAAAGGTCAAGAATAAGTAATTTTAATGGAAATTAATCGTTCTAATCAATCAAGTGATACAAAAACATATGTTTAACCAACCAATCTTCAGTCAATATGACAACTACTCAGCATTATAAAATGATAACTGAAAAAAAAAAAAAAAACTAATCATTCATCCCTTTCAGAATATCTGAATTCTCATCTAGCGTGAGAAAGAAATAATTAAAAAGAATTATAATGTCGTCTTCTGTTGAAGAAAAAAACTCAAAACATTACGGTGGGGACGCACGTGCGGGATTGTTTGCACGAATAGAAGTTTGAAAAGTCAGCCGTCAAAGTCAGATATGACTGGATTTGGTCAATTTCAAAGTTTTGAATTGCTGACGTGGCATACCTTTGATCGTTCCTCGCATTGTATTGTGTACCTTTTGCTTTATCCTTTCTAACATTTTATATCCCCAAAAATTGGTTTAAAAACTGTAAATACATTTGACCCAAAAAAAAACTGTAAATACTTTTTTGATCTCATCAAATATCAAGTACTTTCAATATTGTCATTTAGGATTCATGTGTTGGTTAATTAAGGTGCATTATAAATGGGTTTGAGCTAACCAAGATACCAAGACCATTAACTAATGACTGGTGAAAGCTGGACCTTTTTCCGGCTTAGGTTTATATAATAGCAAGAAAGAAAAGACGTTTAATTGTTTAGTGTAAAGATCAAGTTGGCCATCAGCTTATAATTGAGAGACATTAGCATTGTATGGTTCTTGTGTGAAAACTCGAGATAGTAAAATTGTGAATTGAGCGGTTGAAGTAGTCCAAGTGGTAGAAAGGTCCGAGGTGGTAACCATCACCCGAGTTCGACTCCAGGCGGAAACAAAAATGCCTACTCTGCTCATAACGTGGGCACTGGGCCTAAGGCCCAGAGAAAACCCTCCCAGGTGAAGCTGGCCTGCGGCCTAACTGGGCCCAAGGAGATTAGTCTGGACCATGGTCTGGGATCCTCCCTGGATTATCAAAAAAAAAAAAAAAAAAAAAATTGTGAATTTAAATACCTTATATATTGCGTAATGTGAGAAAATATGATTTACGCCTTAGAAATATACGAGGCGTATTAGCCATAAGCCAATAAGTCACTAACTAATCTTAAGCATATAATCATGAACAAGATTTTATAAAAATAAAAATATTTTTTTTACTCTCACTAATAATCTGATAAATTTGGAATGCAAAATTGATATCATATAACTAAGATTTAAGTTAATAATTGAAAATAATATTCTTGTGCTGCACTATTTATAAACCCAAATCTCGAACAAATATTTTATTGGAGAAGAAAAACATGAAAACCGAAATGTAAAAAAAAAAAAAAAAAAACTCGTAATGGATGTATGTGAAACGTCCAAGTGATAATTTGACAATTTAGCTGAGGAGTTCAAACATGAAAACGAATGTTCAACTACCACATTGATATAATTAATTTATTCATTTGATATTGAACAAACCAATAATCTGGACAATAAAATCTATGAAACTACCACAGCAACAAAACATTATATTTGCAACATATTGTTATAAATTGGTGAAAATAATATCTAAAACTGGTCTGCCTTCTCGATTTAAATAGATAAGTATATAGCTGAAAAGTGTTTTTTTTTTTAATAACTTTTGACATAAATCTTATATCATGAGCATTTAATACACGGTAAACAAATTAGCACATGATAATTAAACTTGACAGATATATTTTGTCTATATTGGACTAGAACTACTGACATATGTGTCAGAATATTATACGATTTTTTATTTTGTTACAAAAAATGAATCAAGCAAATTAATATAACATTGAAACGAAACTTAGCCCGATTGGTTACATATATTAATGTTTAACCGGTTTTCGAATGAAATTTTTTTGCAGTATTTTATTGTCAAAATTGGCCTAATTTATATTTTAACCCATCTTGTACTGATTTAAATATTTTACAAATTTAATAGAAAATAACGTTAAAAACTGTAACTTTGAAAACATTCATTGTAACCTAAACATATTATATATTTAAATAAAATAAATATTTACTATTTTAATATTTTATCAAAATAAAAATATATCTGACAAATTTTTAACATTACATTAAAAATTTGTTTCATAAATAAAAATTAGTTAATGTAAATTTATTTATTTTTAAAATTTTGAAATAACATAAATTTATGCTGTTTTATTTGTATGCTATCGAATTATTTAAATAAATTTATGATAAATTTTAATTAGAATTACAAATTTAATTAGTTGATTTCTAAAGTAAAACAAAATAAAAATAAAATATTAAAATATTTAGTATGATCCATATATTAGTCTAATTTAATATGAGATAAAATATTTTAAAAACAATGATACAAACCATAAAATTATATATATATATATATATATATATTAGTAGTATTGATCTTTACCCAAAAAAATGCTTAGACAAAATTATTTATTAATCGTTGTTAAATTAAAAGATTTCTTTTAAAAAAACACATCAACTAAATTATATACACAGACATTATAGACTTATGGGTTCTCCAAATAATACAAAGATTATTAAACAGTTCATATATAATACACAAATTCATAAATAAAATTAATTTGGAATATTGTATTTATGATTTTTTATATGAAATTCATAAATAAAAATCTGTTTATTTTCATCCATGTAAAATTGATGTATTTTATGCATCTTCCCACAAGTTAAACTTGACGACATGCAGTGTCGAGACATAATTGGTTTCACATCCACGATAATGACCGGTTAAGACATAAACTGCTTGATTTGTAGACAGTAAAATTTATTTTTAGATTTTGACCACATAGTGTTAACTTAAAAGCAATATTTTCTGCACATAAATATAATAAAAATAAACTTGTTGTTTTTGTTAGTGTATCCAAAATAGCCCAAGAAACCAGGATGGTGCTATTATGAACCAAAACAACTATCGGGATCGATCGGAAATAGTACAATATGGTGAGAGAGTTTAAATGATTATCGACTAACTATGCTTCCGTGAAAGAGGTCTCTTTTGCAAGTTGACACAGGTGAGAGACCCACCATTATTTTGTTTGTCTGGCTTTTTTGAACTATAAAGGCAATTGAAGGAAAAAGACGGAAATTAAATATATTACCCACAAAAATCCAAACTAGTGATGGAAAGAATTAGGTAGTGAATGGCGACACTCTATTCGCGGAATTCAAATTTTTTTTAGCAAAACCGTAGTTGATTCACCAATCACCAAAAAGTTTTAAATTGGCTGTTTTAAAAATAATACAAACTAAAACCGCACACATTTTTTGATGTCTAATAGATAATACCCCATGTGTCAAAACCGCACTTACTCGCAATGACCAGCGGTCGAGACAATATTCTTAAAAAAAAAAGTTAAACACACTTTAATATACAAAATCCAATGGGCTAAATCATTATGTCCGCCTACATCACTATCATCCTACCATCTATTAACCAATTTGTCATTTCTATCCAACGACTCAAGAGTTATCTTTTTTTTTTTTTGCAACAATTCAAGAGTTATCTATGAATTCTTATAATTTACTATATTATTTTCTAAAACATTATATTCTACAATAAATTATATGGTAACCTGATTTATATATACTACATATCAACACTGTCACATATATAATCATCCTAATATTTTTTGATTACCCAAAATTTTTGATTCAAGTTAAACTGATTTTTTTATAATTTTTGTTTAGAAAATAAGATTTTACTAAAATTAGACTACTTTAAATAAAAATTAAACCAATTTTTACAAATTCTGAATTAAACTAAACAAAATTATCTGAAAATAACCAAAAACCAAAATTCAACCAATTTTAACTGTTTTTATATAAAAAAGTATGTAGTTAGTTCTGGTTGTTAAAGACAAAATTATCCGAAATACCCATCCCAAATTATCTTAAAAACAATAATCGAACCGAATCCATTATTTTTGGATATTATTCGGTTTTCAATTTATCGAACCAAAAACTAAAAAACCAAACTAATTTTTTTTTGGTCGAACCTCGCATTTTATAGATTAAAACCAATTGTTCACACAGTAACAATACAAACCAACAATAACTAAAGAAAAGCAAACGATAGATAAAGGCAAACAATCTCTCAAACAACTAAAGATGCAAAGTCGTCCTCTAAACTTGACATCCAAAGCGGTAGAAGATAAATCGCAGCCGTGGAAATTAGTAAACACTTGAAGTGTCCTAAAATCCGCAATTGAAACAGCATCAAGTGCACAATTGACAATCGCTAGAACAGCTGCAGCTGAAGAGGCGATGAAACACCACGTTACTGAGCCTGTGGAAGGAGTAGAAACCGAAGTTTCAGAACTCGTTAGCATGATACTCCCTACATCAAAACCACACAAAATAGGTGGAATCAGGAGGAAACCAATCTCCATAAAGGAGAAGAATGGACAACCAAAGTCCAATGAACACCAAGCACCCGGATAGACAGAGATATGATGACTCAAATCCTCATGAAACCACAAGGGAGTAATCTTCAATGTCAACGTTTCCTGAACAGAAGCTAACTTCAATGTTCTGGGACTGCATCGATCGATGCATATAGTGCAACGATCGATGCACTCGCGGATTAATCAGATTAATTCGGTTAATCGTTGGTTAATTCCGTCATGGTTTAAGTCGACATATATATGATATATGGTCGACCTAAACTGATCCCTAACCTAATTTACAGCCACCAGAACACAGATAGAAACCTCTGAAGAGATTGGATCTCTAAAGGCACTAGCATCCCTGCTGTTCAGTTTGTGTGCGTGTGGATACCAGTAGAGGCGCATCATTTGAGGCGCTCCAGATCTCGATTATCTGCAAATATTCCGCTGCTAATCACCAGGTAATTCTGAGATCCCAATGATTCAATTACATGAACCCTAGATCCTAGGCTTGGAATTCAGACAAGGGTTGCCTAATTGGATTAGGAACTGCTAGAAATTCCTTCAGTGGTATCAGAGCTTTAGGGTTCCATTGAATCTGTAGCATGTTGATTAGATTGGTTGAATCTGGATCTCTGTATGATTGATACAAGCATGCTAAAACTCGTTTTGATCAAAGTAACCTAGTTTAGGGTTTTTGTTCGAAAAACGTTTTAGGGTTTTTCGCATGGTGTCGATCGATGCCAATCCGGCATCGATCGACACAGGGCGAAAACCCGAATAAAATTTAGGGTTTTTCGCATGGTGTCGATCGATGACAATCCGGCATCGATCGATACATGGCGAAAACCCGAATAAAACTTAAGTTTCACCTAGTGTCGATCGACACAATAGTTGTGTCGGTCGACACACACCTCGCTAGATTGATGAATCGGTTCAATTGGATTGGACCGGTTATCGAGCTTGGTTAATGATGGTTAAACGATAAGAATGGTTCATTGCGATTGGGTTGGTATCGACCGATGCTAATGTAGCATCGATCGACACTGACCGGCATACAAAACCGGATCAATTGGATTGATCGGTTATCGCAGATTGCTTTTGGTTATTCTGCATCGATCGACACTATAGTAGTGTCGGTCGACATCAGATTGGATGGTTTAGGTTATGGAACCTGAAATCACAGAACCAAAGCAAGATAAATCAATTAATTAGAAGAGTTAAAACATGATAAAACTGAACGTTTTAAATAGTTCTGTTCCTCAATCAAATATCAAGTGATACTTGATGTCTTTCCAATCTTGTCAACTGTCAAAACTCGTTTCATTGAGTGATAGGCTTGCAGTGCAAGGTATCCACAATTACATGAGTAAGGCAGAAAGTAATCATGTTGATGGGCTTGCAGTGCAAGGCGTCAACAATTACATGACTTAAGAGATTGGTTTACTTGACTGGGCTATCAAAATCGTTTTGGGCCTAGAGACTGAAGGATGTTTAGTTGTTAATCCAGATTCAATTCTCAGATTCAACAGTTCCTAAACATGCAGATCTAGGTTCTCTTGAATAGAAACTTTATTGATCTCACCTTATACCTGTTTATGCAGCGGAAAGAGAAGGTATGGTCAGAGATCAGAGAGCCACCAAGTGATAACTCCTCCATAGGTTCACACACGCACACCAAGCAGGAAGAGAGGCTGCTAGACCAAGCTGTGGGAGGCGCAGGAAGAGAGAGAGAGTCGCGGCTAGGGCTTTTTTTTCTCTGAGGAAAATCAGACTTAAGTTTTAATTATAAAACTTGTCTATTTCCTTTTGGGTTTTTGGGCCCAAATACCAATCTGATTAAATCCCTTGGATTTAATCAGACCCATTAATCTCTCTCTAAGTACGACAAATGCCTGGCACTTTTACCGTACTCCTGCTAAGCCGTTCCTGATCGTTTTCCTGTTAGCTTAGGCGTGTGACCCATATGGGATCATATAATAAAGGCAATAAGTCCAAGACTTATAGATCATGAGCGGACTCTAGCAAGCCATCATGACCCCCAGTATTATATGACTTATGTCTGATCATTGACATACTCTTACTTTCTAGAGACAGTACCGAGATTACTGGACACAATTCCAACAATCTCCCACTTGTACTGGAATCTCTGTATTCATAATCCTTTTGTCTCAATATCTCGATTAGTCATAAGGCAAGATTAGTGTCATCCTTATAAAGCCTAATCTTGTTCATCGGACTCTGATTCGATACTGACAATCCAAACGACTCGGGACAGTCCGTTTGAGCATGGCCATGCATTTTCCAGTATTCAAATCTCCGATTGGCCTAGAGATATTCACTCCATTTATATTGGAGGGACAAATCCCGTCTTGTTCCATCATTGTAAACTACTCATTTCATAATGTACCCAAACAAGGTCCTTATAACTATCGCATAACGACAGTGTTAGACAATGATCAAAGCGCATCAGTTCATGTGCAGTCACATGCATGCGAACTCAGGTCTAAGGACTATACTCTATAGTCGTAGTAAGAATCTCTTATGACACATATATAAATATCCTGAAGAGTTCTTATAAGCGGGTCTAGTCCGGTCGTATGTACCCCACATACACCTATGTACTGACTTTGATGCCGCGCATCTATGACACACTGAGACTTTGTCATAAGTTACATACCAATCTAGTCTCACACGGTTGTTGGTGTTCCAATTTCAATAACCTTCGACTAGGGACTCAATGATATAAACCATCTATCAAATATAGGGTCTCTTGACCAAGCTAAATGACTTTGATGACTCAAGATCAAGTCACTTACTTCGATGACCTATAAAATGGTTTATATCACTTTGGAACGATTATTTCATCACAGTTAAAATAATCTTGAAATAATAATTTCATTAAACATAAAATGTTTTACAAGAACATATCAAATAACTAAATAAAGCCCCAAAACTCCCACTCAAATTTAGATTACATTTCAATGTTTCTAATGCCTACAGCTTCAGTCAGATACTCGAGCTTAGGCCTTGGGAGTGGCTTTGTCAACGGATCAGCGACGTTATCATCTGTCTGAACTCGGCTGATCTTGACTTCCTTTCTATTTATGATGTCACGTATCAAGTGAAATCTTCTTAGAACATGCTTGGATTTCTGGTGTGATCTTGGTTCCTTTGCCTGAGCTATAGCACCATTGTTATCACAAAACAGTGCCAGAGGCTCAGCCGCATCTGGTATCACACCTAGTTCAACAATGAACTTTCGTATCCAAACAGCTTCCTTCGCTGCTTCTGAGGCGGCGATATATTCAGCTTCTGTAGTGGAATCAGCAACGGTGTCTTGCTTGGAGCTTCTCCAACTGATTGCACCGCCATTCAGACAAAAGATATAACCGGACTGTGACCGGAAATCATCTTGGTCTGTCTGGAAACTTGCGTCCGTGAATCCACTGACTTTAAGCACATCACTTCCACCGTATACCAAGAACTTATCCTTAGTATGTCTTAGATACTTCAGGATATTCTTGACGGCAATCCAATGGTTTTCACCTGGATTTGACTGGTATCTACTCGTCATGCTCAATGGATAAGCAACATCAGGACGAGTACAGATCATGGCATACATGACAGATCCTATTGCAGATGCATAAGGAATATTCTTCATGCGCTCAAGCTCAGCAGCCGTCGTAGGGCTCTGCTTCTTGCTTAGCGTTGTGCCATGTACCATTGGCGTGAAGCCCTTCTTGGAATCTTTCATGCTGAATCTTTGTAGGACTTTGTCAATGTATGAGTCTTGACACAAGCCTATCAGCCTTCTAGATCTATCCCGGTAGATCCTGATTCCAAGAACGTATGCGGCTTCACCCATGTCTTTCATGAAAAAACAACTTCCAAGCCAGTCCTTTACCGACTTCAGCATTGGAACGTCGTTTCCGAGAAGCAGTATGTCATCGACATACAGAATAAGAAATACTATTTTGCTCCCACTAGTTTTCTTATACACGCATTGTTCTTCTTCGTTTCTGATGAAGTCAAATTGCTTGATCGCTTCATCATAACGAAGATTCCAGCTCCTCGATGCTTGCTTCAATCCATAAATGGATTTATGAAGCTTGCATACTTTCCCAGCATTCTTTGGATCTATGTAACCGTCAGGTTGTGTCATATACACATCCTCTTCCAGAATACCATTCAGGAAGGCGGTTTTCACGTCCATCTGCCAAATTTCATAATCATGAAAAGCTGCAGTTGCTAGTAGAATCCGAATAGATTTCATCATTGCCACTGGGGAATAGGTTTCATCGTAATCCACACCGTGAACTTGTCTGAAACCTTTTGCCACCAACCTGGCTTTATAAATCTGGACATTTCCATCCACGTCAATCTTCTTCTTGAAGATCCATTTGCACTCGATGGCTTTTATACCAGCGGGTAAGTCAACCAACGAAAACACTTGGTTGACCGACATGGAGTCCATTTCGGAATCAGTGGCCTTACGCCACTTAGAGGAATCTGGGCCCATCATGGCTTGATTGAAGTTCGATGGTTCATCACCATCAATGATCAGAAGATCATGACAGTTAGTCACGAGGAATCCTTGATATCTCTCGGGTTCGTGACGGATCCTCCCGGATCTTCGAACTTCAGGTACTACAGGTTCAGGCTCTACAATTTCTTGTAGGTCCTCCTGCTGCTCTTCCTCATTAGGTTGAGCAGTATCCTGTTCATCTTGAATTTCTTCAAGCAGTACCTTACTCCCACTGTCTTTCTTAGAGAGAAATTCCCTCTCAAGAAAGTTACAATCCCGGGCAACAAAGATCTTGTTCTCGGAACGTAGATAGAAGTAATAAGCCTTGGTTTCCTTCGGATAACCAATGAAGTAGCATTTATCAGACTTTGGCGTAAGCTTGTCTGAGATTAATCTCTTGACATAGGCTTCACAACCCCAAATTCTAAGATAAGACAACACTGGAGCCAATCCAGTCCATAATTCATATGGTGTCTTTGCTACCGCTTTCGATGGTGCTCTATTTAGAGTGAACACTGCTGTTAGCAGAGCATATCCCCAAAGGGATATTGGAAGGTCTGTGTGACTCATCATAGATCGAACCATATCCAATAAGGTCCGATTTCTCCTCTCAGACACACCATTCCATTGAGGTGTTCCAGGAGGAGTGAGTTGGGACACGATCCCACACTCTCTTAGATGATCACTGAATTCTTGGCTTAAGTATTCTCCTCCTTGGTCGGACCGAAGAGCCTTAATGCTTTTGCCAAGTTGGTTCTGTACTTCATTTTGGAATTCTCTGAACTTCTCAAAAGATTCAGACTTATGTTTCATTAAATAAACATATCCATACCTACTGAAATCATCAGTGAAGGTAATGAAATACTGATAGTTTCCTCTTGCATTTGTGGACATTGGGCCACACACGTCAGTGTGTATCAGGCCCAATAAGTCACTGGCCCTCTCGTTAGGTTTATTAAAGGGGGCCCGTGTCATTTTGCCCATCATGCAGGATTCACATTTCTCACATGACTCAAAGTCAAATGAGCCAAGAAGTCCATTCGAATGGAGCCTCTTGATGCGTTTCTCGCTGATGTGCCCTAAACGACAATGCCATAGAAACGTTCGGTTCTCCTCATTAGGTTTGAACCGTTTGGTATTAATATTATAAATTGGCGCGGATTGATCGAGTATGTAAAGCCCATTCGTAAGAGGGGCACAACCATAGAACAAATTGTTGCGATTGAAGGAACATAATTTATTCTTAACTGAAAAATCATAACCTTCCAAATCCAACAAAGAAATTGAAATAATATTCCTGCTTATAGCAGGTACAAAATAACAATTATTGAGTTCTAAAACCAATCCCGAAGGTAAAGACAACAAGTATGTGCCTACAGCTAGTGCTGGAACTTTCGCTCCATTCCCAACTCGTAGCTCCACTTGTCCTTGCTTCAGCCTTCTACTGTTGTTGAGTGCCTGCTGTTAGTACAAATATGAGCCCCACAACCAGTATCCATAACCCATGAGGTATTATCAGAAGTAGTTGTATTAACTTCTATAACAAAAATACCTGTCGAAGAAGTCTCGAGAGTCTTCTTCTTCAATTCCTTTAGACCTTCTTGGAATTTCTTACATTCTCTCCTCCAATGCCCTGGTTCTTTACAGAACCTGCATATGTCAGTTGGCCCAGCCTTGGACTTGGGCTTGGGCTTTGGTGTGTCCTTGTCCGCGACTTGGACAGCCTTGGCCTTTCCCTTATCCTTAGCAGAGGATTTCTTAAACCCCTTGCCCTTTTGCACCATAAGCACATTGGGGTCCTTGGCGGTTTTCCTCAAGTTGGGCTCTGCAGTCTTGAGCATTCCGTGAAGCTCATGCAATGTCTTACTCAAGCCATGCATGTTAAAGTTCAGAATGAACTGATCATAGCTTGCAGGTAAAGACTGCAGAACGATGTCGCAGGCAAGTTCCTGGCTGATAGGGCAGTCGAGTTTCTGAAGATGATCGAGATAACCCATCATCTTCAAGACATGAGGACTCACTGCCGCATTTGCAGCCAACTTACAGTCTAAGAGGTTCTTAACCGTCTGAAACCTCTCAGTCCTTGCTTGCTCCTGAAAAAGCGATTTCAGGCTTGCCATTATCTCAATTGGTGACAACACACTCTCGAACTGCATTTGCAGCTCAGCAGTCATTGTCGCCAACATAAGGCAATACACATCATTTTCATCTGACGAATGCTTTTCCCAAGCATTATGCAGAGTCCTGGCGGCATTGTTGGCAGGCCTCTCGGGGAGAGGATCACGAAGGACATAATCCTTCTTCTCCTGCTTGAGGACCAGCCTCAAGTTCCTTGACCACGTCAGGAAGTTCGTTCCAGTCAGCTTCTCCTTCTCGAGAACAGACCGGATTGAGAATGTGTTTTGAGTGCTTGTAGTAGTCATAGCTGAAATATATAAGATAAAAAGGTTATTAGTTAATATGTTCAATATGATTAATCTCGTATTAAATTTAATATGATTAATCACGCATTATATTCAATAACATAAGTTACCCTCAATAGAATATAATGATTCCAAGATCCACATATAACTAAGATCAAAGTGGGCCACTGGCCGTCACCCAACCTAAGCTTATATCGGTAAGCCCTTTGTCGGCTAATTATATCCGTGATATAACTCTTGGTTGTGAATCTGGGCCCGAGGCCCAATCCACTCTGATGTCTCAAGGCCCGGGACTCCCGATGGCCCAGTCAAGAAAACCAGACTATACAATCATGTAATCATTAATGTCTGGGACTCCCAATGACATTTATGAATCACAAACCGTCTTATCCACGCAAAAATAGACACCCTCACACTGTAAGGCCATGAATACAATTGAATGGGCTTCGACAGCTGACATAGACTGGACAAGACATCCAACGCTTGATATTATTTGAGGTTTGTAGGTTTATTTTAAAATTTCATTCCCAAAATAGAAGATTACTATTTTGGGAAACTTTCCATTTTGGGAAACCTACTAATTTTGGAAACTTTCTAAAATTGGAAACTTTCTAAAAACGGAAACTTTCTAACTTTAGAAATTTCTTTAAATCCAAAACATGCAAATTCAGAAACTTCTATTTTAAGAAACTTTCTAATTTCAAAATTTGGAAACTTATTAATTTAAAATCGATTTATAATTATATAAAATAAATTTTAAATTAATCTGATGAAAAGACTCAAATAATTGGCCCAATTGTTTTAACTTCTTGGCCCGAGGCCCAAGAATTGGTTCATGTCCAAGACATGACCCAATTGTCCAATTAAATGACATAACCGGTCTGGTTCATTAAAATTGGTCTAACCAAAATTAATTACTACGATGACCACAATTATCAACCGGTTATTTACTAAACCGGATTTTCTCAATTTATTTGGTCCAACCAAATCAAATTAGAAAATCCTGGTTTATGCACAAAATCCAATTTTTCGACTTTGGATTTCTTATCCCGGTTTAACCAGAACTTAATAAAATTATTAAATCTGTTTATTAAACCGTGACGTTTAGTTTTTAATTAAAATTTTAAACCAAGCCTTAAACCGATCCGAACCATCACACGCTAAACCCTAACCGGTCGGGACCGTCGCAGCCGAAAACATCACGTGATGCAAGCATCACGCGATCGTACGGACGGCGTGGGACGATCGACGTTCGGGTCGTTGCTCGGCCTCGGTCACGCGGGACAGTCCTGGCCGAGATGCGATCGGGACGGAGTGGCTGGTGGAGACGGGATGGGACGATCGCGGGACGATGCTAGCGGGACGAGACGCGATCCATGTGATCGGCTATCGCACGATCCATGCGATCATCGGCCCATCGATCCGACGCGATCCATGCTTTCGCACGATCCATGCCTCACGGTCGATCGATCCGACCAGCCAACGCGATCCACGCCATCGATCCTTGATCGATACTTGCGATCGGCTTGGTCGATCGGATCATCACTCGGCCGACGCAATCCAAGTCATATAGCTTGGTTTTTGCGATTTCAAATATGTTTAGGTTTCAATTCCTTGTTGCTTAAGTGATTTCTCTTATCAGTAGTTGATTCAAAACACTTCTTAAACAAGAAAAATAATCCTAAACATGAATCTAAACAAGAAAAACCAGAACCAATAGCTCTGATACCACTGAAGGATGTTTAGTTGTTAATCCAGATTCAATTCTCAGATTCAACAGTTCCTAAACATGCAGATCTAGGTTCTCTTGAATAGAAACTTTATTGATCTCACCTTATACCTGTTTATGCAGCGGAAAGAGAAGGTATGGTCAGAGATCAGAGATCCACCAAGTGATAACTCCTCCAGAGGTTCACACACGCACACCAAGCAGGAAGAGAGGCTGCTAGACCAAGCTGTGGGAGGCGCAGGAAGAGAGAGAGAGTCGCGGCTAGGGCTTTTTTTTCTCTGAGGAAAATCAGACTTAAGTTTTAATTATAAAACTTGTCTATTTCCTTTTGGGTTTTTGGGCCCAAATACCAATCTGATTAAATCCCTTGGATTTAATCAGACCCATTAATCTCTCTCTAAGTACGACAAATGCCTGGCACTTTTACCGTACTCCTGCTAAGCCGTTCCTGATCGTTTTCCTGTTAGCTTAGGCGTGTGACCCATATGGGATCATATAATAAAGGCAATAAGTCCAAGACTTATAGATCATGAGCGGACTCTAGCAAGCCATCATGACCCCCAGTATTATATGACTTATGTTTGATCATTGACATACTCTTACTTTCTAGAGACAGTACCGAGATTACTGGACACAATTCCAACAGAGACATCAGGTGGATTGGACATAAGTGTTGGAATTGTGTCCAGTAATCTCGGTACTGTCTCTAGAAAGTAAGAGTATGTCAATGATCAGACATAAGTCATATAATACTGGGGGTCATGATGGCTTGCTAGAGTCCGCTCATGATCTATAAGTCTTGGACTTATTGCCTTTATTATATGATCCCATATGGGTCACACGCCTAAGCTAACAGGAAAGGTATAGGAACGGCTTAGCAGAAGTACGGTAAAAGTGCTAGGCATTTACTGTACTTAGAGAGAATAAAAGGGTTTGGCCACTGTGTGTCGATCGATGCACAAGGTGTGTCGATCGACACAGTGCGCGAACGCCTTCGAGTTATTTGGTATTTGGGCCAAATGGTCCAAGAGGAACCGGACGAGTTTTATAAATAAAACTCGAGTCTGTTTTCCTCTCGAACCCTAACCCAGCCGCCAACTTTCTCTCTCCTGCGACGCCTCCCTCCTCGTGGTCTAGCAGCCAGATTCCTTTGCGTGCGTGTGTGAACCTTTGGAGGATCCATCCCTTGGTGGCTCTCTGATCTCTGACCATACCATCCCTTTCCGCTGCATAAACAGGTATAAGGTGAGATCAACAATTGTTTCTAATCAAGAGAACCTAGATCCGCATGTTTAGGATAATCTGAATCAGAGAATTGAATCAGGATTCATCTAAACATTCCTTCAGTGGTATCAGAGCTATTGGTTCTGGTTTTTCTTGTTTAGATTCATGTTTAGGATTGTTTAAAGAGGTGTTTTTGAATCAATCTACTGATAAGATTAAAACACTTAAGAAACAAGAATTGAATCCTAAACAAACAGTTGAAAAATCGCATGACCAAGCTATATTGATTTGGTATGCGACCTAAACTGATTTTTGCATCGACTGAGATCGCATTGCATCGATCGATGCAATGCATGGATCGATCGTTGCAACCGCGAGAGATTGACCACGATCGCATGGATCGATCAAACGATCGCATGGATCTCGCGAGAATCTCTCGGCCAAATCTGTTAACCGTTCGTGCACGCGTGAGAGCATCGATCGATGCAGGATCGATGCACGATCGATGCAGGATCGATGCTGAGAGCGTCGATCGATGCGGTTAGGGTTTTGGCTCGGTTTAATTTAATTAAAACTTAAAAACGTCACGGTTTAATAAACAGACTTAATAAATTTATTAAGTTCTGGTTAAACCGGGATAAGAAATCCAAAGTCGAAAATTGGATTTTGTGCCTAAACCAGGATTTTCTAATTTGATTTGGTTGGACCAAATAAATTGAGAAAATCCGGTTTAGTAAATAACCGGTTGACAATTGTGGTCATCGTAGTAATTAAAATTTGGTTAGAGCAATTTTAATGAACCAGACCGGTTATGTCATTTAATTGGACAATTGGGTCATGTCTTGGACATGGACCAATTCTTGGGCCTCGGGCCAAGAAGTTAAAACAATTGGACCAATTATTTGAGTCTTTCTTCAGATTAATTTAAAATTTATTTTATAAAATTTTAAAGTCGATTTTAAATTAAAGTTTCCGAAATTTTAAAATTAGAAAGTTTCTTAAAATAGAAGTTTCTAGATTTGCGGATTTTGGATTTTAAAGAAATTTCTAAAGTTAGAAAGTTTCCGGTTTTAGAAAGTTTCCAATTTTAGAAAGTTTCCTAAAATAGTAGGTTTCCAAAAATAGAAAGTTTCCCGAAATAGTAATCTTCTATTTTGGGAATGAAATTTTAATAAACCTACGAACCTCAAATAATATCAAGCGTTGGATGTCTTGTCCAGGCTATGTCAGCTATCGAAGCCCATTCAATTGTATTCATGGCCTTACAGTGTGAGGGTGTCTACTTTTGCGTGGATAAGACGGTTTGTGATTCATAAATGTCATTGGGAGTCCCAGACATTAATGATTACATGACTGTATAGTCTGGTTTTCTTGACTAGGCCATCGGGAGTCCCGGGCCTTGAGACATCAGAGTGGATTGGGCCTCGGGCCCAGATTCACAACCAAGAGTTATATCACGGATATAATTAGCCGACATAGGGCTTACCGATATAAGCTAAGGTTTGGTGACGGCCAGTGGCCCACTTTAATCTTAGTTATATGTGGATCTTGGAATCATTATATTCTATTGAGGGTAACTTATGTTATTGAATATAATGCGTGATTAATCATATTAAATATAATACGAGATTAATCATATTGAACATAATAACTAATAACCTTTTTATCTTATATATTTCAGCTATGACTACTACAAGCACACAAAACACATTCTCAATCCGGTCTGTTCTCGAGAAGGAGAAGCTGACTGGAACGAACTTCCTGACGTGGTCAAGGAACTTGAGGCTGGTCCTCAAGCAGGAGAAGAAGGATTATGTCCTTCGTGATCCTCTCCCCGAGAGGCCTGCTAACAATGCCGCCAGGACTCTGCATAATGCTTGGGAAAAGCATTCGTCAGATGAAAATGATGTGTATTGCCTTATGTTGGCGACAATGACTGGTGAGCTGCAAATGCAGTTCGAGAGTGTGTTGTCACCAATTGAGATAATGGCAAGCCTGAAATCGCTTTTTCAGGAGCAAGCAAGGACTGAGAGGTTTCAGACTGTTAAGAACCTCTTAGACTGTAAGTTGGCTGCGAATGCGGCAGTGAGTCCTCATGTCTTGAAGATGATGGGTTATCTCGATCATCTTCAGAAACTCGACTGTCCTATCAGCCAAGAACTTGCCTGCGACATCATTCTGCAGTCATTACCTGCAAGCTATGATCAGTTCATTCTGAACTTTAACATGCATGGCTTGAGTAAGACATTGCCTGAGCTTCACGGAATGCTCAAGACTGCAGAGCCCAACTTGAGGAAAACCGCCAAGGACCCCAATGTGCTTATGGTGCAAAAGGGCAAGGGGTTTAAGAAATCCTCTGCTAAGGATAAGGGAAAGGCCAAGGCTGTCCAAGTCGCGGACAAGGACACGCCAAAGCCCAAGCCCAAGTCCAAGGCTGGGCCAACTGACATATGCAGGTTCTGTAAAGAACCAGGGCATTGGAGGAGAGAATGTAAGAAATTCCAAGAAGGTCTAAAGGAATTGAAGAAGAAGACTCTCGAGACTTCTTCGACAGGTATTTTTGTTATAGAAGTTAATACAACTACTTCTGATAATACCTCATGGGTTATGGATACTGGTTGTGGGGCTCATATTTGTACTAATATGCAGGCACTCAACAACAGTAGAAGGCTGAAGCAAGGACAAGTGGAGCTACGAGTTGGGAATGGAGCGAAAGTTCCAGCACTAGCTGTAGGCACATACTTGTTGTCTTTACCTTCGGGATTGATTTTAGAACTCAATAATTGTTATTTTGTACCTGCTATAAGCAGGAATATTATTTCAATTTCTTTGTTGGATTTGGAAGGTTATGATTTTTCAGTTAAGAATAAATTATGTTCCTTCAATCGCAACAATTTGTTCTATGGTTCTGCCCCTCTTACGAATGGGCTTTACATACTCGATCAATCCGCGCCAGTTTATAACATTAATACCAAACGGTTCAAACCTAATGAGGAGAACCGAACGTTTCTATGGCATTGTCGTTTAGGGCACATCAGCGAGAAACGCATCAAGAGGCTCCATTCGAATGGACTTCTTGGCTCATTTGACTTTGAGTCATGTGAGAAATGCGAATCCTGCATAATGGGCAAAATGACGCGGGCCCCCTTTAATAAACCTAACGAGAGGGCCAGTGACTTATTGGGCCTGATACACACTGACGTGTGTGGCCCAATGTCCACAAATGCAAGAGGAAACTATCAGTACTTCATTACCTTCACTGATGATTTCAGTAGGTATGGATATGTTTATTTAATGAAACATAAGTCTGAATCTTTTGAGAAGTTCAGAGAATTCCAAAATGAAGTACAGAACCAACTTGGTAAAAGCATTAAGGCTCTTCGGTCCGACCGAGGAGGAGAATACTTAAGCCAAGAATTCAGTGATCATCTAAGAGAGTGTGGGATCGTATCCCAACTCACTCCTCCCGGAACACCTCAATGGAATGGTGTGTCTGAGAGGAGAAATCGGACCTTATTGGATATGGTTCGATCTATGATGAGTCACACAGACCTTCCAATATCCCTTTGGGGATATGCTCTGCTAACAGCAGTGTTCACTCTAAATAGAGCGCCATCGAAAGCAGTAGCAAAGACACCATATGAATTATGGACTGGAGAAGCTCCAGTGCTGTCTTATCTCAGAATTTGGGGTTGTGAAGCCTATGTCAAGAGATTGATCTCAGACAAGCTTACACCAAAATCTGACAAATGCTACTTCATTGGTTATCCACGGGAAACCAAGGCTTATTACTTCTATCTACGTTCCGAGAACAAGATCTTTGTTGCCCGGGATTGTAACTTTCTTGAGAGGGAGTTTCTCTCTAAGAAAGACAGTGGGAGTAAGGTACTGCTTGAAGAAATTCAAGATGAACAGGATACTGCTCAACCTAATGAGGAAGAGCAGCAGGAGGACCTACAAGAAATTGTAGAGCCTGAACCTGTAGTACCTGAAGTTCGAAGATCCGGGAGGATCCGTCACGAACCCGAGAGATATCAAGGATTCCTCGTGACTGACTGTCATGATCTTCTGATCATTGATGGTGATGAACCATCGAACTTCAATCAAGCCATGATGGGCCCAGATTCCTCAAAGTGGCGCAAGGCCACTGATTCCGAAATGGACTCCATGTCGGTCAACCAAGTGTTTTCGTTGGTTGACTTACCCGCTGGTGTAAAAGCCATCGAGTGCAAATGGATCTTCAAGAAGAAGATTGACGTGGATGGAAATGTCCAGATTTATAAAGCCAGGTTGGTGGCAAAAGGTTTCAGACAAGTTCACGGTGTGGATTACGATGAAACCTATTCACCAGTGGCTATGATGAAATCTATTCGGATTCTACTAGCAACTGCAGCTTTTCATGATTATGAAATTTGGCAGATGGACGTGAAAACCGCCTTCCTGAATGGTATTCTGGAAGAGGATGTGTATATGACACAACCTGACGGTTACATAGATCCAAAGAATGCTGGGAAAGTATGCAAGCTTCATAAATCCATTTATGGATTGAAGCAAGCATCGAGGAGCTGGAATCTTCGTTTTGATGAAGCGATCAAGCAATTTGACTTCATCAGAAACGAAGAAGAACAATGCGTGTATAAGAAAACTAGTGGGAGCAAGATAGTATTTCTTATTCTGTATGTCGATGACATACTGCTTCTCGGAAACGACATTCCAATGCTGAAGTCCGTAAAGGACTGGCTTGGAAGTTGTTTTTCCATGAAAGACATGGGTGAAGCCGCATACGTTCTTGGAATCAGGATCTACCGGGATAGATCTAGAAGGCTGATAGGCTTGTGTCAAGATTCATACATTGACAAAGTCCTGCAAAGATTCAGCATGAAGGATTCCAAGAAGGGCTTCACGCCAATGGTACATGGCACAACGCTAAGCAAGAAGCAGAGCCCTACGACGGCTGCTGAGCTTGAGCGCATGAAGAATATTCCTTATGCATCTGCAATAGGATCTATCATGTATGCCATGATCTGTACTCGTCCTGATGTTGCTTATGCATTGAGCATGACGAGTAGATACCAGTCAAATCCAGGTGAAAACCATTGGATTGCCGTAAAGAATATCTTGAAGTATCTAAGACATACTAAGGATAAGTTCTTAGTGTACGGTGGAAGTGATGTGCTTAAAGTCAGTGGATTCACGGACGCAAGTTTCCAGACAGACCAAGATGATTTCCGGTCACAGTCCGGTTATATCTTTTGTCTGAATGGCGGTGCAATCAGTTGGAGAAGCTCCAAGCAAGACACCGTTGCTGATTCCACTACAGAAGCTGAATATATCGCCGCCTCAGAAGCTGCGAAGGAAGCTGTTTGGATACGAAAGTTCATTATTGAACTAGGTGTGATACCAGATGCGGCTGAGCCTCTGGCACTGTTTTGTGACAACAATGGTGCTATAGCTCAGGCAAAGGAACCAAGATCACACCAGAAATCCAAGCATGTTCTAAGAAGATTTCACTTGATACGTGACATCATTAATAGAAAGGAAGTCAAGATCAGCCGAGTTCAGACAGATGATAACGTCGCTGATCCGTTGACAAAGCCACTCCCAAGGCCTAAGCTCGAGTTTCTGACTGAAGCTGTAGGCATTAGAGACATTGAAATGTAATCTAAATTTGAGTGGGAGTTTGAGGGCTTTTATTTAGTTATTTGATATGTTCTTGTAAAACATTCTTATGTTTAATGAAATTATTATTTCAAGATTATTTTAACTGTGATGAAATAATCGTTCCAAAGTGATATAAACCATTTTATAGGTCATCGAAGTAAGTGACTTGATCTTGAGTCATCGAAGTCATTTAGCTTGATCATCAGACCCTATATTTGATAGATGGATTAAATCATCATGTCCCTAGTCGAAGGTTGTTGAAATTGGAACACCAACAACCGTGAGAGACTGGATTGGTATGTGACTTATGACAAAGTCTCAGTGTGTCATAGATGCGCGGCATCAAAGTCAATACATAGGTGTATGTTGGGAACATACGACCGGACAAGACCCGATTATGAGAACTCTTCAGGATATTTATATCTGTGTCATAAGAGATTCTCACTACGACTATAGAGTATAGTCCTTAGACCTGAGTTCGCATGCATGTGACTGCACATGGACTGATGCACTTTGATCATTGTCTAACGCTATCGTTCTGCGATAGTTATAAGGACCTTGTTTGGGTACATTATGAAATGAGTAGTTTACAGTGATGGAATAAGACGGAATTTGTCCCTCCAATATAAATGGAGTGAATATCTCTAGGCCAATCGGAGATTTGAATACTGGAAAATGCATGGCCATGCTCAAACGGACTGTCCCGAGTCGTTTGGATTGTCAGTATCGAATCAGAGTCCGATGAACAAGATTAGGCTTTATAAGGATGACACCAATCTTGCCTTATGACTAATCGAGATATTGTGACAAAAGGATTATGAATACAGAGATTCCAGTACAAGTGGGAGATTGTTGGAATTGTGTCCAGTAATCTCGGTACTGTCTCTAGAAAGTAAGAGTATGTCAATGATCAGACATAAGTCATATAATACTGGGGGTCATGATGGCTTGCTAGAGTCCGCTCATGATCTATAAGTCTTGGACTTATTGCCTTTATTATATGATCCCATATGGGTCACACGCCTAAGCTAACAGGAAAGGTATAGGAACGGCTTAGCAGAAGTACGGTAAAAGTGCTAGGCATTTACTGTACTTAGAGAGAATAAAAGGGTTTGGCCACTGTGTGTCGATCGATGCACAAGGTGTGTCGATCGACACAGTGCGCGAACGCCTTCGAGTTATTTGGTATTTGGGACAAATGGCCCAAGAGGAACCGGACGAGTTTTATAAATAAAACTCGAGTCTGTTTTCCTCTCGAACCCTAACCCAGCCGCCAACTCTCTCTCTCCTGCGACGCCTCCCTCCTCGTGGTCTAGCAGCCAGATTCCTTTGCGTGCGTGTGTGAACCTTTGGAGGATCCATCCCTTGGTGGCTCTCTGATCTCTGACCATACCATCCCTTTCCGCTGCATAAACATGTATAAGGTGAGATCAACAATTGTTTCTAATCAAGAGAACCTAGATCCGCATGTTTAGGATAATCTGAATCAGAGAATTGAATCAGGATTCATCTAAACATTCCTTCAATAAGATGTCAATCCACAACCAAGAGTTGTATTGGATATAACTAGCAAGTTGTTGCTTACCTAGATAGCTAAAATTTGGGTGATAGCCAGTGGCTCACTCAAGTTTAGTGAAGTAAGGGTCTTGGATCATTATATTCATCTGAGGAAACATTGTTTGAATATAATGCGAGTTTTCTTAATTGTTAAGACTTCTCATTTCTTGAACATCATAACTAAAACCTCCCTTGTTTTTCCAGCTATGTCTAGCACAAACCATCGTAACAATTTCTCCCTGCGATCCGTCCTTGAGAAGGACAAGTTAAATGGATCCAACTTTCTTGAATGGTATCGGAACTTGAGAATTGTTCTCAAACAGGAGAAAAAGGACTATGTCCTTGAGAAAGTTCTCCCCAAGAAGTACCGAGCCAATGCCTGGCAGTCAGATAAGGATGCTTGGGATAAGCATTCTAATGATGCGGTGGATGTGAGTTGTCTCATGTTGGCTACCATGTACTCGGAATTGCAGAAGCAATATGAGTACGTGGAGTCGCCAAAAGAGATGATCACTGGCCTGAAAAGTATGTTTCAGGAGCAGGCACAAACTCAGAGATACCAGACGGTTAGGTCTCTGATTGAGTGCAAGCTACCAAAGGGCGAACCAGTTAGTCCTCATGTCATTAAGATGATGGGTTATATTGATAACCTGGGGAAACTGGATTGTCCCATTAGTCAAGAGTTGGCTACTGACATCATTCTACAGTCACTGCCGTCAAGCTATGATCAATTTGTTATGAACTATAACATGAACAACTTGACGAAGACGTTGACTGGATTGCATGAGATGCTTAAGACTGCTGAACCTAACATCAAGAAGGACACCCCAAATGTCCTTATGGTACAAAAGGGTAAAAAGTTTAAGAAACTTGGTAAGAACAAAGGTGATGGCAAGACGAGCTCGATTGTGAATCCAAGCGAGTCTGGCCATGCTCCTAAGGTTAAAACCAGTCCTTCTGAAGATGTTAAGTGCCGTTATTGTAATGGTTATGGGCATTTGAAAAGAAACTGCAATAAATTCTTGGAAGATTATGAGAAGCTGAAGAAGACGTACGAGACTTCTTCTTCAGGTATTATGTTATAGAAGTAAAAGTTACTTCTAATAGTCCTACTTATTGGGTATTTGATACCATCTGTGGTACTCATATTTTGTGAAAATGTGCAGGGCCTGAGCAAAAGTAGGATTATGGAGAAAGGACAAGTGGATTTATGCGTGAGAAATGGAGCAAGAGTTGCTGCATTAGCCGTAGGAGTATTTCATTTGTTTTCCTTCATGGCATGTTTTGAACTTAAAACTGCTACTATGTACCTGCTATGAGCAGACATATTATTTCTAATCCTTGTTTGGATATGGAAGGATATCAGTTTTCAAAATTAAGAATAAGTGTTATTCATTTGATTACAATGATATATTTTATAGTAGCAATCCATTAGAGAATGGACTTTATGTTCTAAACCAAAAGGTGCCTAACTATAACATTAATACCAAGAGATTCGATTCAAATGATACGAATCAAACTTCTTTCTAGCATTGTCGTTTTGGGCCAAATAAATGAGAAACAGATTCAGAAGCTCCATAGTGATGGGCTTTTGGGCTCATTTGATTATGAATCATAATGAGTAAAGTGAACCTTGTTTATTGGAAAACGACAGAGGTCCCTTTCAACAAAGGTAGTGTCGATCGATGCATGTATACAACGATCGATACAGGTTGCGAACGAACGGATAAAATGAATGGGCCAGAGGATTATTGGGCTTTATACATACGGATGTACATAGCCCGATAAGCGCAAATGCTAGAGGAAATTTCCAGTGCTTCATTACCTTTACTGATATTTTCAGAAGGTACGGTTATGCCTTATTTATAAGGCATAAGTCAGAATCTTTGAAAAGTTCAAAGAGTTCCAAAAATGAAGTACAGAATCAATTTGGCAAAGGTATTAAACCTCTACAATGAGATCATGGAGGTGAATACTTAGGTCAAGAATTTAGTGATCATCTGAGAGATTGTGAAAGTGTTTCACAATTCACTCCTCCTGTATTGGACTTTATTAGATATGGTTCGATCAATGATGAGTCATTTAGATCTTCCATTATCCTTCTAAGAATACGCTCTAGAAATTTCTGAGTTTACTTTAAATAGAGTTCCATCAAAATCAGTTACAAAGATACCACATGAGATGTGGAATGGAAATGTTTCTGATTTATCCATCATGGAGATTTGGAGTTGCGAGACTTATATAAAACGTCTAATCTCTGATAAGCTCACACCCAAATCTGATAAGTGCTACTTCATTGGTTGTCCTAACAAAACCAAGGCATGTTACTTTTACAACCAGTTCGAGAACAAATTGTTTGTTGCTCGGAACTATGTTTTCTTGAGAAAGACTTTCTTTCCAAGAAGAACAGTGGGAGTAAAAGTACAACTCGAAGAAATTCGAAAATCACAGGAGACTGCTCAACCTGATGAGGTAGAGCAGCAGTTGGATCTACAAAGAGTTGTAGAACCTGCACCTGTGGTGCCTAGAGTTTAAAAAGGATCTGGTGAATGTATATTCGATATACATTTAAATGGCGAGTTTCTGAAGAAGTGTCGATCGACACAAAAGTTGCATCGATCGACACAGATCGCGAACCAAATGTTGATTTTGGTTTATGACTTAATTAACTACGGTTTAAATCTTGGTTGATTAGGTCGTGGTAAAAGTATACATATGAGATATGTGTGCGCGACTCTTACATAAAACTGAAGCTCGCAGATCCGAAAGGATCCGTCACGAACCCGAAAAATATGGATTTCTCGTAACCAATTGTCGTGATCTACTGATCATTGAAAGTGACGGGCCTGTGAATTTTGAGGAATCAATGATGGGCCTTGACTCCGAAAATGGCTGAAAGCCGCTGAATCCGAAAATGGTTATATTCAGATATACAAAGCTAGGTTGGTGGCAAAAGGTTTCAAGCAAATTCATGGTATTGACTATGAAGAAACCTATTCTCAGACATCATGCTTATGTCCATTCGGATTTTCCTAGCAACCGCCACTCATAATGGTTATGAGATCTGGCAGATGGATGTGAAAACAGTTTTCCTTAATGGAATTCTGGAAAAGAATGTGTACATGACATAATCTGAAGTTTTCATTGATCCTAATGAAGCTGGGAAGATATGCAAGCTTCATCGATCCATTTATGGATTGAAGCAAGCAACTCGGAGTTGGAATCTTCGTTTTGATGAAGAAATCAAAAGGTTTGATTTTATCAGAAATGAAGAGGAACCGAATGTTTACTAGATGACTAGTGGGAGCGCAGTTGCATTTCTGGTATTGTATGTTGATAACATACCACTTCTCGGAAATGAAGTTCCATTGTTTCAGTCTGTTAAGACTTGATTCGAAAGTTGTTTTTCAATAAAATTATGGGAGAAACCGTATACATTCTTGGAATAAGAATCTATAGAGATAGATTGGACAAGCTAATTGGATTGTGTCAAGATACTTATAGTGATAAGGCCTTGCACATGTCCAATATGCAGGATTCCAAGAAGGGCTTCGTGCAAATGACTCTTGGTATTACTCTTAGCAAGACGCAGTGTCTTTCGACACACGCTGAGCAAGGGCGAATGAGGGTCAGGCTACTGCTAAAGGCATTAGATGTCTTAAGATGTGATCTTAAGTTTAGTGGGAGTCATTGTTATTAATTTTAGTTATGATATGATGTTCGTATATATAAACATAATTCGATTATGTTATTGAAATATGACATCTGTATTATTTAATAATGGTTATTAAATAATAGTCCCAAAGTAATTTATGACATTTTATAGGTCATCAAGTATGTGACTTGATCATGAAACCCTATAGATAATAAATGACATAAATTAGATTGGTCCCTGGTCAAGGTTGTTAAAATGGGACATTAACAACCGCGTGAGACTAGTATGTGAGGTGACTGATGACTAAGTTTCATGGAGTCATTAATAAGAGTATTAAAGATAATCACATAGATATGTGTTGGAGAACACAGGATCGGACATGACCCACTGATGAGAACTCTACGGGATTGTTATATAAGTGTCATGAGAGTTTTCATTACGACTATAGAGTATAGTCCTTAGACCTGAGTTCATCATGTTCTCTTACATGTGAATTGGTCCGCTTTAACCTTGTCAAACGTCAGCCGTAACTGGTGACTATAAAGGCACTGATTGGGCGTATCATGAAGCGTGTGAAGAGACAGGGATGGAACAAGATGGGATTTGTCCCTCCTATATAACAGGAGATAAATATCTCAGGGCCCATCGAAGATTTGATACTGAGAAATGTGTGGCCACACTCAAACGAGGTGATTGTCAGTCGTTTGTCTTGTCAGTATAAATCGGAGTTCGATGAACATGATCTTGGCTAAATAAGGGTGACACAGATCTTGCCTTATGCCAGATCGAGATATAGTGACGAAGGGATTATGGGAATAGATGATTCCAGTACAAGTGGGAGATTGTTGGGAATGTCCTGAAATCTATTGTACTTTCTCTAAGTGATAGTTGTATTGTCGAGATGAGACAATCATATAATACTAGGTAGTCATAATGCTTTGCTAGAAGCCACTTATGATCAATGAGTTAAGAACTCATTGCTAGTGTTATATGATCCTACAGGGTCACACACCTAAGCAAACTGGACGTTAAAGACGAGGTTGATCATTAATGTAATGATCTAGTGAATGCATATTTGATATGCATTCGATATCAATGTTCTGGGACTGCATCGATCGATGCATATAGTGCAACGATCGATGCACTCGCGGATTAATCAGATTAATTCGGTTAATCGTTGGTTAATTCCGTCATGGTTTAAGTCGACATATATATGATATATGGTCGACCTAAACTGATCCCTAACCTAATTTACAGCCACCAGAACACAGATAGAAACCTCTGAAGAGATTGGATCTCTAAAGGCACTAGCATCCCTGCTGTTCAGTTTGTGTGCGTGTGGATACCAGTAGAGGCGCAGCATTTGAGGCGCTCCAGATCTCGATTATCTGCAAATCTTCCGCTGCTAATCACCAGGTAATTCTGAGATCCCAATGATTCAATTACATGAACCCTAAATCCTAGGCTTGGAATTCAGACCAGGGTTGCCTAATTGGATTAGGAACTGCTAGAAATTCCTTCAAACCTCATACAGAGGTAGTCGAAGAGATTGAGCTCTAAGACCATGGGGATTGAATCCTAAGATAGAATCAATCAATTCTGGGGTAAAACAGGGGATACCAAGGACCCAACCTGATGGATACGAGACAATGAGCCAAGAGATAATTCGATATTTCATTCTAAGGCAGGGAGGAAGCGGGGACCAACCCATTACAAGAGGGTAGCTCGTAACCACTCTTGAGAAACTTCCGTAGGTTTCAAACCACAAGCAAGTAAGAAGATAAACTGACCACGAAGGAGAGTTCCAGTCTGGTGGGTCTGGCGGTCTGGCGGGTCTGGTAGGAGGCATAACGTCCATGGAATCAGGGGATGAGTCCAAGCCAAGATCTGGGAAAAATTATCTCGTCCAAAAACTTGCAAAATTCCCTGTAAATCCATGGAAGAGAGTATGAGAAACTCACCAAAAGGAGCACAAAGGAGATTGGCTTCGTTAGACGGAGAGGAGGCTGAAGGATAGACGATAGGTGGAGAGGAGGTGAGGAGAGGCTGCGACAGGGGAATCAGAATAATCAGAGAGGGGCGACGAAGGCGAATCAGGGAGGTGAGGTTACGGTGGCGGAGGGGACAGCCCGATTTGCAGAGATTGAATCGCGGGCAGAGCCAGGGTGGGGACGGAGGCGCAATCGAAGAGGATGACGGAGAGACGAGCACAACCGGAGGAGTCAAGAGGACAGACACCTCTAGAGCCGAGTACGACGTAGGAGGGGGAAGAGGAACGACCAGTGGAGATGGCGGAAGCGAGGAGAACACGAGCCGCTGCATCGAAAGCGAGACTGTGAGAAGAGGCGATGGCTGGTGCGAGGAGGCTCCGAGAGGTGATAACGAAGGTGATTTTGCGTGAGGTAACGGTGGCTGAGTCGAGGAGACCATGAGAGGCGGAGATGGAGTTGGGGGAAGCACAAGCGGGGCAGACATGAGCACGGTTGTAGCTAAGGTGAATAGCGGAGGTAGAGTTGCAGAGACACGCAGGTGATATGCGAGCGCCGGGTCTGGTGGCTTTGACGGTGGAGGAGGTGCGGCGTCGGGAGCATATGCACTGGTTGACGGCACCGCCATGGTTGAGCGACACAAAGGATGGATCTAGGAGGAAGACATGAATGGCGGAGGACGGATTGCGAAGACCATCGGCGGCGGCTAAAAAATCAAACTAATTAATAATATATTTTTTAATATATTTTATCCAAAATCTAGAATCCAAACTGCTTATCTTTTCACCATTCAAAAAATTTATTGGATACCGCAAATTATTTTTCACCAATCAACTTTTATTTTGTACCGCCTTTTTATACAATCCGCACTTGTTCCGCAAACTGCATGTACCGCAGTTGAACCGCACCACACTCTAAAACCGTTTTCCCGCACACCTAAATCCGCGGTCACTAATCGGACTCTTAAGACTTTTTGAAGTTTCGACAAACCAAAAAAAAAAGGAAAGAAAACTCACAGAGATGAGTTAAATTATGGCTTCGGATTTGGGTTGAAATCCTTATAATTAAGAAATTAGGGTTCGTATACTGCAGTTTTTGAAAAAAAATCTAAGGTTAACATGTCTATGAAAAAAGAAGTTTAGACTAATTCCTAATAAAAGGTGAAATCTACATATAGTCGGATAGGTCATTTTTTGAATATATAAATGATTGAAAACAAATTTGTGACAAAAAAAAATGATTGAGAACAAATGTCTATATCCGTGTAGATGGTTAAAATAAAATATTATTAAATTTTCGCAACAATTAGATCAAATTTAAAATGTTGTAACATTTTACATCCGTCGTTTTACCATTAAATCTCAGACTGCATAGTTATGGAGTAGAGTAGCACAAATGTTTACTTCTTGATTCCAGTTTCTTTTTTTTTTTCTTGTCAACTGATTCCAGTTTCCATAAACATGATTTATTTTATAATTTTTTTTTGGTTGTTCTTATAGTTATGTGTTTTTTTGGACAAAGTTCTTATTGTTATGTGTTTGTGTGCAACTGTTATAATGAAAATGAAATTAGAAACTAATGGTGTAAAGGCGAAAGGTGAAAATGCAAAAAGTGGATGATATTAATTTGTGTCCAGGAGAAATGTATCCCGATTTGTGCAGACATTTTAAAAGTGTTCCACTCAAAATAGCTGTGGCCCACCTTTGTTAGATTTTTATTTCACCACCAAAACAAAAATCTATGCTAGATTTCATGTAATTAACTAATTACAGATATATTTCTCTTAGTTCTGTATATTTTTAAAATTAAGTACAATTTTCAATTTTAATATCATTTTATTAGTTCTATATTATTTTATATAGCAAATCAATATTTGGTTGAAAATTTGTTTTAATAGACAGAATAATGGATTAGGACCTTGGTTCTATAAATTTAAACAAGGGATAAGTTGCTTAATAAAACCGGAACTAAAATTCAAACCCCAGCGACAAAACAAGAGGCAAGTTGAGAGCCAAAGACCAATCAGCATCTTGCTCCCGTAAATCTCATGACGTCATCTTGACTCTTATCTGCCGATAAAGCGCACGTGTTTAATTCACGAAACTTCGTAGCACTGAAAAATCCACAACTTTCATATTTTATCAGTTTTTTAAAATATATAATTCCCACTATAATACAAAACTTTAAAAACATATATTAAAGACTTAATTTTTAATTTTCCAGGTTCATGAACCTCGTCACCTCTAATATCCACTATATAAACCTCTTCATCACCTTTCGACATAGAAAAAAATCAACCATTTGACAATTCAATTAAAAAAAAATCTAACGAAAAAAACTCATTTCTTTCTGTTATAATGTACATACAGGGAGAGATAATGGCGGCAGCAGGATCCGATTACGCTTTGTTGGAGTCTATACGACGTCACTTGCTAGGAGGAGACAACGAGTTGCGATTCAGCGAGTCAATACCGAGTTCGTGTTTTACAGAGAGTTGGGGAGACTTACCGTTGAAAGAGAATGATTCCGAGGATATGTTAGTGTACGGGTTACTTAAAGACGCCTTCAACGGAGCTTGTGAAACGTCATCGCCGTCATCGGACTTGAGCTGCATCAGCGATTTTTTTGATTTAGAACCGTCGTCGAAGTCCCCCGCTAACTCTTCTCATACCGATTTTCCGGCGGTTAAGATCGAACCGTCGGAGAATTTCGCACCGGTGGCGGAGAAACCAAATTTCTCCGTAGCAGTGGCGGCACCGTCGAAGGGGAAGCATTACAGAGGAGTGAGACAGAGGCCGTGGGGGAAATTCGCTGCGGAGATTCGAGATCCGGCGAAAAACGGAGCGAGGGTTTGGTTAGGGACGTTTGAGACGGCAGAAGATGCAGCTTTGGCTTACGATAGAGCTGCTTTTAGGATGCGTGGTTCCCGCGCTTTGTTGAATTTTCCGTTGAGAGTTAATTCCGGTGAACCCGACCCTGTTCGGATCACGTCAAAGAGATCTTATACCTCGTCGTCATCTTCTTCCGAAAAAGGGAAGCCGAAACAGAGGAGAAAAACAGAGAACGTGCCGTCGGAGTTGCCGGTGAAGTGCGAGGTTTCATAAGAGACATGTGTCGATCACTTGTTTTTTTTTTCTTTTTCATTTGCTATTAAATTTTGCGGCCGGAAGTAAAGCTACTCCTTATGTAAATTATCTGATGTTAATTTCATTTGTTTTTTTTCTTTCTCTTTTACTAAGCTAAATATATAAATTTCCATATTATTTAATAATTTGTAAAACCATGTAGTGGTATTCTAAAACCAGGTAATGGTAGCATGATGTAAATTCATCTACCATGAGTTCGATTTTAGTTGAGAACAAAATTACTTCTATTTGGTTAGACAAAGTTTGGACCATATCTTAGACTTTAATAGAAAATTTAGAGTTAAACTAGAACTTTAACCTCACAAATTAGGGCTCTAACTCTTTTTTTTTGGGGTAACTTTTTGTAAGAGATTCGACCAAGCCGTTTCTGGTAAGTTTTTGATTATGAGAATTGCATGATTTTTGTTCATCGATAGCTGAGCGCTTGGTGAGAATTATGGTTCATATTCAAGGGAAAAATACAATCCGTATGAAGAGATATCATGATTTACTTATGCTATTCCGCCTTGAATGGTATTCCGATTTAGATGTGGTGTGATGATCTTAATCATGATTTACAACCGAATGACTTTCCTATTTGACATTGATGCCACTTGTTTACTTTTATAAGATGATTAGTTCTTTACAAATTATGTATCACTCAAATCGTACAAAAAAAAACTGCGATTATAGTACAATTAGATATTTTATATTTTTTATTACTAATTATATATAATTTTATTATTACTAATTAAAATATATTATTGTATTAATCTCGTTTTCTCGATAAAAACGTAAAATCTAATTTTTCAATAAAAACATAAACTTATTTTTCGTCCAAAATACAAAATTTTGTTTGCTACCAAATTTATAAATTTTTTTCTTTTTGCCAAAAACCGTAAAATTCAAATGTTTTCGCCAATAATATAAAATCATTATTTTCTGTCAAAAATACAAAATCATGTTTTTAGCGGGAAAACAAAATTTGTAGTTTTGACGGGAAAATATAATTGTGTGTTTTTGGCAAAAGGACCGAAATTAGTGTTTTGGCGGGATATCAACATTTTGTTTTTACGGGATATTAGAAATTTGTTTTTAATAGAAAATAATATAAATTAACTAAATTACTAATATTAGTATGCTTTTTATCCTAATCACAGCTAAATCACTTTATCATTCAAGAATATAGGGTAATCACATCGCACCCAAAAAATAACTCCACTCATAATTTTAACTAATCACATCATTTCCTAAACTAGGGCTGGACGTTCGGGTATCCATTCGGGTTCGGGTCGGGTTTTTGGGTTTTCAGTTTTTCGGGTTTAGAGTTAGAGAACCCGTTCGGGTATTTCTAAATATCGGGTCTGGTTCGGTTCGGGACGTACGGGTTCAGATCGGGTTCGGGTACCAGAAATCACCATAAAATTTCTGAAAATTCGAAAAATTACTCAAAAGTATTTGAATTATCCAATTATTCCATAAAAACATATACTTAATTATCTAAAATATTAGAAATTACTCAAAAATATATGTATTACCCAAAATATAAAAACAAAAACTACACAAGCTACTCAAAAATGCTCGAAAGTATCATAACTAACCGAAACTAGATTAAACTTTAAGTTACTTCGGATACCCGTTTGGATTCAGTTCGGGTTCGGGTATTACCCGATATACCCGATACCCGAAATACTTTGACTTAAGCCCCATTCAATTTTTTTTTTTTTTTAAAAATTGGTTCAGATCGGGATCATGTTTTTAGATCGTTCGGGTTTCGCGTAAAATGCCCAGCCCTATCCTAAACACATCGCTCCCACATACAAATCACAGTCACACGTAAATCGAAGTCCATTCGGGACCTTAGCCACTGAAAACTCATCAGTATCAGATATACTTATGCTGCTCCTTAGCCATTGAAAACTAAGCATATGATACTGCAAAAAAATGTACAGACAAAAATAAAATAAAATGAACATTGGAAACAAACAAATCAGTGATCATGTCTTTGTCATAGACAATAAAAACGATTTTGATTTTACTGGGATCATAGGCGTTAGAACACCATCACCAATCCCAGTAAAAGTCAGCAGAAGCAAAATCTCCAGCAACATTGTGTTTCTCAAACGTCTATTTCAGCCTTGCTGCAAAACCCAATTGAGGGATTGTAATGCTTATGTTCTGTTATGACCTTAGTCAACTAATGACTAATAATCAGACAAGAACATGATCACTTGTTTTTTTTGGTCGAACCATAGTCGTCACAGTTTTTACCGTGTTTGTTTAATTCGGCTCGGCTTAAAAAATTTCGTCATTAAACTGATCCAAGTTATTCAATTACACGTTTCCCAAATTTTGATTATGGCTTTGCAACCGTAATAAAATTTGGTAGTTATATGGACTAATCTAATATAACAACATGCTTCACGTATATAAAACATCATTTATTTAATATTATGAAAAGTGCGGGAATACAAATAGGTCTATGAACAATATTTATTTAAATATTCATACAAACATTACTTTGAAACTTTAGTTACGAAAGAGACGTCGATACTATACCGGCTGGCCTAACGTCATGCGATCTGCTACTCCTACGGGTTACCTGAAAAAAATAAAGAAGAGGGGGTGATCGATCAATTATCGATCCAGTGAGATGAGATTCTCCAATTAATAAAGTAACTTTCTGTCTACCCAACCCAACACCAAACACAATCAATGACGGAAAGTTACACAAGCAATAATAAATAGCTGAAGCACTATAACAACAAATAAACTATATGCATGCTTATGGGCCCTGACAGTCTCTTAATTCCCTCGGAATACTTGTCCCGTCACCATATATGCCCACAGTAGTAGTCCCTCGACTCTTACTCAAAAACACGGAGTACTACAAGTAAGACACCGTTCTCCGTCCATCAATACGCTATGACTCGGGCTACCCCTAGATAACCAAAGCTTCCATGCAGTCCAGCCTTAGGACATGACCCTGTATTCTCTGGACTACACACCTATCGACGTCACTCAGTAGGTTAATTCCTGACAGTAACACGATCCGAGAGTACGTGAACCGACCGGTACGCTCTCGAAGATCCATCGTGTAGGGAAGTTGATATGCCCACTATAACACCATGTCACTAACACATCAAGAAAACCGTTAAACATATAACATCACAACAATCATATCACACAACATATTATCAATCAAACATTCATAACCAATCATCATATTGTTCTCACATTACTTAATAGGTTTCCGTATTTTAATCATTCGTTCATTACTCATTATCTATCAAAAGTATACTACAATATATAGCAATAAAACCATAGCATTAATACCACTCAACAATCAAACCAAGTATAGTCATAACAACATTATCACACATTATTATATACTAATCAAACCGACACTAGTCATAGCTATCACAACAGATCATGACTTAGTGTCGAGAACCTGCGTAACATAATGTTGGGCAAGCAGTTAACTCCAACTCACTGATAATTTTTCGGGGTTGACCTTGGTATTAGATAGCCTTACTACACGAACCTCTGGAACGGATCTTACTATAAGCCACGTACAACGGAAGAGAAGGTCGGTTGAAAATCTCCGCTGGAAATGTTTCCCCGCTCCTCCGTCACCATCCCAACTCTTAATCTCCCTCTCTCTCTCTCTCTAATTCTTTTCTCCTTCCTCCGGCTTCTTCTTCCTCTCTCTCTCTCTCTAATTCTTCTTCTTCTTCTTCTTCTTCTTCTTCTTCTTCTTCTTCTTCTTCTCCTCCTTCTTCTTCTTCTTCTTCTTCTTCTTCTTCTTCTTCTTCTTCTTCTTCTTCTTCTTCTTCTTCTTCTTCTTCTTCTTCTTCTTCTTCTTCTTCTTCTTCTTCTTCTTCTTCTTCTTCTTCTTCTTCTTCTTCTTCTTCTTCTTCTTCTTCTTCTTCTTCTTCTTCCACACTTATTTATCTCTTATTTCTCTTTTCTTTTGCTCTTGTGAGTTTTGGCGTGAAGAATGAGGGGAATGCCTCTTTTAATAGTGAAAGTGAGATGATCTCCACCCTCCATTTGTCTCACCTCTCCTCCCCATCTTCCTCCACGACATCCCACCAAAATCAGGCCAAAAACACTGCATTTCATCACTCACCTTACACTTGTAGCCTTCTTTTAGAAACCTCATGGATTGATGCCAACACAATTTTGGTTCAATGTACCTAATAACACAAACAATGCATCTCCTTCTCCCTTGCAATATTTCGTGGCCAATGCTCACTACTGGGCTTGAATTATGTCCAAAATAACCTCATTTCTCAGCCCAAACCATATTGATCCAAGCCCAAGCTCCTATGATTTTATTATTTTGAATTTTTAGCTATTAATTACCCATTAATGGTCTAAAAATTATACCTTAATCTAGAGATCAAATCTTGCTAAATAATTTTAACCATAGCTTCTACATACACTAATAAAGCTGTGTTCAAATTTAATAATTTTAGGTGGACTTTAGAGGGTTATCCAACTCACCCGATCATTTTATCGGACTCTCGGTAAAACCAGTTATTAATGAAAATTCACATGAATTTCCAAAATAATTCTAATGAATTTATAAGAAAGATAATTCATTTTATTAGTGATAAAAATACCATTATATTTAATAACAATATTTTTTATCAAGTTCTGAGATTGGGGTATAACAAGGATCGCCGACGAAAGTGCGTCTTTTGCCATTGTCGTCTGCTATGAGGACTATGAAGACCTATTAGAGTGATGAATATCTTCACCAAATGTACTTTCAAAACGTACGAAGGAGAAATACTACAATTTTTTTTAAGAATCGGTGATAAAAGAGAATATCTCGAGAAAGGCTACAAAAATTTGTGAAATTAATTAGAAATTAGAAAGATTAAGGGTCCGAATGGTGACTGCGTTTTTAAATGTGCAGGAAAAACGGTTTAAAGTGCGGTATAGTTCAACTGAGGTACATGCGGGTTGCGGGACAAGTGCGGTTTGTATGTAATAACCAAAACAAAATACATATTGATTAGTGAAAAATGATTTGCGGGACTAATACGGTTTTAAAAAAATTTAATCAATTTTGGTTTGTTTTGAGTAAATTAAGTTACTTTTATTAATTTGGATAAATTCGGTTATTTTAGATCGATTCAATTCAGTCTGATAATTTTTTAATTTTGGTTAAATTCGGTTTGGTTCAATAATCGGTTAATTTTGGTTTTGAATTGAATAACATAAATTAACCATTTTCTAAATTCAATTAAAATCAATTCAAATAATTTGGTTTGGTAATTTGGATATTGAAAACAACTGGTTTACTTTTGATAGAAAATAGTTTAATTTTGGTATAATCAATTATTTTAGAAAAAATTACCTAAAAACTTATCGGATTAACCCGAACCAAATTTTTGAGTAAGCATAAAAATATTATACTGATCGGTTTTTGATAATCAAACTAAAATTAAACCGAAAACCAAAAAGCTCGACGATTGGTTTAGTTAAAAGTTGCACAAAATAATATGAAAGAAAACGTTAGAAATTTGTTTTCAAAAAAATAAAAATTATATAAGTCTTACTATTATGTCCACATCTTCTTATAACACAAAACATATAAGTATTGCAACAGATAAGTTAACTTTTATTTTAAAATATAAACAATTATATATGTGTAAATTATTATTTTTGTTTATTTTTAAAATAATTTTATATATTTCTAAATTTAAATATCCAAATTTATTTAACTTACTTGATTTTATTTTGATTATGTTAAATATATTGTTTTAGTTAGCAAATTTGTTTATTTCTTTTAATATAAGGTAAATAAAATAGATTATAAATTATATAAACTAAATTCAACTGACAAATGCAATATAGAAAAAGTGTATTTCGTACTATTTAAAAGTCTTGTTTACTAAACTAAGGGTGGGCGTTCGAATATCCAATCAGGTTTGGTACGAGTTATTCGGATTTTTGGATTTAGGTCCATAGATCCAATTCTAATCTTACTAAAACTCGGATCATGTGCAGTTCGGGTTATGCCATATTCGGGTCGGTTCGAGTTATAAGATAAAAACCCAAAGTCTATATGGGTTTAGTTCGAGTTCAAGTTTTTCAACTTGAAACAAGTAAAGATAGAACTATGCATCTAAAATGGTTAAAACAACAACAAATATAAAAATATACCTAAAGACACATTAAGAGAAATGAACTTTATTCAAAAAATCAAAACAGAAATTCAAAAAAAAGAAAAGAAAAAGAAACTAAAGCATTCAAAAGCAAAGGTCAATATTTGCATTTGAAAAAAAAAAAACTATGGCTCTTATCGTTAACTCTTTAGTTTGGTTTAGTCGGGTATCGACTTGGGTTTTGGTTGGTTCGGATTAATCTAAAACTCAATGGATTTTGATGATAGGTACTAGCCCTGGGCATAATTTCCCGGAACCGAGAACCGAACCGGAACCGGACCGAAAATTACGGTTTGGTTCGGTTTTGGTTATGGCTTAAATAACCGATGAGTCCAATTTCAATCGAACCATGGATATCGGTCCGGTTCGGTTTTTAACTGAGAACCAAATGGTCAGACCATATACCCGAATCAAAATTATTGTCTTCTAGCCGTTTTAGGTATATTAATACCTTAAACATTTTTTGTCGGGACCTTTGCACTCCCCAACTCCATTTCTGCGCATGCGAAGCTTTAGCTCCTCGGTTCCAGAATCAGACAAGCATAAAAACCCTCTATTCTTTATCTCTCTTCTCCCACTCGTAAATCTGGAATCTCAATCTCACCTTAGCCGTCGTTGGGTATCATCGCCGGCTGCTTCAACCGCTGTTTCAAGAAATCAATCGGAGGTATTTGCTTGAACTCTTGTTGTTTTTTCATAATGATTGTGTTCTGCTATCGAATTTGATGTTCAATTTATGGTTTTAAATAAGAATTGATTTAGAATGTATGTTTATAGTCGGTTTAGGTTTCTGAGATTTTTCAATATAAATCTAGGGTTTAGAATGTTGAATTTTAATTGGGGCTTTATCTTGTAATCGATTAAGAGGTTATGTTTTCATATCAAACGATGTATAAACGTAGGTAAAACCTTCTGAATCCATCTTTTTCTTAGAGTTTCGAGTTTCTAATTAGGGTTTATGTAAAAATTATTTTGGGGATTTTTCATTTAACCGATTAAATGTTTAGGTTTTCATATCAAACAATGTCTAAGAGTATCTAATTTCTTATAAATGATAACAGTTTAGTTTTGTTTTCATTGTTTACTGATGGATTCTGTTATGTTTTCATTGTCTACAGATGGACTCTACGCATGATCCAGCTACAAATGAGGTACAAAATGACACTGACATGGATGATATGCATGCGGAGACAGATACAGAAGCTGAGACTCCCAATCCGGTTTCAGCTAAGGGTAAAGGAAAGAGGAAGCAAAGTGGTAACAAGGGGAAGGGCAATGGCACTAAGAAACTAAGATCACCAGTCTGGGCACACTTCACTAAGACAAAGGCTAATCTGGAAAAGGCAAAGTGTCACTACTGTGGGAATATTATGGGATGTGTATCAACGTCAGGGACATCAAACATGAGAAAGCATCTTCTCACATGCAAAGAACATAAGACGTGGAGAGCAACTCATCAAGAGGGTCAGCAGGTTATTAATCCAGATGGTGAAGGTTCAATCCAAGTTTCCAAGGTCAGTGAAACTGTGTTCAGAGAGGCTACCAATGAAATGCTGGTGCTAGGTGAGCTTCCTCTAGCTTTTGTAGAAAGTTTAGCGTGGAGGCACTTCTGCAACAAGGTGAAACTCTACAAGCCGGTGTCCCGCAGAACAACTACAAGGGATATAGTAGAGATGTTTGTTAGAAAGAAGAATCTTATGAAGAGAGTGCTTCATGGGAAACAGCAGAGAGTCTCACTGACTACAGACATCTGGGTGGCTCCAAACACTGGAGCTAGTTACATGGTAGTGACGGCTCATTTCATTGATGGGAATTGGCAGCTGAAGAAGTTCATCATCGGGTTCAAAAACATCACTGATCACAAGGGTTCTACTATAGCCAGAGTTCTAGAGGATTGTCTTGATGAGTGGGACATAAACAAAGTCTTCTGCATTACGGTGGATAATGCAACTGCTAACAGTAATGCTCTGAGGTACTTCAAGGAAATTTTTAGGACAGTTGGTGAAGGTGCTCTGATTCTAGGTGGTGAGTACTTGCATGTCAGATGTGCAACACACATTCTTAACCTGATTGTGAGAGATGGACTGCAAGACGTTGATCAGAGTGTGGCTGCTATTCGTAATGGGATTCAGTATGTAAGGTCCTCAACACCTCGACTACTTTCTTTTCAGCTGAGAGTGGACACTGGGAAGATGACTAGGGGAAGTTTAACTCTTGATTGCAAAACCAGATGGAATTCAACCTACTTAATGCTCAATAGAGCCATGGATTTTCGTGTTGCATTTGACAAGATGAAAGCAGAAGACAAGCCATACAATGACTACTTTGAAGAGGGAGTAGATGGTAGGAAGAGAGCTGGACCACCTGTCAAAGAGGATTGGGATGTAACAGACAGGTTACTAAACTTTCTTGCTATCTACTATGAATCCACTCTTGAATTGTCAGCAACTAACAGTGTGTGTTCTCACAAGTGCTACAACGAAATAGTCAGCATTCAGAAGCATCTCACTGAATTGAGCATTGATCCTGAAGATGAGATGAAGAAGAAAGCCAAAGCCATGATCACCAAGTTGAGTAAGTACTGGGATCCGTTTGGAGAAGAAACTGAGATGAATAAGTTGCTGATAGTGGCTTCAGTGTTTGATCCGAGAAACAAGATGAAATTCGCACAGCTATGCTTTGATGAGTTGTATGGAAAAGACAGCTTGAAGGGCACAATGACGTATGATGCAACCATGGATACTCTTAAGAGATTGTTTGATGAGTATAGTCAGAATAGGAGGATCTCAGCATCTGCTACTGGTGCATCATCTTCTCAGGCACAAAGTTCTGGATCTTCATCATCTGAGCAGCCAAGATCTCATGCTAGTATTGGGAGAGAACAATTGTCTACTCGTGGTGGCTTTCGCAGACTCTCTGCGGTTTACAAAGAAATGGTCCAGGACTCGGGTTTTCAAGAATCAGCTACTGAACTTGAGCTTTACTTGGCAGAGAATGTGGAAAACCCACATGTATTCGCAGGCTCTGAATACGATGTTCTATCGTGGTGGAGGGTGAACAGCTTGAAGTTTCATGTTCTGTCAGAAGTTGCTAGAGATATACTTGCAATGCAAGTGTCAAGTGTTGCATCTGAATCTGCTTTTAGCACAAGTGGACGCATCTTGGATCCTTACAGAAGTTGTCTAACCCATTACATTATAGAAGTGTTGATGTTTCTGGAACAGTGGCTGAAGACAGAGATACGCATGACTGAGAGAGGCTCCATTACCATTGAACAGTTGCTCGACGACATTGAAGATCAAAATGAACTTGAGAGAGGTATATCTAATTCTTAAGTCTTAACTTCTAGATAACAAGTTTCATCTTCTGATTTCTTGTTATCATTTAACTGCAGAGTTTGGAGACTTAGGATTGGAAGATTAAGGATATGTCGTATCTAAGAAATAAGGAAGTAATGCACAAGTTTGGTAAGTGAATTTCTGTTCTTTAGTTTGTTACTTACTTACTTTGTTACATAAATCTTAAGTCAGGTTTATAACTCAACTAATGTCTTTAGACTTTGATCTTGTGTTCTTGTTTATGCAGTTTTTTTGTTGGGTATGGACTATGGACTATGGAGTATGGAGTAAGGTCGGAGATTATGGTGTTTAAGTGTTTCTTCTTTCTAGCCTTCTATATTGGCTTATTGAACTTGAGTTATATATTTGCTTTGGTGTTTGTTTTCAAGACTATTTCATTGCATTTTTCAGTTTCTTTGAACTTTTTCAAACTTTGTGTGTGGGTTATGTAACGATCACGGTTTATTTTGGTACCATTTCGGTTATTAGTACTTATTTTCGGTTCTTTTTTATTGATTTCGGTTATAAATTGATCATTTCGGTTATTGGGTATCCGAACCATAGTAGAACCATTTTTCCGGGTAATTTATGGTTCTACAAAACATGTATCCGAACCGACCCGGAACCGACATGAACCGAACCAGACCAAAAAAAAATATATACCCGATGGGTCCAAAAATTTTAGAACCAAAAACCCGGAACCGAATGGTTATTACCCGGAACCGAACCGAATACCCGAATGCCCATGCCTAATAGGTACTAATCGGTTATTAGCAAAGATCTATATCTACATCAAATCACTTTTTCGGATCGGATCAGGTTCAAGAAATATGCCCAATCCTATGATAAACTTTAAACAAAACAAAAAGCAAAAATTTGAGTAAAGAGTAAACAACCCCAAAGACTGCAAAAATGAAACTCAAATCTGATTGTTTATAATGTAGAGTAAATGCTGTTAAATAGACTAAGATAGGACCGAAAGGAAGGGAGTTGAAAAAATCTATCACTCGATGCATGAAGCTTTGGTAATTTAACAAAAAAAGAATTAAAAATAGTAACTATTCACTGTGGTTTGACAAAAAAACCGCTGCATATTAGGAAGTGATTTTGTAAAACGGTCCAAGTGTTGTACCCTTTAAATAAAGGGTCATTCGAGTAGAAAATACAAAACTTAATAAAATTAGCTAGAAGGGAATTTATTTTTCGAAACCAAATGAATCCTTGCAAAAAGACCAACATGCCCTTGTCTATTATATGTATCTTTAGTCGATGCAACTTGCAGAAGACAATGGTTGTGACGTCTCGGCCCTCCTTCTCTCTCTCTCTCTCTCTCTCTCTCTCTCTCTCTCTCTCTCTCTCTCTCTCTCTCTCTCTCTCTCTCTCTCTCTCTCTCTCTCTCTCTCTCTCTCTCTCTCTCTCTCTCTCTCTCTCTCTCTCTCTCTCGAATATCCAAACTTTTTTGATGAAACTATTACATATAGTAACTCAATATATTATGAAAAATATAGCAATTGATGGTGGTGCTGCTAACATTTTAGGTACATATGATATTTTAGATTTGTAACGTTAACATTTTATTTGCGAACGGTAAGATTTTATTTGGTGCTGCTAACATTTTGGATATATATGCTATTTTAAACTTGTATATCTGATAATATTTAGGGTTCTAATATTTATTTTTACCAGCTAAGATTTTATTTGGAGCCATTATAATTTTATTTTGAGCCGCTAACCATTTATTTACTGTTGTTAAATTTTTAGATACATAAACAAGTAAGAAGTTGGCCAATATAAAAAAAAGAATATCAAAATTTTTATTTTCAAGATCCCATCCAAGTGAAACCACTCATATCACTTGTTCTGTTAAGCAAATGTCCAGCGAGAATTACAGAAGTTCCTTTGTCCTTAAAAATCTGTTTATTTCCAATATCACGATTCAACCAATGGTGAGAAGGAACTAAAGAGTCCAATTTCCAAACTTTGTTTATAACACAAAGAGATGTTTCAAATCAGATGACATAATCAGTAGTAAAAATCAGTACATTTAAGTTTATTAAGTGAAGCTCTAATATAAGAGAGCAAATCTACATGTGGAGAAGAGGAAGAAGCTCGAGATACTCGTTTTACTGATGTGAACCTAAAAGAGACTACCCAATACAAATTAGACAATAGACCCATAAATCCATAAAGCTTGCCTCAAAGAAGACGATCAAAATTCCAACCGAGACGATCTGAGAAGAAAGCCATGAAATTTTCTTCAAATGGAGGCTTCTGTTAGACATTTTGTATCATAGCTTCAAGTTCCGACGCTCAACGAATCAGAAATCTGAGGTTTTACAAGAGTTGAACCGTCAACATCTGAGTTATCATGAGGTCGAGAGTTCAAGGAGGAAGATCTGAGACGAGAAGATTGATGGAGAGATTGTAGGTAAGATCTAGATCTGAATATGAATTTGGTAGAAATCGAAAAGTTTATGGAAGGTCAGAGAAAAAAAAGGAAAGCAATTACTTATGAACAGAGAGGAGACATACAAATCTTATGAAATCAATATATTTTCATAGGGATGTAAGGATACAATTGGAATTAAAATAAGAGTCAGTGGAATATGGTCACCCGCTTAAATATAGTGTCATATATGGTTATGAGTTTAAATTTCTCTTAAATAAAAACCGCAAATGGAATTTAAAGAAAAAACAAACAAACAACAAATTTTAAAAAACTTGATGGTTGGAGACAAATATGCGGTTTTAGAAATTCTTTCTGAAATCTGCTTTTTATGTGTTACCAATCACTTCTATACAAAATCAACCAAATTATAATATTTTGCGCTTTCATCATGTTTTCAGACATTTTACTCTCACCGTGTTTCGAAAACGAAGCGGTCCTCAAAACTTTTTATGCAAGCTCATCTGTTTATGGGCTTAACTCCTTGACGAATGAAAGCCCATGTAATATCTTTTTTTTTTTTTCCGACAGCCCATGTAATATCTAATCTACATTAATCGTACATATAAAAGAAGAGGAGTAGATTATTTTACGGTACTACCCTCCACAATATAATCCCCACAGGGTTTTGTAGATTAGGTTTTATCGCATAACTGTATACGCCGCATCTAGTTTTCCACTTTATCTTCATTCACTCTAAGCGTTCAACAAGTGTTTCCGAATCATCTCTTCGATCTTTGATTCAGATCTTTTTTCATGGAATCGTGTAGTCGTTAAGGTTTTTCCATCCCGAAAAATCCATCCACCAAGAAGTTTCTCGAGTGACCAGTATTTGATTCGTTTTTACCAGTCCGGAAATGGCGACCGTGAACTCGTTCGATCTCTTAGGAGTTGACGCTGAGGATCCAAGCCAGATTGTTGTGGCTTTGCCGAAGAAGGTCGAGAAAACAGCTGCTGTGCAGCCTGCTAAGCTGCCAACCAAGCAGCCTCCTCCTCAAGCTGGTAAAAAGTTATTTGATTTATGTAGATATTGAACAGATTTAGTGTTAAGCTGACAAATGTATGGTTATGTCACTTGGGAGTTTTAGTGTTTTACTGTCTTAGTTTTTTCAGCTTTGTTTGATTACGATATGCATAATCTTTTATATTAGAGCTAAGCTTAACTACGGACCTCTATTCTTCTGAAAAGTAGAGTCTTGAGGAGATAATGAATGAACTGACTTATATCTTGAATAAATGTAGTGAGGGAGTCCAGGAATGCTCCTTCAGGAGGTCGTGGGGGTGCTGGTGGACGTGGGCCTCCTCGTGGTTCGTTTAACCCCGGAGGAAACAGACCTTATGACCCAAAGGATGGACCAAAGGATGGAGAAAGGGCTGGTGTATTCCGTGGATACCGTGAAAGTGGTGGCCGCGGAGGTCACATTGGTGGATATGCCAATGGTAAAACAGGTGATGTGGAACGCCCAAAGAGGATCTATGAGCGCCGTAGTGGGACAGGTCGTGGGTAAGGGTTCTTTTAGGTCGTGTGCTTTGGTTACTGCTATGTTTGACTTGTACGGATTGTGATTTCTTTCCTTGTAATGTTTGCTAGTAATGACCTGAAACGTGAGGGTGGTGGTCGTGGAAACTGGGGTACCCCTGAAGACGATATTCCACCGTAAGCATCCCTCTCGCTAATTTGATTTTCCTGCCTTTTTATTGCAATTTGTTTGTACCTTGTCTTGTTAATATAGACTGAATAAGAGACTTATGTTTGGCTGATATTAGAGCAACCGAGGAACCTACCACAGAGGTTGAGAAGAGCCCTGTTGCTGAGAAGGAAGGCGGTGAGGATGACACCACTGATGCAAAGAAAGAGGCTCCTGCGGATGAGCAAGAGGAGAAAGAACCTGAAGTTAAGGTATATAAACATCTTCGGCTACTCATGTGACTTAACATGTTATATGAGATGAGCAAGAGGAGAAAGAACCTCAAGGAAGTATGTATACTAACACTAAAATGGATATGGGTTTGTTATAGGAGATGACTCTTGAAGAGTATGAGAAAATTTTGGAGGAGAAGAAGAAAGCTCTGCAAGCCACAAAGGTTGAGGAAAGGAAAGTTGACACTAAAGTGTTTGAGTCTATGCAACAGCTCTCTAACAAGAAGACCAATAATGAGGAAATCTTCATCAAGCTGGTGAGAATCTGAATGATTCTACTTTCATCTATATTGATTGTGTTAATGTTGTCAGTTGTCTTGACAATAATAGCAGAGCAGGAGTTGATCCTTGTTTTTTCTATTGATTCAGGGATCGGACAAGGACAAACGCAAAGATGCTGCTGAGAAAGAAGAGAAAGCCAAGAAGGTCTTTTACTTTCTCTTCTCACCATCCAAAATGCAAGTGTTTTGGGTTTAAACATTTCGTACTCAATCTATGCTTGGTTTGTATGTTGTAGTCGTTGAGCATTAACGAGTTTTTGAAGCCGGCTAATGGAGAGAGCTACAGCCCAAGAGGTGGATATCGTGGTGGAAGAGGTGGTCGTGGACGGAGAGATGGAGGAGGTCGTGATGGTCGTGGACAGAGAGATGGAGGAGGAAACCAAAGGTATGGAGGAGCTCCTGCTCCGGCTATCGAAGACAGTGCTCAGTTCCCATCGTTGGGCAAGTAAAGACCCCTTTTGGTCCTTCAGTCTCTATCTAAACTCTCTCTCTCTAGTTGAATTTTGTTCTAAATTCTATCATTTTTGTTACACTTTCTACAAAACAATTTCGGGGGCTTTCAAGTTATGATGGAAAAACAGAATTATGATCTATCTGTTCTCGCGAGTTTAAGATTCTTTTGATCTTGACTATCATCGTCGATAGTGTCGATGTGTCATAATAATATAATCTTCTAAACAAGAAATGTTTAATGAAAGAATATATTTTGTAGAAATATGAGAGGCGTCTTTGCTTTATTTGCATAAAGGGCCTTTTACTATAGAATTTATGGGTTTCAAACTTCGAAAAACATCCGAAAAAGAATAGCAAAGCTAAAAAAATGAAGGAAAAAAAAAAAGGAACGAGTTGTCAATTGGAGAAGTCTTACATGCAATGCAAACAAATGATTATAATGGTGTAATGATCCAAACAGACTTTTGAGACTAATAAAATCAAGATGAACAACAGCCTGATTGCTGGTTCACTGGCTGTCCGCGAATCTGAACAGTCGGTGGCTTGGCACCTCCAGCTGGTTGGCTAGCCATTCTGCAAACAGAAACAACAACGAACGGTTTAGTATGTACAAGTAAAAAGGGTTTAAGGAGCACAGGTAGAACCTAATCCAAACCTGGTCTTAATTGCAGCAGTCATGGCCATGAAAGCTTCTTCAACATTGGTTGCATTTTTAGCACTTGTTTCCAAGAAAGGTATCCCAAGTTCATCTGCAAAAGCCTGTAGGAGGAAGATGAAAACAATCTTCTTATTAATCATTTCGACAAGGTTTATGCAAAAGAGGTCACTTGGCTGGTTTTGTTACCTTAGCTGTCTCAGTGGATACAACCTTCTGTGACGTGAGATCATTTTTGTTACCAACCAGTAGCTTGTTCACATTCTCACTAGCGTAACGGTCAATTTCATTCAGCCATTGTTTGACGTTGTTGAAGCTCTCTTGGTCCGTGACGTCATAAGTGACCTGCCAAGAAAAGTAAATGATGACGGGGAGAACCGAAGGATGGATCTATTAACAGGAAGGTGAATGGATTAATGAGAGTGAGCACATACAATGATTCCATGAGCTCCTCTGTAGTAGCTACTGGTGATAGTCCTGAAACGTTCTTGGCCTGCTGTGTCCCACTGTATACACGGTGATTGCCAAGAATAAGTATAAGCTAGTTCCAAATTTTAACTGAATATGTCATATATGCAGCTGAAGAACACTTACGATCTGGAGTTTGATTGTCTTTCCATCCTGTTCAACTGTGCGGATTTTCTGCATCACATCATTCATTAGTAAAAATTATTATCTTTTAATGTTTCCACGTTTCTGGATATTAACAAGCGATGCGAAGAGTATATTTACAAAGTCAACACCAATGGTACTGATGTAGCTATCCAGGTAAGAATCATCCTGTACACAACAAATTCGAGATATCAAGTTGTAAGCACACAAAGAGAAACAACGAAACCATAGTATAAACTGAGAACTGGTGAAATAACTAGTGGTTTTTGAGAAACACGTATTGAGCTTGAAGGACGCATAGATTGTTATTTGTGCACAATGTTAAAAGGCAATTGCCAAAGATAAGACATGTAAAACAATTCTTCAGCTAAGATAGAAACTAAGAGTTGTGCAGTTACTTACAGCAAATCTTAGAAGCAAGCAAGATTTTCCGACACCAGAATCACCGATAAGCAAAAGCTTGAACAGATAGTCACTGCAAAAAGGAATATAAAAACAGATTAAGCCAGAACGATAAACATCATTAAGAACATCGAATAAATCAAAACCACGAATCCTCTATGCGAGAATGAGATCAAAGGTATAATTATGTCACATCCTCGGATTTCAACTCGAGATTTTTCATGTAATCAACAGAAAGTGCAGATTTCAGTCAAATTCCCATTAGATCCAATCTAATCCAAGAAAAATCGAACAAAAACCAAACCACCGAACACATCAAAAATGAAATTCAAAAAGGAAAAGCGGGTAAATCGGCGAAAATCGATCTGAATCATAGAGATATATCAAATCATGAGTAGAGAAGCGTGTTACTATTCAGGATTCATGGCTAAGTCTCGTATCTAAATCGATCTCCCAACGTATCAAACGAGAATCTGGCGATAGTAATTTCAGCGATCGTCGTCGGAACAAAAACGAGAGAGAGAAGGTGAATGTTTTTTGTTATTTATTTTCTTTTATTTTTTTCCCCATTTGGCTTAAGTGCTCTCTTTTGGTCAATGACGCGGTTAAGAAATACTAAGAAGGGACCGAAATTGTAAATGCGTTTGGTTCGATGTTTGAATGCTGACATGGCAAAGCCAACCCATTGATGCGTGGAGGGCAAAGAAGCGAGAAAGAAGAATCAATCAATCAATCAGTCTTTCTTCTCTTTTGTCACTTTTGTATTTTCTTTTGATTCTATACACTCGGGGAGGAAAATTAAGTTTAAGAGATTAAAGTTCGAATCTAATTACTCTTACTTTTAAGATTTTGATTATTAAGCTTTTTACGATAAATAACTTACGAAATATGTATTCGTTTCTACGAAAATTACAGACAAATAAAGATGTAACATCTGCAATTTTTTTATGTTAGTATTTTTTACGAGAATAGTCATAAAATAGCACAAAAAACATATCTTATCATAAATATAGCACCAAGGAAAATAATTTACATTTTTAGCATTATTTTAATTACAAAGACTTTTATAGCATTATATAATTTAGGTTTAGGGTTAATTATTTAGGATTTAGGGTTTATTATTTTGGGTTTAGGGTTTAGTATTTAGGGTTTAGGGTTTAGTATTTAAGATTTAGGGTTAAGGCTAATTTAGTGACAAAACATGTTTTGTGCTATTTTTATGATTTTTCTTCCTTGGTGCTATATTTTTGACAAGTCATGTTTTTTGTGCTAATGCGATTTGCCCATTTTTTAATTGATAAAATTAGGCTAGCTAGTGTGTTAATTTTAATTTATATTGATAATTTTATTATATATTTTTATTTTATAATAGAAATATACATAAATATGAAATATTTATCTTTAAAGTTTTATTTTAGAAATATAAATAATTTTGATAAAAATAAAATAAGATAAGATGATAAATATGAAAATATTATAACGATTTTTAATTTTTATTTAAAATATACATAACATTCAATCAAAAAAATGATAAATATGAAAATGTTTATGAAATATTTTAAACATTAATATAAATAATTTTTGGAGATTAAATATAGTAAATTCATATTATTTATAGAAATTTTGGATATATATAAATATATAAGTATAAAATAGTTCAGATAAGATATTTATATATTGATTTTATACATATAATATATAACTAAAATTTATTTTACTACTATTAATTTTATTTATAATAAATATTAAATATTTTATTAGATATGATATTGTATATATGTTTAATTATAAATGTTTAATTATATATTTCTATATTATTATTATTATTATTATTAAATTAATTTGATAATTTTTTATTTTTTAAAAAATTTATGTTTAATAATATTTGTGGTCGCACATGATGCAAGCGAATCATGCTATTAACTAGTGTTTCGAATGTTTTTTAATTACAAATCTAAATTTTGAATTGTACATTTTAAAAATTCTATTATTTTGTAGATTTTAAAATTTTAAATTTGTAGATATTTGATTTGAGTTTTATTTATTTTCTGATAAATTTGGTTGTGTTTTGGGTTTTGAATTTTAATGTTTGTTTTATGTTTTTAGATTTTTTTTTTTGTTTTTGTTATTGATTTCTAATTTTTGCAATATTTAGTTTTATATCTAGTTATAATTAAGATTTGAATGTTATAATTAACCACAAAATTTTATTAAATCATAACACCTAATTGTTATTGTATAATTAATATAAATATATTTGAGTTATATTGACTGGACTTAGAAATGTGAAGTTCATTTTATTTGAACTTAAAATAGATATTTTTGTTATATTTAAAATTTATATTTTTAAAATAAAATTTTATAATTTTTATCAATTATATGATATTAAAATTCATTGTATTTGGTTATTTATGATTTTAAACACTATGGTTTAACCATTTGATTGATATTTTATTATTTTTTGTTTGGATTTCATTATTAATCTTACATTTGAATTTTTAAGTTTTTTTGTTAGTTAAAGTATATCCAAAATAGATTTATTTATGTGTCTATTTATCAATATTTATTTTTACTATTTATTAAAATAACATATATGTTAAATTATTTAATTATATATAATTTTATTTAATAGTTATATAAATAATATATTTGTAGATGTCAAAAATCAAAATTCTTAAATTTATTATATATTATACTATTTAATTTTATTCAATATTTGATTTTATACAGAATAATTTAATTTAAATAGATATAATTAAATATTTATAAAATAGTAATAGTTTAACCCGTTAATTTTATATCTAATAAAAATATTTTTATTTTTAAAATTTGAAGTAACATTGATATTACTTACAGATTTAGTTTTTTTTTATAATTCTAACATTAAAAATTTTGATTTTATTAATTAAAAATTAATTAATATTAATTTATTTGTTTATTTTATAATATTATAGAATTACGTTGTAATGTGAATTTTTGTTTTTTATGTATGCTTACTTTTAATTTAATTTTGTAGTTTATAAATAATTTATGTATTAAATTATTTATTAATTGATTTAATAATTCAATTTTTATATATATTTTGGTTTTTATGTTGTATAACTCAAAATTTATTTAATTTTAATTTATATTTATATTTTAATATTAACTATGAAATTTAGTTACTTATTTTAAAATTTAAAAAACCAAATTTATAATATTTGTTTATCATAAAAATGAAAAACATATTAAAAATATTATGACTAAATTAAATATAAATTGATTTGACTATTTTAATTTTAATAATTATTTTAAAATAATGATATATAATGTAAATAACATGTAAACTAAATATTTATTTTATTTTAGTCTCATATTTTAATAGGTAAAATGATATAAATTAAATATTTAACTTTCTATCGCTTGTGGTGTAAGTCAATGATAACGTGAACATGTTAGACGACTTGAATAAACAACATCAAATTATATTGTCAACTCAAAACTATTTTTTTTTCACGATCTTGTTTTCTTGCTTATAATAAAAACGAGTTTACATAAAGAACAATAGAGACTTTTTATCAAAAAAAAACAATGGAGGCTAATCTTATAATTGGGCCACGACAAAATAAGACTGCTTTACGAAAGCCCAATATGCTTAATTAAAAAGAGAACACGTGTCACAATATAAGGAGAGTTGGTTTCCTATTATAATCTACTAGTGAACTCACCACCCCCGCGCACGCGCGGAGGTTGGGATGTAAAAATGATGTGTTGAGCTCTATTTTATCGTTAGGTTGTCATAGATATAATTAATTGAATATGTTGTGTAATGTTGACTGTGTTATAATTCGTAAAGTTGGATTTGGTTGCATCATACATGCCTAAAGACGTCACATATGTGTTTTTTTAATATGTAGGGTTCTATGATACTGGTATACCATTCTTGAGTAATATTACTTAATGATCTTGTACCACAGCTCTTAATCATATTATCAACACGTTTCACGTCACTGTGGGTTTGTCATTTTTTAAATAGTCCCATTAGATATAAGACATATCCAAATCATCCCTCAAACATATCTAAGAAGGAGTTTTCAGGCATGTATCTCAACCGCCACTTCTACTTACTACCTGACGAACCTTCTCATGGTTTCTTATGCTCCTTCTTTTCTCAACTTCATATGTATGTGTTGTAAACATATAGTCTGCATGTATTTATTTTATTTGTATATCTTACCTTCAACCACATGTTTTAAGATCTATATTGTGTATTTCTCTTGTGTGATGGTGTTGGCTAAGAAAAAGTTGTTAAATAGTAGTTGCTTACTTTTTTTCCCACACTCCATTTGACAATGTCCAACAGTATTGCCATGTCATCTGTTCAATTGCATGCATGGTTTTACCTAAAGAATAAGTTCAGCCAGTTTTACTTGGCGTAGTTGAAATCTCTTGGATGCAACGACTAAACCTATGAATAAAATGATGTTGTATGTTGTTATTTCGGTTTCGTATTAGTTGCAGTATGTATTTGTTTCAAGTCTGTCATTATTATTTTCGGCGGAGTCACGTTTTTTGAGTCAATATGAATATAAATCTTTAATAGATATTCAATCTCTTATTTTAATTAAAGTTATATAATAAATATTAAATTATTTGTTTGAATTTAACAAAAAAAATTTGATATATATATATGTTTACATTTTTATGGTCAATATTTAATATCCAACACAAATTATCTATCATAAGTAAATAAATACACACCAATAAAAAATCTGGCGAAAGACGTATGGGTCAATTGACCCGCAACATTACAAAGTTTTTGGGCCACTGATTCTGTATGGGAAGTTATAGATAATGTGTGCGTTAAACATGGTGTTTGAGTTATCTTACTGGTATCATCAATAGTGAGTGGTGATTGAACAGCGACATCAGAACGCCCGCGTTTCGATCTTGTGTCTTCGGCATTTTACTCTCTTTGCTTTTGTGGGTTGCATTTTCAGCCATCATATCTTGTATTGATAGAGCGTAAGATGTCTCGAAGAACAAATAATATTGGATAGATCTCTTTGTGTGATCTCTACTTTGGTGATCGTTTGGGTCTGCTTGTGTGTGTTTTTACATTTTTGTTGAAGGAGAATATTATGGATTTTGGAGCGTTTTTGGTGGAGAAATCGTAACTGTATTGGTTTTGTTAATATATGTTTGTTTCTTGGGCCATTTATGTTTTACCTCGAGTTGTCATATAGTTTCGGAATTTATGTATTTGTATTTCGGGCCTGTTCCACAACCACACAAAATAAATGTAAAAAAAATTAACCATTGGCAAAAGGAAAAAAAAAATTGCGCTTTTAAAAATAGGTGATTAACCGTTTGGAAAAATAAACTAAAAAACTTAAATGGAAGACTTTAAACAATCTTAATAGGCATTTGCTGACAAAGAAGTAATAGTCACTTTTCATTCATTTATTTTTCGAGTTTGATCATTTTCATGATTCATCAGTTGTTCAAAAAAAATTTCCGACTACCCGTTTTAATGTGCAGAGCTACTATTACGCAGAGCAAGATTTTGGAAAAAAAAAAAAAAAACTTTCTCAAGTCAAAATTGTAGATTAGGATTTCATTATGTAAGTATAAACGAACCAAAATCAAAAAAAAAAAAAATATAACATTTCTATAACTGGATATTGGCAGAAAATATGAAATTATTTTCATAAAGGCATAAATAAATAGACATGAGTATCTATTGACAGTCAATAACTCAAATATAAATGAAACATTTTTATACTATTGACAGTCAATAACTCAAATAGACGGCGCAACGAAGTGTTGTAATTGGACCGAAATCACCTGCAATTCTTCCTCTACCGATCCAGGCTACAACAACACCATAAGGGTCAATAAACTGGAGCTCGGGAACCATCAGAGAGATTTGTGCTCGATCATTTCTCAAACGTTCGAGACATTTTGAATGAAGATAGCAATTTGCACCCCTTTCATTCTAACTTCCCACGAAAAAGCGACTTGCAAGTAATGGATCTTGTTGGCATGACCATTTAAAAGGAAGCTTCCAAGTGCTAGATCAATTTGCTCGCTGTCTCCATATCTGTGGATATCAATCATAAAAAGAGAGTTGTTGGTTTCTTGACGAACATCGTCTGACTCGACATAAAATTCAATTGTTTTCATTCTTCCAGGTCTATATGTTTCTCTTCGGTGATCGGTAAAACCCTCTAATTGAACATAAACTTTACTTGGCTTTGTAAGAACACATCTTCTAACAACCACGGTTGCAATATGTTCTATGAATCAGGAAGTTCCCAAGCAGCCTTTGATCAAACACCATGTTAGGTACCTGCACAGTATTATAGATATATACTTCTTTATAACAGTAGAAACATATAAATAAGCGGAGAGATAATAATAAATGAGATAGTGCAGAGCCAAACCTTATCCCCGAAGAACATTTTGGTGTTAAGAGCAATGGCATCGATGAGTTTATCTATCAGAAGGAAAATGAATGAGGATACATACTGGTAGTAATTTGCACCCGTAATACTCTCTTGACGATCAAGATACATCTTATTCTTGATATCTGTTTCTCTCCTTGAACTGTCTTTCTCAGTCAGCTTCTGTTGCACATGCGAACATTGGCGTTCTTCTCTGCTTCAACTCACAAATTGCCATTATTCTCTTTGTCTCTGCCTCTTTCTCAGAAACCCTTTGTTTCTATATGGAAATCATGACCTTGAAATAGCATTAGAATTCAAACTGAGTAAACAGTCTCTTAAACTGGTGTGCATTGCTAGACAGATTCGCACCTTGTACGTTCCTCTTCCATTTGCTCAAAGTTACGCCTCACACTCTCGGAGATTTTCGGCTTTGTGACACGCACACTACTAATCTCAATTCCTGGAGCATAACCTGTGCAATCAGTCTGAAGAGGCTCTTTCAGTCGCGCTTCAAACTGAACACACATTTTGATTGAGTGAACTACCGAAAACTGTTGTATATTGTCCAGATGTCAGACACAATCTAAACATTATACAAAAGTAATCTTTATTCACTGCTACGAACCTGTCGATAAGACGAGCATAATCTTCCAAACAGTTAAGATCAAGGTTTATATGGTTCTGTACGGCTTCCCAATTTCTAGTACCGGGTCAAGATGTCAATGTAGACTTGCTGAAGTGAATGGGAACTGCATAACTGGTTGATCTCATGATGAATCTTATCATATATCCATGTGTTGTCATAGTTGACACATAGTTGAGCATAATGTCGTAGATATAATCCTCTCTCTTTCTGCACTCGTTTGTGGTTGTAGCTATTAGCGAGGGAGTATAAACGGATATTGGAAAATTAGATGGACCATAAGAGAGAGGACACACCTTTTCATCGAGGAGGAGCCCATGAACTTGCCATTTTCTTTAATATTCCTGGCATCCCAATAGCGAAGAAGTCTGCCAACAACCTGTGCGCGACCGAGGCCAAGATCTTGAACGTAATCTACAGAGCAGAGGCTGGGATGGCGACAGAGCTAAATGGAGCCATGGCAGAAAAGTAGTAGTTGCAGGGGATATAAGATTGGTAAAAAGAGATTGAATCTGTGTAGAGGCAGCGAGGGTGGATGTGCGTTCTGTAACTGGGTTTTTAAAAGGGTAAATTAGAGGGCTAATCGAAACGGTTGGATGTGGAGTCTGAGAAAATTGAATGAGATTTAATCATTCGAGTAGAAAGGAAAACGGAAGGGAGTGGAAATAACTTGGGGAATTAATTGTGAAGATTATTGATATGTCGCCATATGAAGATGAAGGAGATGACTGTTGAATTGTTGGTGAAGAAGGAAGAAGATACATATGGCAGTCTTAGTTGGGCTTTGAATTAGTATTGGGCTTGAAAGAGGTGTTGGATGCTTTTTGTTGAAAATCTGACGACCAAATAACATAATTCGAAAGCCCATTTAATTTTTTTTTTAAGAAAGTGATGAGGTGGCAGCTTGTGGAGAGAGTTGGTTTCTCATTATATAATAGATCATATAATTAGAGCTTTTCTCTCCTCTTAAGCCATCCACGTGGCAAAATATTTCCTAAAAAAGCTGGGCCTCAATAGCAGTTCTGTTCTGAGCCCAAATCATTTGCTGGAAAATGGCCCGTTAATCCTACCTAATCTTCTTAGCTCTTCGACTTCCTTCTTCTCCGATCCGCCTCTCCTCACTTATACGGCTGCGGTCTGTAACGCCTCTTCATTAGTTTCCAGTGAACATTGATTCGAAGAAGGGAACTTCAAGTGAATTCTCTGGAGCCAACCGAGTTGGACTCATGTATGCAACATTATTTTGGCCAGGTTCTTTTGGTCGACTTAGCCATAAAAGGTTGGTGGGGTCTTTCTGCGATAGAGATAGTTTTGGGTTTCAATAAAGGAAGGAGTGTGAAGGAAAAAAAAATAGAGAGGAGAGCGTGAGAGAGAGAAACAAAATAAATGGAAGAGACAAGGAAGAAGAAGAAGAAGATCGTCAATAAGGAAGATTCCAAAAATAAGGAGTCTCATATTGTAACCTAATCACAAGAGGTATCTCCCGATATACTATACAATAATAATATTGTTGAGTCTCTGTTTCATTGCTCTGTTTATGAGGTGGGTTTAGTTTTGAGTTATTTTGGCAGGAGGATGGTATATTTAGAAAGCAAATCAGTTTAATTGGAACTGAAAAGTTAGTTTTTAAATCTCTTCTTCTTCAGTTCATCTGGTCGTTTTATTCTACTGATTCTGATGAAAAGATGGGTTTTTGTTGCGTTGATTGATTTCAGTTGGGCGATCATTGCTTCCAAGTTCACTGATAAGCGCAGAAGGGAGTCTAGACGTAGGTTTGGTTAAATCTATTCAAAATCAAAATGATTGTTTCTGGGTTTTGGTTTAATCCTATCATGGATTTTGATATGCAACTGTGTATGGATGTTCTGATTCTACATTCGTTCTGGGAGCTGCTGGCAACATATGTCAAATATATTCCTTCCTGGTTTTTTCCTTTGTTAGTGAGGCTCAGGTTAGAAGATGTAGTGAGAATATTGTATGTTTTATGCAGGCAGTAAGAGTTGAGCATTGCAGCTACCAAACGGATCTGCATAGCCAATTGCCGTGAATGTGTGTTCATTTTGGGAGTCAATCAGCGACCTCTTATTGTCGGTGATAACCACAAACTACAGGTGAAGCATCTTTCTAGGATTGAGGGTATAATTTACAAGTATTATATCGAGCTGCATACACAATTCTTCTTTCCCGCTCTTATAATCAGCTCAAATTAATAACTAGATCACAATTTTTTTGTAAAGCTTTAGTTAGGATGTATCTTTTTAGTGTTCAAAACCTGTTACACTCATGATCATGTTATTTTCGTTATTTTATATACATGTACTCACTTACGTTTTACATTCTCATAGGTGACAGGAATACACCATGGCTTTAGAAGAAATGCGAAATCTCTCGGAAAGAATACCTTGCATCTCTCTCATGACTTTGTTTAATCTCTGAATTATGTGTACTGGTTTACTGATTGTTGCAGAAGAGTCAACATCACTTCTGCAGACATGAGAGAGTCTGATTTCAGTGGTTCAGCGCTATCTTGAGAAAGCAGTTGCATACAAAGCTAACTTCTCAGGTAGTTTCTCTCAGTTGTGCTATCACTTAGCCTTTCCTTGGCAGTGACTTTGGATTTATGGTATTAGACTTATGAAAGAGAACAACTTCCACAGATCATAATCAGTTGTTCACATGTAGCCTTTTAATAGAATTTTCTGAACCTCAATTCCTTTGCCTCCACAAGCATTTTGACATAGTTTCGAACCCCGAAACAGTTGCTCTCTGTGTTGCATCTTTGGATCCATTGCATTAGATTTTAATCATCTTTGATACACCATTCTCTTCTTTTGGAGCCATTCTTTGGTTGGTCAACCCTGTTTGAGCATTTGAGAATTTAGAGATGTCTATCTTCAATTATATAAAACATTCTCCTGCAACTTCTCTCTGCCAAGCCTTGATTAGATTCAGTACTCTTGATTTTCTTTTTGGATTAGCTTCTCAGAGTTCTTGCCTTTTAAACTAGAGGTTGTACCATCAGAAATCTGAGATTTGAGCACTTCATTCCATCTGTGTCAGTATCTATGATCTGATACAATTCTTTGGTTGGTTTGTTGTTCCAGCTTCTTAATCTTAACTATACTTTCTTCTCGCTTCCTTAATCTTAGTTTGTGGTTCGCTTTTCCTGATGCTGATTTAAGCGACACATTGATGGACCGTATGATAAATGACATACACTGTACTTTGTATATATACTTGCATACGAGGCCTCCTCCTTTCAGTTAAAGCTCAGATTCATTTAATGGCGATTTTTAGGTGCTAAACGAGGCAAATTTGACAAATGCGATTTTTGTCTGTTCAGTTCTGACCCGTAGTGACCCCGGTGGGGCCAAGATCGAAGGTGCCAATTTTAGTGACGCTGTGATTGATCTTCTTCAAAAAACAGGTAACACACCATTACATTTTTCCATGGCTTTCCATTAACAAAAGATGAAAAGGTTTTCAATAAAAATCTTAAGGCTCTCTGTCTCTGTATATACGCAAACGGTACAAACCCATTGACCGGTGTGAGCACAAAGAAGAGTCTTGGCTGTGGAAATAGCCGGAGAAATGCACATGGCTCACCTTCGTCTCCTTTACTCAGTGCACCACCTCAACGTCTGCTCGGCCGTGATGGATTCTGCGACGAAAATACTGGTCTTTGTGATGCCACGTAGTTTTCAGTTTGTTAACATCATGTGTGTGGTTACAATGCAGATATAATAAATAACATTTGTGTCTTTATATGTTGTGTAACACTAATCATGTAAACGTATCATACAAATTGTAATGTTCATAGTAGTATGGAAATGTCCATCACCGGAAAAAAATAAAAAGATAACACTGAATCGAGGAGACAATGATCAATTCTGTCTCTTTAGACGAAAAAAAAACTAAAAGCCTCTGTAACCGGTGAATATCTCTCCCTAGGTTTTCTCCTAGCGACACAATAGCATGTTAAAATAAAAATATGGTTGCCCTAACCAATATAATTTCGTAATGAAATTTGACATTTGGTTTTGCATTATCATTAACAATTTTTATAAATACGTGTCTACCTAACATTTTTTTTTTAAATGTGAGGTTTATTTCTAAATGTGAGTTAATGAAGAAGAAGAAGCAAGAGTGCAAGACTGAGAAACGTGTTTTTAAGTTTCAAGTTTTGTTCTTCTCTTACTATTTTCTAAAGAAAACATGAACAAATTCTAGGCCTTTTTCTCAGCTAATTTTATCAGAGTTTAGTGTCCTTTGAACACAATCCCTAACTAATGAAGGGAATACTGAATTCAACTAAGAAGCTCAAAACGAAACATTGTGAACACTGAAGATAATTTGTAGTTGCCACATTCTACTAAAATGACCCCCACACTGAAGCTCTCCTTATGATGCCACGTCACCCTCTGTTTTTTTATTAAATTTTGGGCCTTCTAACTTTACGTACTACATCGGCCCGTCTATATTATTATGTTTGCGACATATCCGTTTGAGGCCCTTCTCTGAGTCTGCTGGGCCCGTTACCCTAATATTTTCTTTACGACCTTCTATCTTCTTCCCCTCCTTCTTCTACAATTTTCTTCACACCACCTCTCCCATGGCCAACCGCCGTTACAGCAATTCTAAGACCTCCATCAGTTCCTTAACTCTCAATCAAACCCCACCTTATCCGTTTCAGCCCAAATTTAATCCCATTCAAGAAAAAGCCCCTTCGCATCCCACCGGTTGAGATCGACCTTCATCAAACGCTATAAATATGCGAATCACCCCAACACCAAACCCCCCAAGCAATTTTCGCAGATCTAAAAAAGCAAACAATTTCAGCTTCAAATACTACAATCCCGTTCGCATCCATGGGTTTGGTTGATGTCGTTGCTATCCTCCGCTTCGCCATACATCCCTTTCGACGATCTCCACCTCCTGCTTCTTCATGTAAAGGTACAATCCAAATATAAACTCGATTAACATGACATCCCATTGAATCACATGCGTATGAAAACACCACTAAGGTATCAATGGAGAATTTTGAGCTCTTTCAGGTCGGAGAAAATGGCTTAAAAGTCATTTCAAGTCTCTTATTTTCTGATCACACCGTCCAAGAGTATACTCATCTAGGGAGACCCGCAGAGCGATAGCTGGTGAGAAAATCTTGAATGCTTCCTTTATCGTTTCAAGCTCCTCTTTCTTATTATTCATCTTATATCTCTGATCTTACTACCTTTTCATTTCCAGCGGCTATTGAGAAGGATTTATGGGCCATTGGAACAGTGATAGATGAGTATCTAAAAGCTTCAAACTCTTTGTTTAACTATTTTCCATGTCTAAGAGCCACCTAGCCTGCAATACTAAGTGTACCTCAATTCGATGGCTCCACAAAAACACACTCTCTAATCACCAGCAACTTATCCCTTCATCTTTGCTTTCTTTCATGGCTCAGCTCGATGTTGTCGGATGGTGTAAACTTGTGGATGGAATCAATAAGAACAAATCAAGCAGACAAGCTTTGACTCTTTTCTGTTTGTATTATCTCGATATAAACACAAGGGTAAAAGCTATATTATATGTTCTTGGATGTCTAATTCTCGATGTTCATTTAGTTGTTATTGTCTTTTTTGTTGACAATTAGGAAGCTTATATGGTATATGTGGATAAGAAAGGTTTCAACTTGCTGGGAAAGTTACCGAATGAGGAAGTTCAGGCTATGGCTTCGTCAATCGTAATCGCTGCAACTCTGCCTACTGGGTTTCTCTCTGTTTTTCATGGAAGGCATGAGGATTTTGTGTTAGTTCTTCACTCACCGATAAGCAAACTAAAAGTAGTATTTTTACTGTCTTCTCTGCAGCATGTTGATTTCTTCGGATGTTTTGGATTCCGAGCAGTTAAATTTGGATAACGTTTAATTGAAACAATCGAAAATTTGGGGTTTTTAATGAAAATTTTGAGAAAGTAACATGTAATTGGGTTAATAAATAGGCTTTAGCTTTATGCCACAAATAGTCCTATTTTGAAGACGCTGACGATTCAATTCTAACGACTACTCAGTGGCTTTGGTTTAATCCAGTCGATCAAAATGATCGGAGTTCCTCGGTTTATTGATAAGTTATGAAATCTGAAGGTGTAGATGGAATGTGGAAAAAATTTGGCTTCTTTTGTCGTTAAATGAATCTATGGCCACTTTCATACGGTCGAATGAATCTGTAACGTCCCGTCCGCCCCTACCGGTGAGTCACCCATCCCTCTACCGGGCTCGTGGGCCCCACCCCTGTCCGACGGTCGGTGCGTTATTTTTTGTAGGTCCGACCGAGTAATTTACTGACCCTGCAATCCCCACGTGACATTTTCCCATGTGTTTTGTCCTCACACACATGTTACCACGAATCACTTCCCGGAAGGTCACATATCCTGGGACTACTCCAGTCCAAGCACGCTTAAACTCTGGAGTTCTTTCAGGCAAGTGACTGGAAAAGGTAAGTGCACTTGGTGACATAGGTAGCCAAATCAATTCATTTAAGCCTCTCCGCATATACCACAAACCGGGATGTTACAATTCACCCACTCTCACAGAGCGCAACGCCCTTGTTGCGCACCAGGATCGTTATCCTTGACGGTGTGAGCCCTCACTGACTCCACACGCGTCCTCGGATTCGGCTCTGATACCACTTGTAACGCCCCGTCCGCCCCTACCGGTGAGTCACCCATCCCTCCACCGGGCTCGTGGGCCCCACCCCTGTCCGACGGTCGGTGCGTTATTTTTTGTAGGCCCTACCGAGTAATTTACTGACCCTGCAATCCCCACGTAACCTTTTCCCATGTGTTTTGTCCTCACACACATGCTACCACGAATCACTTCCCGGAAGGTCACCCATCCTGGGACTACTCCAGTACAAGTACGCTTAACTCTGGAGTTCTTTTAGGCAAGTGACCGGAAAAGGTAAGTGCACTTGGTGACATAGGTAGCCAAATCAATTCATTTAAGCCTCTCCGCATATACCACAAACCAGGATGTTACAGAATCAATGGACCACCAAATTACTTAAGAAGAAAATTATACAAGAAACAAAGAATGAATTTGGGAATGGAATTTTGTTTCACGGCTTGAAGATTATCACAAAGAAAGGTAACAGAGTTGTAGTACTCAGTACATAACCACGTTTTATATAGGAGGGTTAACAAATAGTTTAGAGAGTTAGATCATATACAATCCTATGAGTCCATAAAAACAACGTCAACCTAAAATTAGAGGGGAGAGAACTTGATGTCATAGACTATTACATATTTTAAATAAAGACATACTAAATATTGACTCACCAAAAATTTACGGCGAGGAAATGTAAGTCCTCGTTCACCTGCCAAGAGGATTTTTTTTCCCTACACTTACATAAAATACAGTCCACATATTTAGTATCTCTTTTAAATATATAGATCGAGGAACAAATATATTAGACTAAATAGACAATCCTTACAAACTAATATGTTATCAACTTCAGCTCCAAATTACATTAGGAATGAGGGGTAAACACTACAATTAAATTATCATTTAGACAATAAACCTTATGACCTACCTGCTGTGGTTTTGCAGATGATTTTTTTGTATTATCTTTAAGAAAACTGTGATTTAAATTATCTACAACACTGAAAGAATGATAGCGAAAACCCGTAGACAAATTGTTTCATAGTGCACCTAGGAACAAATAAAGCATAAAAGCCAATATAGCATAAAACCTCCGCGCGTGCGCGGAGGTTGTAAATCCACTAGTGATGCTTTAATTTAAAAATCTCAATCAGCGAAAACAATAAGAAACCCAAGAATGAAAGTACCAAACTATAAAATAGTTATATATGTAAATGGTTAATTGTTTATTAGTTTTAGCAATTTTATTACCCTAATCTCTTATATAAATACATGTATCTCTATGTTAATAAGATAAAATATTTAGCCACCGTATGGTATCATAGCAGTTCTTCTAGAAAATCATTTAAAAAAAAATCATAGCAATTCACTGGCTGATACATCCTTGTTCATTCATACTTCTACAACTGGCATTACGTATGTTCTTGTCAACATCGACGACATCATCGTCACCGGCAATAATATTGCTTTTGTTCAGCATGTTCTCAACGCTTTTGCTAAGCACAACATTGTTGTGTTGGATGCCACCGGCCTGCATTATTCCTTGGTATTGAGGCCACTAATAATGCTAGAGGACTACACATAATGCAACTAAAATACATTATCGACTTTCTTGCTAAGCACGACATTGTTGTGTTGGATGCCAAACCTATCTCAACACCCCTATCGGCTTCTCTGAAACTAGCAGTCAACGATGGCTTTGTTCTTGCTGATTCTCCTAAGTACCGCACTAGTATTGGAAACCTCCAATCCTTAGTCTTCAAGCGACCTGACATATCGTATGCTGTTAATCGTTTGTACCAGTTCATGCATCGCTCCCAAACAACAACATTGGCAGGCGGCAAAACGTGTTCTAAGATACCTTGCATGTACAACATCCACATGGTATTCAACTATGCTCTTTATCTCCACTTAATCTTCTTGGTTAATCTGATGCTGATTGGGATATAGACACTGATGATTTTGTTTCCACCAATGGGTATGTCATTTACCTTAGATGAAACCACATTTCATGGTCTTTCAAGAAACAAAAAGGTGTAGCTCGTTTCTCTACTGAAGATGAATATAGAGTTGTTGCTTTCACTGCATCTGAGATGCGGTGACTTTGTTCTCTTTTAGCGGAAATAGACATCTCCAGTATTGTATTGTGATAATATATATGCCACATACCTAAGCGCAAATCTTGTTTTGCACTCGCGCATGAAGCACATTATTCTCTATTACTACATTCAAAATTAATTCAACCTGCATGCTACATGTGAGTTATGTTTCCACCAATAATCAACTCGTCCATACATTCACAAAAACCATTGGCTCGTCTGCGTTTTCATCAAGCTTTTTTCAAGATTGGAGTCTCGAAAAGTACTTCATTTTAAAGGGGTGTGTAGGAATTATATATGTAAAAGGTTAATTAGTCATTCGTTTTAGCAAATTCATTACCCTAATATCTTGTATAAATACATATGTATCTCTATATTAATAAGATAATATATTTAGCCATCATACAAACCATCGTACATGAGGATATCTCACATATAAATGGCCACCCCTAGCTTTCTTCTTTACAAGTTCATGCAACTTGCAAGAGAGGAGTAAGGAAGTGGTATCCTTATATTTTTATACCGCTGTCTCTTAGTTTGATATTTACTGTTTTACATTAATGTATATCACTCTTTTTATACCGCTCTTTCTTAGTTCTTTGATCTTTTGATTGTTTTACGTTAATGTATAACGCTCCTTTCATCTGCTTTGTTCACCCACAGACGTTTTAAAGGCCAATTATACTTTTAGAAGTCAAAGTAGGTTTAAGACCATAAACATACTTTTATCTGTAAGACGAACTCGTTTATTTGGACCATGTCTAGGTCTGGAAATTGGGAGATAAAGAAGCATTATACCAGGCCATTGGTTGCGGAATCAGCTTTGGTTATGGTCTCTCTTAAACATTTTAAATTCAATATGGACCCATAAAAGTTAGTAAATGGTCCAACACATTAAACGGCACGCGAGGATAAGATATTTCAAGATTGCCAATGGAGTGGAGACATGTTCTCATATGCTCTTATTTTTCAAAAACTAATCTCTTATATCCTCACTTAGTCTACATGCCTCTCCTTGTTTTAATGAAATACTGTGAGAACGATTTTGCCCTTTTTATTTTAATTTAATTTTTCAATTTATGTTATGACTAATTAAAAAAAAAATTAATCGGAAACCGAGAGCTCCTCGATCTCGCGCTCCCCCCTCGCCGGCGACACCGCACAGTTGCCGTTCTTAGTGCCTGCGCCGGTACACGATCAAATTTCTACGATCAAATTTCTTCGCATTTGAGCTGCATTTCACTCCTAAATCATTGTACGCTACTAATTCATCAAATATAAACTTATTTCGTTTGTTTTTAGCTCAAATTTGGGGAAAAATTGGGGGAATAGCAAATCTAGGGATTCGTTTTGAATGCACATTGCAGTTATATATACATTGGTAGAGCACTAGGTTCGTGGTTGAATCACATTGTATTGTGGGTGGTAGATTAGAAGCCAATTTCTCATATTTTGAGGTGGATGAATAAAAATCGCCTAAATATTGCGATATGGAACTATGTAAAAATAGTAGTACTAGGTAATACTTTTAGTACTGGGTAAACTGTGTAACACTGGTAATACAAGTAAATCTTATAGAACATGTAAATGAAGTAACTCTGGTAACACTGGTAATATTACTGAGTAAAACTGGTAACACTGGTAATAATATTGAGTCAAACCAGTAATACTGGTTGCACTGATTCTGTTTTTTTTTAATTGTTTTGCAGTATACAATGAGCAACAACGCCATCATACATTTTAAATGCCAAACTCGGATGTATAGTTTGTTGTTGAAGATACCAGTGGAGGAGATAACATTGTTGATTATAGAAGAGAGGATATACAAGAAGCTTGGATTAAATTTAAGAAAGGTTAAGCTGCGATTGAGTTACTTTCCATTGCTGGTGGGATGTGAGGAAGAGTTTACTATTTCTGATGATGAGGATCTTTGGGTTTACCTAACTTCTATGGATAAAGATAACCGTAGATGTGTTTTGTATGTCGAGGTCATCAATGTATTAGAACTGCCCGAGCAAGTGTCGAGAGTGGACAAAAGTTCTATTGGTATGAACTATGAGGAGTTGCAGTCAAGAGATGTTGAAATTGAAGCTCAAGCCATAACTCTGTACGTGGAAAAGGAAAAAGCAGTACAAGAATAACAACATGAGGCAATAGAGGATGAGGATGAGGTTGAGGTTGAGGATGATTTATCACGTGATGTAGGTATGGATATATCGGATAGCTATGATAGATATGTCGAGCCACCACCTGTTGTTAAACCCTGTAAGTTTATAGAGGCATGGGAAGACTGTTTGGGTTTGTATGTACGTCAAGAATTTCCAAGTAAAGCGATCTTGCATGATTTGGTGGACAAGGGCACATTTAATAAGTGTTTTGGTTATGTAGTAAAGAAGTCGAACACGGTGCGATTGGTGTTAAAATGTCGTGTACCAAGCTGCAAGTGGGTTCTACGAGCTGCAAAGGTTGGAGAGACGCAAATTTTCTAAATTAAATCGTACACTAATATGTATTCATGCAGTCGAAGTAGTCAGAGTGAAAGCAACGCGAAGAGAAGGCACACCTCAGTTGGTTGCATCTATTTTGCATGATGATTATCCGAGATAAATGGAAACTCCCGCTCCAAAGATTATCATGGATCTTGTTAAGACAAAATTGGTGTTGAGGTATCGTACTCCACATCGTTGAGAGGGAAAAACGAATATGTTCATGATTTGCGTGGTAGTTCGGAAGGAAGTTATGAGATGATGTACTGCTATTTGTACATGTTAGAAAAGGTGAATCTAGGTACATTAACGTGTTTGAAATTGGATGAGCAGAATACATTCAAGTATCTATTCATAGCTTTGGGAGCCAGCATTGAAGGGTTTCAAGTGATGAGGAAAGTTCTAATCTTGGATGCAACATTTCTTAAAAATGGATATGGTGGTTGCCTAGTTTTCGCTTCAGCTCAGGATCCTAATCGACATAATTATCCCATAGCCTTTGCGATACTTGATTGTGAGAAAACTGAAAGTTGGACTTGGTTTTTGAGGTGCTGAAAACCGTGATTGCAGACTCTTCTGAATTGGTGTTTGTGAGTGAAAGGAATGCAAGCCTTATTGATGTCATAGCTAATGTGTATCCTCAAGCTCATCATGGGTATTGTGTATGGCATTTGTCCCAAAATGTGAAAGTCCATGCTTCAAATGTGAACAAAGAAACAGTTGGCTCTAGATTCACAGAGATGAGCGCTCTTTACACAGTGGCTGAGTTCGAAGCCGCTTATAGTTCTTTTAAGTCGAGATACCCTAAGGCGACCGAGTATCTGGAAAAAAGTACCGTGAAAGAAAATGGATAAAGTGTTGTTTTGCTGGAGAAAGATATAACCTAGACACAAGCAACAATGTGAAGTCTCTGAACAAAACCTTTAAGGAGGCCAGGAGGTACGCATTAATACCCTTGCTAGATATGATTTTAAAGAAAATTTCGAAGTGGTTTAACGAAAATCAGAAGGAGACAGTGGCTGGAACGGCTGATAACAAGGTAGTACCTTTAGTGGAGAACCATGTTCATGATCTTTGGATACAATCTGAATCATTAATTGTCATGGTGTTAAATAGTTTCGAGCTTATGTACGATGTCACCGGTAGCAATGGAAAGTCTTATTTGGTGAACTTGATGTCGAAATCGTGCAGTTGCAGGTTCTTTGATATTGAAAGGTACCCTTGTGTCCATGCACTTGCCGCTTTGATTAAACTCAAAAAGGATCCCAATAGACCTAAGGATAGGGATATGTCATTTCATGAGTTGTCTTCGAGATATTATTGGATGGAGTTATGGGCATTGGCGTATTACAGAACAATTTATTTAGTGCCGGATATGTCAGAGTGGGATATTCCGGATGACATCAGAAATTTGCAGATACTACCTCCCGACAAACCCCAAAAGAAGGGTAGAAAGAAAACTAACAGATACCCATCGGTAGGAGAAAAAATAAAGAAGAAGAAGACTCAGAACAAGAGGCGGCCGAGACAATCACTTCAATGGTTGTTTTTTGGATGATTGTAATTTTGTTTCTAGTTTACCATTTTACTTGCAAGACAGGCTTGATTGATAACTAGTTACTATATGTCACATTTTATTATGTTTGTAGAACTGGTAAAACTATGTACTACTAAGTGATTATCATATCTTTGTTGTTAGTAATTGCCGAGTATAATGTTAACAAAATCCAATTTAGGAAACATACTAATGCATAAAAGAATCAAAATCATATTTAACCAGTAACTATATTGACGATCTTTTTCTGTTAATAACACTGGTACAACTGTGTAATACTAGATGATTATCGTATCTTTGTTGTTAGTAATTACCAAGTATAGTGTTATTAAATTCTAAATTAGCCATGGTGTTAATGAATAACAGTACCAGAATCATATTTTATTCTAATTATAAGTTAATCACTACCAATGACTATTAATATAAGAAAACAAAACAATACTCCACAAATATAGTCCTTATACATTTAAGATCACTTTGTAAATAATAACCAACCTTGGAGGACAAAGTTACATAAATTCATAAATTTGAAAAGTTATTGCATCAAACCACCCAAATTACATATTTATCCACTTATATTAACTGTAAAACTACAAAAACACAAATTGAATGTTGGTAATACTACTAAAATCGAAAAACAGCAAAAGTCGAACTATGTTGAACGCCAGTAATACTAATATCTTGAGTAATACTATGTGTATATTTGAGCAATTTCATTTTGGCACCAAAATTTTGATTCCCCCCCCCCATTTTTCGACCATTTACATTTTGGCTCCCAAACTCACACATTTTCATTATATCTCCTGTCAGTTGTGAACACTCCCTCTCTCCCCTCTCATCGATTTCCCTTCTCTCCCATCTCTCTCTTTCTCCTCTTTCTCTCTCATCTCTCTCTTTCTCTCCAATCCTTCCTCAAATCCTCCTCCCTCCAATCCCTCTCCTAAGTCCAAACCGATTATGGACCCGAGTTACAACGAGGAGAAGAGACACAAGAGGATATACGATAGGATATTATTTATCGCCGATGGTGACTATGGAATCATGAAGCATTGTCCATGTGGAGGAGGAATAACCGAGCGAAGAATCGTAGAGAATATATCTATAACCAAATCGGTTATAGGAAAGAAATACTTTATCTGCGATGATTTCGAGGTATATATCTAAAGCTGAATCAGTTATATGGTTGAAATATACTACTACCGAAGCATTGTCCATGTGTTTTTTGGTTATGTATCTTATTTCGTAGAAGTAATACCAGGTTATACTAGTAATTATAGTAGAAGTAATACCGGTTATACTAGTAATTATAGTAATACTAAGTAATATTGACTATTAATTTTCGTTTGTAGGATGATTATTCTCACATTCGGAAACCATGGGATCTGACCGTAGAAGAAGATGTGACATTGTTGAGGAAGGAGATCGATGAGCTGTACAAGAAAATTCGAAACATGCCAAACTATGAGTTTCAAATCAACCAAATGCTTGAGGAGCTTAAAAAACATGCCGAAGAGATTGCAAAACTGAAAAATGTTTAAGATTACTATGTTAAACCTTGCAACGATGTTTGCTTTCTCTTTACTTATCTCTGTGTTTAAGTTTTAAGTTCTTGTGTCTTGTTCTCTCTTTGTTGTTTGTTCTTGACTTCATGTCTCTTGCTTAATTATCGTCTCTTGTTTTGTTTAAGGTATTATTTTATTAAGAAAGACTAACCTTGTCCTATTATTTAATTTATATTAATCTTTCTTATTTATTTAAACTAGAAACCTTAAACTTGAATAAGACTTAACATTGTCTAGTATTCAAAACAAAGGCATCCTTTAACACAAAACGAAGCAAAAGATTGCCTGATTTTATAAACCAAAAACAAGACGACTAAAACAAAACACAAACAAAACACGAAGGACGATCTACACGGTTTTCTCCTTCCGTTCCTTCATGAAGGCTTCCACTGTGGTAAGTCTTCCTTCAAATCCTTCAACCGTGCTTACAGCTGCCTTCATTTGCTTCTCCATTTCTTTCTGGAACCTGTTTAGGATCTGTTCGATTGCGCTGTATCCCGGTCTCGGAGGGTGAATGGTAGCAACTGGCTCTGTAACTGGCTCTGCAACTGGCTCGAGAACTGGTCTTTAGGCAGCGACATCCGCGTCTTACATATATTTTTGACCCAAACGCTTCATCCAGCGTTCCACGACGATATCATGCATATCAACATCATCATTTTCCTCTGTGAGTCGAAGCAGAAGAGCCTTTTCCTCATCATTCCGAACAAACATGATACTGGAAATGTCTTGTTTTACAGAAAACAAAAATACTAGAATTTTAATTGTTTTAATCAAACAAACTAATTTGGAAATATTGAAAACCCACCTTAGTTGTTCCAAGTTCCTCATTAATCTTCGACAGAGGGAAACCTTTCATGTCACAGCTCGTGAATTTTGACTGGCACATCCTAGGGCAATCATCATCTGCGCCTGCTACCTAGCTGAAGGAATTTCTAGCAGATCCTAATCCAATTAGGCAATCCTGGTCTGAATTCCAAGCCTAGGATCTAGGGTTCATGTAATTGAATCATTGGGATCTCAGAATTACCTGGTGATTAGCAGCGGAAGATTTGCAGATAATCGAGATCTAGAGCGCCTCAGATGCTGCGTGATAGGTTTCTAAGTTTTACCCTATTCTAAACTGCAAGTGAACAGCAATGTCAAAGTAGTATATAGGGCTATCGAATCCACAGGGACACTTGGTCTCAATAGAAACAGAAACGTAGAGATTAAACTAGAAATAAGCAGATGGTGAAGTAAATAAATTTGCGAAGCAAGAAAGTAAACAGTAGCAGAGATTAACGGTTGTGAAGCAATAAACTAAAAGCGTCAAGCCTAGGGTATTCTCAGGAAATCAGACAAGCAGACAGTTCATTCAGCAAGGATCTAATTAAGCACAGTTCTAGAACTCAAAACACAGATATAGAATTAACCAAATTCCTTTGCGATAATTCTCTAAGCCTAAGTGCAGCAAACCAAACTTTCGTTTGCGAGAACTAACAGATTAAACTAGCATTAATCCCAAGTTTGATATGTTCACAATTATCCTAAACCAAACTTCCGTTTGCGCAAAGTTTAATTGCCCAATTTAATTAGTTCAGATTCCTAAACCCCACTTCTGTGACGTATTTAGCAACCTAAGATCTAGATTCTAATTGATCAGGTTAGAACTAGCTTTAAGCACAATTAAATTGAAGAACAGATATAGTTTGAATCCTTAACTGAATTTGAACAAGTCTAGCAAGTCATGAAATCCTATGTGAGAAACCCTAAACTCAACTATGGATCTACTCAGACATGATTAATGAAAACATAATCAAAGAAATAATAGATTGCATATAAGAAATTAAATAGATAAAGGGGTTCGAAATCTTCTCCAAAATAAGTGAATACAGGAAATAGATCAGCCCCCAAAAGCTCTAGAAATCTCTTAGCTATTAGTATTAAAGCCTAATGTAAAGCCTAATGTAAAGCGTAGGTAAAATAAACACCAAAAACTAGTATATATAGGCATAATCTCGGATGGGGCTTCTGTGTAAATACTGGAACTATTCTGGGTCTCTTTGCAAATCTTCATAACTTGTTAAACCGACGCGTACGGCCCATCTCGCTAGTGTGTCGACCGATGCACAAGGTGTGTCGGTCGATGCATGATCAATAAATCGGACAGTGAGTAAATCTCTCGGCCAAAACGTCCCAAAAGTCCCAAAATGCTCCAAATATCTCCAATTAGCTCCAAACCTGATTAAACCTGTAAAAGACTCTAAACAAAGACAAAAGACACTAAAACACAACTATATCATGGTCTAAAGTGGGTAAAAACCATGATATATCAACTCCCCCACACTTAGCCTTTGCTTGCCCTCAAGCAAAACATAGAACTAAAACATGGTGAAGAGGTTTGAAAACTCTTCAGAAACTCATTTCATCCTAGAAGCTACAAGACTCAGATTCCCCTTAGTAAACCACTGCAAGAATCAATCACATGATATCAAGACCACAATGTACTTCCCCCACACTTAGCAACTGTCCTAGGTAAACTCCACAATCACATTCAAGCATTCAAATTCTCCCTACTGACTTCTGCAAGTATTTAAGTGCGGTCTCACCTAAGGAGTATCGATCAAAGGGCACATGGATTCTTACCTTGTCAGCTCTAGACCACCATACTATCTTTCTCTAGTCCCTTTCTTCTCTTTCCCTTCTTTAACAACTGATTTTTCCCCATTGGGTATCATTTTTTTTTTTTAATCAGTGTTCTTCCCGTTATGGGGTGTACTTTGGACACATTCCATGGATCACATGAGAGATAATAGTGTTTGCTACTATTCCCATGACCACTTCGGAGTTACTAACTCATCCTCAGTTTATTATTATTATTATTTTTTTTTTTACTTTACAGAAGGGGAGAAGGGAACTAAATAGGACAGGTTTACAGGCTGTGTCAGAACTAACAAGGGAATCCGACACAAAGTATACCAAGCCCTTAGGTGAGAAATCTAAGTCAGTATTAAAGTTGAAGTCAGTAAAGGATTCTCTGATACCTGAAGTGATGTGGGTGTTCCCAGTAGGTTGATCTGTGATGGGGTTTTCTAATAGTCATAGATAGATCCTGCAACTTCATCCCAATGGTTACTTAAGTTCCTGCAAGTCTTGTAAATCTTCTCAGAAAATCATAGTTTCTTACTTAAACAATTTTGACTCAATAAAACAAATTTTTTTTTTTGAAAAACGGACTGACTCTTAAGAAAACAGAAAACGAAAGTCAGTAGCACCTCCCCCACACTTAAGACACACTGTCCCCAGTAGTGTCCAGCGAAGGATCGGTAAAAAGAAAATAAAAATTGAAAAGGTGAAATTATGTCTGTCGGGTTACCTCTGTCGCTGAGCATCGATCGTTGCACTAAGTGCATCGACCGTTACTTGGCGATTTTCGTGTATAGTCGATCGTTGCTCAGGACCGCAACGATCGCTGCAATGCGATTCCTTTCGTGTTGTGACGATCGACACAGAAGTGCGTCGATCGTTGCACTGCGATTTAACCGAGACCTGCAAACATAAACTCACCAGAAACAAAAACAAACGTAAAATCCTAACAAAAACACCAAAATTAAGTAGAAAAACACCAGTACCTAATGGTGGGTTGCCTCCCACCCAGCGCTTGTTTAAGGTCAATAGCTTGACCGGACGGATGAGAATTTTCAAGTACCAGGAGGTCCTGACAGAGACTTTTTCTGTCTCTGTTCAAGTCTCCTCATCCAAGGTGGTGAGTAGGCTGTTGCGGAATGCTCATGGCCAAGAAAAGATGGAGTGAAATGTGCTCCAGGATCTATAACCATGGTATGATCAGGTTGCTCAAAATCTGCGTCCCTTATGGTGAATGTCTGCCCATCTATCAGTGGCTTTCGCAGCTTATCCATCTCATAGTGCAGTGGTTCATCTCCCAGATGGAGGTCTATCAGGCTGCTCCTAACATCAATCAACGCTCCTGCTGTAGCCAAAAAGGGTCTCCCAAGCAATAATGCTTCATCCGGATCACAGTCATATTTCAGAACAAGGAAGTCCGTTGGAACTAAGTAGTTTCCAACTCTCACCGGAATGTCCATAAGGAGTCCTTCAGGAACTCGTATGGACTGATCAGCTAGAACAAGAGAAGTCCTAGTGGGAGTAAAATCCAGCATACCCAGCTTCTCTGCCACAGAATAAGGCATCAAACTTCCAGCAGCTCCTAAATCACACAGAGAGCGTCTAAAACTATCCTCAAAGATAGAACAATCCAGCACAAAGACTCCAGGATCAGATAGCTTCTTCGGGACCTTAGTTAGCAGAACATCACTAATATGTTGAGGAACTATTATCACCCAATCTTTCAGATCATCATCCAGGGGCAACATCTTGTTCAGGTACCTTTGCACACATGGATGATAAGGTGGATCATCAGAAGTTGGAATTTCTTCCAATTCTTCACCAATACCTTCTAATTTCTTCAGCTCTTCAATCTCTTGCCTAATCACTTCAGACACTGAGGAGTGTTATCTAAAAATCTGCTCGTAGATCTCCTGTTGAGAAATCTCAGAGGCTCCATTGAATAGGCGATCAAGCTCCAAATCATCATTTATGCTATTATCATCCGAAGGTTCTGTCTGTTCACGCCCTGCAACGACCGACGCTAAGGGTGTGTCGATCGTTGCCATCCCGACGGGTGTATCGATCGGCACAGATGTTGCATCGATCGACGCACTGCAGCAGATTTCACCCGAGAGTTTTTCACAAATATCCGAAAATTCCTGTTCTGTCACCAACTCAGCTGTACTTAGCTCAAATCTTTCACCTAGGTGAGATCCATCATTAATGCACACAGACCAGGCCTTAACATGAGTGTCTGCCACTCCTTTTCCCTTCAGTGAGCTGGACATCTGGTTTACCTGAGTGTCCAACTGCTTCATGTGAGTGCTCAGAGACTCAAATTTTCCATTGAGGTCCTCATAGACAGCGTCCAACTTCTTGTTGCAGTCCACAGAAATCTTGGTCTGAATCTCAATCAGTTGTTCCATCATAGCCTCCATTTTGCTCTCATGGGCTGTAGGCGCAGGAGGATTCTGATAGGATGTAGATCCATAGGTTCTCTGAGTATCTTGTCCATAGGTCTTCTGAAAACCACCAGTCTGTCCACCATTGGAGAATCTGTTCCCCTATTGATTACCAAATCTATTACCTTGGAAACCAGAACCTCCTATGAAATTCACATCTTCTTCCTGAGTTTCCTCCTCAGCCTGAATCACCTCTACATCTTGGGAAAAGTGGACAGATTTCTTACTTGTCAGGAGATTGTAGACTGTGTCCAATCTGGATCTTATATTAGCTATATCAGAATTCTCTACAGTTCCACCAGATTTCTTCCTCCTTTCATCCATTGTCTTGCAACTGTTGCTGCCAATCAGGTTCTCAATCAACTGCTTAGCTTGTGTAGGAGTCCTGGTGTTGAAATTAGCATTACTGGAATTATCCAGCGCAGTCTGATAAGGGAGATCTATGCCTCTGAAGAAAATACCAATCAGCTGTACTTCTGTGAATCCATGGTGTGGACAGTCACACTGATACTGCTTAAATCTCATCCAGGCAGTCTTCAAGGGCTCCACAGCTCCTTGAGAAAAGGTGAGTATGTCCTGTCTGGACTGATCCGAGCGCGCATCATCATAAAAGTGACGCAAGAACTCACTCTTTAAGGCTGCCCAAGTAGTATACTGACCAGGTGCCAATTGTCTCAGCCATGCACTAGCGTCTCCAGCAAGACTGTGCGGAAATAGCTTAAGGAACAGATAGTCCGGGCATACTCCTTCATACTTCATGCCAGTGACTATGTCTTCAAACTTGTCAATGTGATCCATAGGCTGCTCTGCTTGAAGACCATGAAAAGCAATCTGTCTCATCAGCTGGTAGTAGATGGTCTTTACCTCAAAATCATTCCTCTCAAAAGCAGGAAGCACTAGAGCTGCTCGGTTTGCATGAAACTCATCAGGTCTGTTGTAATCAGCTAGTGTCCTCTCATGAACCACCATCTCTCTACCTTGGGCCTGTCCTTGACCCTGGTTTCGGTTCAGCTCCTGTTGCTGTTGCTCAGGAGGATCAGGGATGACATTCCCTTCAGCATCAACCCGATGCCCAGCAGCATTGTATGGGTTGTCATCTTGGTCCCTTAGGGTACCTTCAGCATCTGGTATCAAGATCAAACGTTCTCGTACCATTCTCTCTCTTCTTTCTCTTCTGTTAGTCCTTTCTAGACGTCCAAGTTCCTCTAGTCCGAGATTAAGCAAGCTCGAGTTCGGATTACTTCGAGTTTTCTGCGTTGGCATAAACTGTCTGTAATCGTCCAGCAACGATCGATGCTATCAGTGCAACGATCGATTCAATCTCAGAATCGCCTAGTGACGATCGACGCAAGGGATGCAACGATCGACGCAAGGCGAAATTCGTACCTGCGACAGAGAGAAATCAGAGAAAAAGTTAGCAAAATCAAAAATAAAAACGAAAAAGAACAAAAACAAAAAGAAAAATTTCTAGCAAAAACCCTAAGTTCGGTCCTATCGAAGACTCAAAGAGTCCCCGGCAACGGCGCCAAAAACTTGATAGGTTTCTAAGTTTTACCCTATTCTAAACTGCAAGTGAACAGCAATGTCAAAGTAGTATATAGGGCTATCGAATCCACAGGGACACTTGGTCTCAATAGAAACAGAAACGTAGAGATTAAACTAGAAATAAGCAGATGGTGAAGTAAATAAATTTGCGAAGCAAGAAAGTAAACAGTAGCAGAGATTAACGGTTGTGAAGCAATAAACTAAAAGCGTCAAGCCTAGGGTATTCTCAGGAAATCAGACAAGCAGACAGTTCATTCAGCAAGGATCTAATTAAGCACAGTTCTAGAACTCAAAACACAGATATAGAATTAACCAAATTCCTTTGCGATAATTCTCTAAGCCTAAGTGCAGCAAACCAAACTTTCGTTTGCGAGAACTAACAGATTAAACTAGCATTAATCCCAAGTTTGATATGTTCACAATTATCCTAAACCAAACTTCCGTTTGCGCAAAGTTTAATTGCCCAATTTAATTAGTTCAGATTCCTAAACCCCACTTCCGTGACGTATTTAGCAACCTAAGATCTAGATTCTAATTGATCAGGTTAGAACTAGCTTTAAGCACAATTAAATTGAAGAACAGATATAGTTTGAATCCTTAACTGAATTTGAACAAGTCTAGCAAGTCATGAAATCCTATGTGAGAAACCCTAAACTCAACTATGGATCTACTCAGACATGATTAATGAAAACATAATCAAAGAAATAATAGATTGCATATAAGAAATTAAATAGATAAAGGGGTTCGAAATCTTCTCCAAAATAAGTGAATACAGGAAATAGATCAGCCCCCAAAAGCTCTAGAAATCTCTTAGCTATTAGTATTAAAGCCTAATGTAAAGCCTAATGTAAAGCGTAGGTAAAATAAACACAAAAAACTAGTATATATAGGCATAATCTCGGATGGGGCTTCTGTGTAAATACTGGAACTATTCTGGGTCTCTTTGCAAATCTTCATAACTTGTTAAACCGACGCGTACGGCCCATCTCGCTAGTGTGTCGACCGATGCACAAGGTGTGTCGGTCGATGCATGATCAATAAATCGGACAGTGAGTAAATCTCTCGGCCAAAACGTCCCAAAAGTCCCAAAATGCTCCAAATATCTCCAATTAGCTCCAAACCTGATTAAACCTGTAAAAGACTCTAAACAAAGACAAAAGACACTAAAACACAACTATATCATGGTCTAAAATGGGTAAAAACCATGATATATCACTGCGCCTCTACTGGTATCCACACGCACACAAACTGAACAGCAGGGATGCTAGTGCCTATCAAGATCCAATCTCTTCGTAGGTTTCTATTCAAGTTCTGGTGGCTGTGAATTAGGTTAGAAAACAGTTTAGGTCGACCATATATCTTATATATGTCGATTTAAACCATAACGGAATTAACCAACGATTAAACCGAATTAATCTGATTAATCCGCGAGTTGCATCGATCGATGCACTATCTGCATCGATCGACACTGCCCCAGATTATTGATATCAAATGCATATCAAATATGCATTCACTAGATCATTACATTAATGATCAACCTCGTCTTTAACGTCCAGTTTGCTTAGGTGTGTGACCCTGTAGGATCATATAACACTAGCAATGAGTTCTCAACTCATTGATCATAAGTGGCTTCTAGCAAAGCGTTATGACTACCTAGTGTTATGTGATTGTCTCATCTCGACTATACGACTTTCACTTAGAGCAAGTACAATAGATTTCAGGACATTCCCAACAATCTCCCACTTGTACTGGAATCATCTATTCCTTTAATCCCTTCGTCACTATGTCTCGATCTGGCATAAGGCAAGATCTGTGTCACCCTTATTTAGACAAGATCATGTTCATCGAACTCCGATTTATACTGACAAGACAAACGACTGACAATCACCTCGTTTGAGTGTGGCCACACATTTCTCAGTATCAAATCTTCGATGGGCCCTGAGATATTTATCTCCTGTTATATAGGAGGGACAAATCCCATCTTGTTCCATCCCTGTTTCTTCACACGCTTCATGATACGCCCAATCAATGCCTTTATAGTCACCAGTTACGGCTGACGTTTGACAAGGTTAAAGCGGACCAATTCACATGTAAGAAAACATGATGAACTCAGGTTTAAGGACTATACTCTATAGTCATAATGAAAACTCTCATGACACTTATATAACTATCTCGTAGAGTTCTCATCAGTGGGTCATGTCCGATCCTGTGTTCTCCAACACATATCTATGTGATTGACTTTAATACTCTTATTAATGACTCCATGAAACTTAGTCATCAGTCACCTCACATACTAGTCTCACGCGGTTGTTAATGTCCCACTTTAACAACCTCGACCAGGGACCAACATAATTTATGTCATTTATTATCTATAGGGTTTCATGATCAAGTCACATACTTGATAACCTATAAAATGTCATAAATTACCTTGGGACTATTATTTAATAACCATTATTAAATAATACAGATGTCAGTTTTCAATAACATAATCAAATTATGTTTATACGAGCATCATATCATAACTAAAATCAATAACAATGACTCCCACTAAAATTAAGATCACATCTTAAGACATCTAATGCCTTTAGCAGTAGCCTGACCCTCATTCGCCCTTGCTCAGCGTGTGTCGAAAGACACTGCGTCTTGCTAAGAGTAATACCAAGAGTCATTTGCACGAAGCCCTTCTTGGAATCCTGCATATTGGACATGTGCAAGGCCTTATCACTATAAGTATCTTGACACAATCCAATTGGCTTATCCAATCTATCTCTATAGATTCTTATTCCAAGAATGTATACGGTTTCTCCCATAATTTTATCGAAAAACAACTTTCGAATCAAGTCTTAACGGACTGAAACGATGGAACTTCATTTCCGAGAAGTAGTATGTTATCAATATACTATACTAGAAATGCAACTGCGCTCCCACTAGTCTTCTTGTAAACACACGGTTCTTATTCGTTTCTGATAAAGTCAAACCTTTTGACTACTTCATCAAAACGAAGATTCCAACTCCGAGATGCTTGCTTCAATCCATAAATGGATCGATGAAGCTTGAATATCTTCCTAGCTTCATTAGGATCAATGAAAACTTCAGATTATATCATGTACACATTCTTTTCCAGAATTCAATTAAGGAAAACTGTTTTCACATCCATCTGCCAGATCTCATAACCATTATGAAACAATTTTATAATCAACCTATGAATTTACTAGCCAGGAACTCATGCAAATACTGAAATAAATCTAGATCTACAATCTCGAATATACCTGGATATTTTGCAGCGGAGTAAAACGAAACGATTCGAGATTCTTTTAACACTCCAGATGTAGTGTCTCTACCGGTATCCACACGTACACAAACTGGATCAACACGGGATGCTAGTACCGACGAGATCAAATCTCCAGAAAACTTTGACGAACTATTCGTCCTTTTCTTCTAGGTTTTGCGGCTCCTTTTTGTTTTTATATCACTAAGTTAATCGCATCATCATATCTATATATAATGATAATCGAATAACCTAATACACTAATACATTATGGGCTAAGCCCACATTGGTGGATAATATAATTCTCACGACCATATAGTGTATGTGTATATGATATCGTAACTTTAACATAATATATATATATATATATATATATAACATTATTTATTTACATCATATGTATATAAATAATAATATGTTATATCTTATATAACAAATATATATCATATCATTTTAAAACCCAAAATAACATTGATCCAATTTGCTTAAGTGTGTGACCCTGTAGGATCATATAATATTAGTAATAGATTCTCAATCTATAGATTATAAGTGGTTTCTAGCAAAACATTATAACCACCTAATATTATACGATTGCCGAACCTCGACGTTACGAATTTAGCAAGAGTAAGTACAATTGATTTCAGGACATTCCCAACAATCTCCCACTTGTACTGGAATCATCTATTCCCACAATCCCTTTGTCTCTATATCTCGATCTTAGCATAAGTCAAGAAACGGTGTCATCCTTATTAAGCTAGATCATGTTTATCGAACTCCGATTTATACTGATCAAACAAACGACTGACATTCACCTCGTTTTAGCACGGCCATGCATTTCTCAGTATCAAATCTTCGATAGGCCCTGAGATATTTATTTCCCGTTATATAGGAGGGACAAATCCCATCTTGTTCCATCCATGTTCCTTACAAAATTCATAGTACACCCAATCTATGTCTTTATAATCACGTGTTATGGCTGACGTTTGACAAGGTCAAAGTGAACTACTCCATAAGTAAGAAATCATGACGAACTCAGGTCAAAGGACTATACTCTTTAGTCATGATGAGAAACTCTTATGACACTCATATAACAATCTTGTAGAGTTCTCATAGCGGGTCATGTCCGATCTTGTGTTCTCCAACACATATCTATGTGATTGACTTTAATACTCTTATTAATGACTACATGAAACTTAGTCATCAGTCACCTCACATACTAGTCTCACGCGGTTGTTGATGTCCCAGTTTAACAACCTCGACTAGAGACTAACATAATTTATGTCATTTATTATTTATAGGGTTTCATGATCAAGTCACATACTTGATGACCTATAAAATAAAATAAATTACTTTGGGACTATTATTTAATAACCATTATTAAATAATACAGATGTCAGATTTCAATAACATAATCAAATTATGTTTATACAAACATCATATCATAACTAAAATTAACAACAACAACTCCCACTAAAATTAAGATGACATCTTAAGACATCTAATGCCTGTAGCAGTTGTCTGACCCTCATTCGCTCTTGCTCAGCGTGTGTCGAAGGACACTGCGTCTTGCTAAGAGTAATACCAAGAGTCATTTGCACGAAGCCTTTCTTGGAATCCTGCATACTGGACCTGTGCAAGCCCTTATCACCATAAGTATCTTGACACAATCCAATTAGCTTGTCCAATCTATCTATATAGATTCTTATTCCAAGAATGTAAACGGTTTCTCCCATATTTTTATCGAAAAACAACTTTCGAGTCAATTCTTAACAGACTGAAACAATGGAACTTCATTTCCGAGAAGTAGTATGTTATCAACATACAATACCAGAAATGCAACTGCGCTCCCACTAGTCATCTTGTAAACACACGGTTCCTCTTTGTTCATGACGAAGTCAAACCTTTTGACTGCTTTATCAAAACGAAGATTCCAACTCCGAGATGCTTGCTTCAATCCATAAATGGATCGGCGAAGCTTGCATATCTTCCTAGCTTCATTAGGATCAATGAAAATTTCAGGTTGTGTCATGTACACATCCTTTTCCAGAATTCCATTAAGGAAAACTGTTTTCACATCCATCTGCCAGATCTCATAACCATTATGAGTGGCGGTCGCTAGGAGAATCCGAATGGACTTTAAGCATGTTGACTGGGGAATATGTTTCTTCATAGTCAACACCATGAATTTGCTTGAAACCTTTTCCACCAATCCAGCTATGGATATTACCATTCACATCAATTTCTTTTTGAAAATCTATTTACACTCAATGGCTTTTGCACCATCGGGTAAATCGACCAAAGTCCACACTTGGTTCTGTGACATGGATCCCATTTCGGATTCAGCGGCTTTCAGCCATTTTCGGAGTCAAGGGCCATCATTGCTTCTTCAAAATTCGCAGGCCTGTCACTTTCAATGATCAATAGATCACGGCAATTGGTTACGAGAAATCCACATTTCTCGGGTTCGTGACGGATCCTTTCGGATCCGCGAGCTTCAGTTTTGTGTAAAAGTAAAGCAACATATCTCATATGTATACTTTTACCATGTATACATAGTCTGTGTCGATCGATACAACTTTTGTGTCGATCGACACTTCTTCAGAAACTCGCCTTTTGAATGTATATCCAATATACATTCACCAGATCCTTGCAAACCTTAGGCATCACAGGTGCAGGTTCTACAACTCCTTGTAGATCCAACTGCTGCTCTTCCTCATCAGGTTGAGCAGTCTCCTGTGATTTTCGAATTTCTTCGAGTTGTACTTTACTCCCACTGTTCTTCTTGGAAAGAAAATCTTTCTCAAGAAAACATGGTTCCGAGCAACGAGCAATTTGTTCTCGGACCGGTTGTAAAAGTAACATGCCTTGGTTTCGTTAGGACAACCAATGAAGTAGCACTTATCGTATTTGGGTGTGAGCTTATCAGAGATTAAACGTTTTATATAAGCCTCGCAACCCCAAATCTTTATGAAGGATAAATCAGGAACATTTCCATTCCACATCTCATGTGGTATCTCTGTAACTGATTTTGATAGAACCTTATTTGATGTAAACGCAGACGTTTCTAGAGCGTATTCTTAGAAGGATAATGGAAGATCTAAGTGACTCATCAATGATCGAACCATATCTGATAAAGTCCGATGCAGGAGGAGTAAATTGTGAAACTCTTTCACAATCTCTCAGATAATCACTAAATTCTTGACTTAAGTATTCACCTCCATGATCTCATCGTAGAGCTTTAATACTTTTGCCAAATTGATTCTGTACTTCATTCTGGAGCTCTTTGAACTTTTCAAAGGATTCTGATTTATGTCTTATTAATAAGACATAACCGTACCTACTGAAAATATCAGTAAAAGTAATGAAGTACTGAAAGTTTCCTCTAGCACTAGTGCTCATTGGCCCATATACATCCGTATGTATAAAGCCCAATAAGCCTCTGGCCCTTTCATTTTGTTCGTTCGCAACCTGTATCGACCGACGCACCGTTTGTGTCGATCGACACTACCTTTTGTCGAAAGGGGCCTTTGTCATCTTACCCAATAAACAAGATTCACTTTACTCATTATGATTCATAATCAGATGAGCCCAAAAGTCCATCACTATGGAGATTCTGAATTTGTTTCTCATTTATGTGGCCCAAAACGACAATGCCAGAGAGAAGTTTGATTCGTATCATTTGACTTGAATCTCTTGGTATTAATGTTATAGTTAGGCACATTCTGGTTTAGAACATAATGTCCATTCTCTAATGGATTGCTACTATAAAATATATCATTGTAATCAAATGAATAACACTTATTCTTAATTTGAAAACTGATATCATTCCATGTTCAAACAAGGAATATAAATAATCTTTCTGCTCATAGCAGGTACATAGTAGCAGTTTTAAGTTCAAAACATGCCATAAAAGAAAACAAATGAAATACTCCTACGGCTAATGTAGCAACTCTTGCTCAATTTCCACGCGTAGATCCACTTGTCCTTTCTCCATAGTCCTACTTTTGCTCAGGCCCTGCACATTTTCACAAAATATGAGTACCACACCTGGTATCCAATACCCAATAAGTAGGACTATAAGAAGTAACATTTACTTCTATAACATAATACCTAAAGAAGAAGTCTCGTACGTCTTCTTCAGCTTCTCATAATCTTCCAAGAATTTATTGCAGTTTCTTTTCAAATGCCCATAACCATTACAATAACAGCACTTAACATCTTCAGAAGGACTGGTTTTAACCTTAGGAGCATGGCCAGACTCACTTGGATTCACAATCGAGCTCGTCTTGCCATCACCTTTGTTCTTACCAAGTTTCTTAAACCTTTTACCCTTTTGTACCATAAGGACATCTGGGGTGTCCTTCTTGATGTTAGGTTCAGCAGTCTTAAGCATCCCATGCAATTTAGTCAACGTCTTTGTCAAGTTGTTCATGTTATAGTTCATAACAAATTGATCATAGCTTGACGGGAGTGACTGCAGAATGATGTCAGTAGCCAACTCTTGGCTAATGGGACAATCCAGTTTCCCCAGGTTATCAATATAACCCATCATCTTAATGACATGAGGACTAACTGGTTCGCCCTTTGGTAGCTTGCACTCAATCAGAGATCTTACCGTCTGGTATCTCTGAGTTTGTGCCTGCTCCTGAAATATACTTTTCAGGCCAGTGATCATCTCTATTGGCGACTCCACGTACTCATATTGCTTCTGCAATTCCGAGTTCATGGTAGCCAACATGAGATAACTCACATCCACCACATCATTAGAATGCTTATCCCAAGCATCCTTATCCGACTGCCAGGCATTGGCTCGGTACTTTTTGGGGAGAAATTTCTCAAGGACATAGTCCTTCTTCTCCTGTTTGAGAACAATTCTCAAGTTCCGATACCATTCAAGAAAGTTTGATCCATTTAACTTGTCATTCTCAAGGACGGATCGCAAGGAGAAATTGTTACGATGGTTTGTGCTAGACATAGCTGGAAAAACAAGGGAGGTTTAGTTATGATGTTCAAGAAATGAGAAATCTTAACTATTAAGAGAACTCGCATTATATTCAAACAATGTTTCATCAAATGAATATAATGATCCAAGACCCATACTTCACTAAATTCAAGTGAGCCACTGGCTATCACCCAACTTTAGCTATCTAGGTAAGCAACTAATTTGCTAGTTATATCCAATACAACTCTTGGTTGTGGATTGACATCTCATGTCCAATCCACCTGATGTCTATGGGCCCAAAACGATTTTGATGGCCCATTCAAGTAAACCAATCTTTTGAGTCATGTAATTGTCGATGTCTTGCACTGCAAGTCCATCAACACGATTACTTCCTGTCTTACTTATGTAATTGTGGACATCTTGCACTGCAAGTCTATCGCACAATGAAACAAGTCTTGACAGTTGACAAGATTGGGAAGACATCAAGTGTTACTTGATATTTGGTTGAGGAACGGATCTTAATCCAATTTTAATTTTAATTTATATTTAAAATTTATATCTGATATAAATAATTAAATAAAAACTAATACATATCTTATATGTAATTAATTAGATCATAAATAAATAATTTAATTTTAATCTGATTAAAATTAGTAATTATTTATTAGTTAGTTTTATTTTATTGAATCTAATCAAATTAGAAACAATGAATAATTAAAAATACATAACTCCAATCAAATTGGAATCCAATTATTTCAAAAAGGAATCGCTTTTAGATTGACTGGATATACCATTACGATTAATGGGATTAGAGTTGACTTTTATTTTTAATTACATAGTATTTATAATATGGGGGAATTGCTAAAAATGCCCTCAAAATTGGTTTTAAATAAAAGTGTACCCCTGAATTTGAATCAAATGAAAAACTGGTTTTGCGGACTACGGAAATTACCGCGAAGCCCTTACGACCAATCAAAAAACCGGAAAACGCAATTACCATTATAACCTTTGCCTTTGTCAGACGTCTATTGACGTCTGACCAGTTAGACTCTAAGCGAAGTCTAAATGACGTTCTCAGACATCGCATTGAAGTCTGATACAGAATAAGTTTGAAAATTTTAATTTTAAAATTATAAAAAAATATTTTGTCAAAAAATTTATATACATAAATTAAATATATTCAATTAAGTAGTATATAAATTAAATTGGGTAAATTTTAATCAGATTAAAAATATATAAAGTGGTTTAGTAGTTTCTAACCCTTAGAACATGCTTTGTAATGGAACTGGTGGAACATTTACATATGACTAACATTTAACTTTAGGGTTTAGATTCAAGGTTCACGAAATTTACATTTGAAAAAATTATATTTGCACATGTATGTTATAATGCGCATATATTAAACAATTTGATGTTTCTATGTGTTTTCTTTAAATATTTTTCACTGTTTAGTGAATAATATTAGATTTAGGGTTTCTCAGACTTCTATGAGAAGTCTGAATTTTGTGGTTTCGTAGACTTCCGCGAGAAGTCTGAGAGATATTAAATTTAGAAATTTAATTTATAAAATTATAAAAAAATATTTTTAGGGAAATTTTGGATCCATAAATTAAACATGGGATTTTTGGACATTTTTAAATTTAAAGCACATATACTTTAGTCAAATCTAACCACTTAAGGTATATTTGATTAGATACACCATGTATCTTTATCTATGCATGACATATGAAGTTGGATGTCATATTTTCATATGTAGGGTTAGGCTGAGGGTTTGTGTATTTTCATCCATATTGTTACATTTGCATATACTGGCTAGGTTGTGACTATATTAAACGAGTTTGATGTTTTTTGTAGGTTTTCTATATAATATGATTGTATTTTAGTAGTAATTAGTATATTTAGGGTATATCAGACTTCCATTTTAGTCTGATTCACGTATATGTTTTGTTAGACTTACCGAAGAAGTTGACCACCAATAAGTTACCCTACTTGGGATTGTACCCCATATATAAACGAAAGTTACCAAAATTAGTCTGTAAAAGTCATTATCAAATTTCTCTCTCTAAAACGGATACTCGCTCTCTCTCTCTAAACACTCTCTAAAAAATCTCCGATAATCCTCCTAGCCACCGCCACCGCCACCGCCACCGCCACCGCCGTCTTCATCTTCTTCAAACGTGTAATTACCTCTCCTTTTTCGTCTCTCCTTACCAATCCCTACACCGCCGTCGTCATATTTCTAAACTCTTCTTTCTGAAATTTTTTGAGATCTGTACGGTTTTTAGTCCGAGTCATCCCCTTCTCCCTATGTACTTTGTCTATGTACTTTCTCGTTTTAGATCCATACGGTTTTGTTTTTGAGTTAGCCCCTTCTCTGTATTTACTTTGTCTAGATCTGAACAAAAATATAGATTTTATATATTTTCCTTTTATATCCAGACGGCTTTGAGTCCGAGTTAACCTCTTCTCCGTATCTACTTTTTCTAGATTTGAACAAAAATATAGGTTTCTCGTTTTAGATCCATACATTTTTTTTTGAGTTAGTCCCTTCTCCGTATTTTCTTAGTAAAGATTTGAACAAAAATTATAGGTTTTATATATTTTTCCTTTTATATCCATACGGTTTTGAGTCCGAGTAAACCTCTTCTCCGTATCTACTTTGTCTAGATCTGAACAAAAATTATAAAATTCTCGTTTTAGATCCATACGATTCTCCGTATTTTCTTAGTCTAGATCTGGAAAAAAAATATAGGTTTCTCGTTTTAGATCCATACGGTTTTGTTTTTGATTTAGACTCTATGAAGTCTGAAGCTTAGATTTTTTTTTTTTAATTAGACTCTATTAGAAGTCTGAATCTTGGATTTGTTTTATAATTAGACTCTATTAGAAGTCTGAAACTAGTCTCTGTTTTCAATTGTTTCATGGTACACAGGATGAGACGATTCAGTCAGGTTCCAACGTCGAGTAGTAGTTCATACGCAACTTCCACATTTCGACAACGATCCGGATCATGCAATGGATTCCCCAAGAAATGTTTCTGCGGTCTGGAGCCTGTCATGCGAACCTCCACTACTGCCGATAATCCGGGAAGAAGATTCTTTGGATGTCGTAACTGGGATGTAATTACCTTTCTCTGTTATGTAGCCAGTTTTATTTTATCTTTACTCATTGGAAATCCGAAGAGGATTGTAAATTTAAAATGTGGCTGTATAGGATGGTGGCTACCATATTATGAAGTGGTGGGATGAGGCTATGATGGAGGAGTTTAACGACCTCACGCCGAGAGTGGACCAACATGGTGAACAAATTGATTACATCTTCCTTAGTTATGCTGAAATTGCCTGTGTTACCCACTTGGACGACGAGCTCAAAAAATTGCAGGCAGAGATAGCTCAATTAAAGGAGCTGTTGGCTGAAAAACCATCTACTCCGACAAATGGCGTCAAGTATGAGTATCTGATGTTTGCTGGTGCTATTATTATCATCCCGATCATCTTGAGGGCATTTTGTCAGTTGTAATATGTTAGTCCTGTGAATCCAGCTACAATTTTATGTAATATTAGACGAATTTCAGTCATCTTTTGAATTTCCCCACCCTTTCATTATGCAAATTGTCCTCTTTTAAAGCTACTTACCTAAAAAACAAGAAGTAATATGTTTGAGAAAATAGAGTGTCAGACATCATATGTAGTCTAACAATATTTTGTCAGACTTCAACTAATAAAAACTATAGTGTCAGACATCATATGTAGTCTGAACAATATTTTGTCAGACTTCAACTAATAAAAACTATAGTGTCAGACATCATATTAGTCTAACAATATCAGACTACATATGATGTCTGACAATATTAAAATGCGTGGGAGTTCAATTGTTTTGTAATTTAGGCCCCAAAAATGCCCGGGAGTTATGTAAAAATGCGCGGCAGTTACGTATGTGGTAAAACCGTCGTTTCAACTGCTCTTATGACCCACATATAAATAGGCTTTTTACCCTTTTTTTTTACAGTTTCTAAGGAAAAATAAAAAAAAACCCATTCTCTCTCAAAGCCACTGAACCGACATCTTTTTCTGGGTATCGTATTATCGTTTCTAGATCTGGTTTCTCTCTGCTCCGCCGCTAACCCGCGACGGTAAGATTCATCGAATCCCTCCTTGCATGAATAAACATAGAATAACTATTAGTCCTCAGACAGCAAATCGAGTCTGGCGATAGTCGGCAGACTGCAAGTGGTGTCTGATTATAGTCGTCAGACTGCGAATAGAGTCTGAAATTTTTCTCATACCTTCTCTGAGTTTTTTTTTTTTAAATTCCAGATCTTGTTTCTATCTCCTCCGGTGACCTACGACGGTAAGATCCTTCGACTCTTCTCTTCGTCTACATATTTACATAACTAATACTAACCAGATGGCAAGAGATATGTCTGACTGTGTTTGTCTGACAGTGCATGGCGTCTGGCTAGTAGTACTCAGACTGTTCATGAATTTTTTCCCCCTTGTTGTTTCAGATTTTCTTATGGAAGATGTTGAATTCCCACCAAGGATGTTCACTGTTGGGTATGAACCAAATCCGGATAAAAGCATCCATTATTTTAGTGGACGGAGAGATCTCATGGATGATGTTAAAATAGTGCTGTTACCGGCAGAATGGCAAGAACTCCAAGAATCAGAATTTGGGGTTTTTTTGAAATTCCATGACCTCCATTTCAAATGGTGCTCAAGGATGTTCCATTACATGCTATGCTTGCAGTTAGTCTGCAAGAAGAAGTATGAGATATGGTCCCTTATTGGCGTTCAGCCTGCTAGGTTTTCCTTGAATGAATTTCGAGCCATAACCGGACTCAACTGCGACTATATTGAGAACCTGGAGTACCCTGAAGTTGAATACACCGATGAGATGAGAGCAATGTGGGAGCTTCTTGGGGTGGATTTTGAATTGGGCCCAAGTTATTCGCAATTATTAGAAGCTTGTAAAAACTGTGCTGGTTGGGAACCGCAACAGAGGATATGGTTGGGCTATCTAGCCATCTATGCAACCTTCATTGAGGCTCAACACTGGACAACATCCACAAGGGCTGATATGGCTAAGAATCTGCTGGTTCCAGGAACGTTAAAATCATATCCATGGGGAAGATTCGCCTTTAAGGTTCTGATAGACTCTGTTAAGGAGGCAAACAAAAAACTCGTGGAAGGAAAAAATTATCAGATCGGAGGTTTTGCTGAGGTCCTGAACATCTGGGTATATTGGGCATGCCCCAATATGGCGACAACTTATGGAGTGCCCTTCCAGAATGCCCCAGCCACACCATTGCTGACGTACCACGGATCACGAAGTCGCAAGAAAGTCGACGAAACCTTACGTAAACAGGTAATTCTTAGGCCGTTCAGAAGTCTGAAATATTTTATTCCCATAAGAAGTCACATTCTGTGTCAGACCTCATATGAAGTCTGGCATTATGTGTCAGACTTCATGTGAAGTCTGACACATAATGCCAGACTTCATATGAAGTCTGAAATTTGTTTCAATCTGACATTTTGTTCCAAGTCTCGTATGATGTACCTATGATGTATGTCGTTGTGATATTTTAAATTCTTATAGTCATTTGGGTCCCTATTCATTTTGCTATGTGACTTATAATTTGCAGTCTCGCGTCAACAACCTTGTACTCACGGAAGATCATGATGACATGTTCCCCACGTGGGACAACGATGTCGATGAGGACGAAAAAGTTGATAACCTTGTGAGGGCAATGCTTGGACAGCTTGGGACTGCGGCTTGGAAGTGGGGCACTAAACACTGGAAAAGCGAAGGTGTGTTCAGGACTCAAGTTGGCGGTTCTGTCAAGCTTGAGATTAAGTCTGAGGATGTTTCTGCGGTTGGTAAGGAAAAACGAAAGGTTGTGGGAGTCAAGAGGAAGTTGGTACAGGATGTTTCTGATGATGAGGATGAGGAAGAAGAGGTGCAGGAGAAGTCTGGAAAGAGACCTAGAAAAAGAAAGGCTGGTCCCACTCTTGGTGATGTTATTCAAAAGATTGAGGATCTGAAAAAATCATTTGAATCTCGGAATGATGTATTGGTAGATATTTTCAACGAGGGTTTGAGACTGATGGGTGACAGAGTTGATGATCTTGCCAAGAATGTCAAGAATTTGAAAGAGGAACGTGCTGGAGTTGGACAGAAGGAGAATGAGGAGGAGAAAGATACTGCTGGTGGGAAAGGTGGTGAGCTGAGGAAAGATGCAAGTGTTGCGGCTGCTGAGATGGATAAGGCGGCCGGAGTTGGTGAGGATGAAGAAGATCAACCTGAAGATCTTCAGGATCAAACTAAAGTAACTGCTGCTGCAGGAGAAAGAAAGAAAAAGGAAAGGGCTGCCAGGAACCCGAAGAAATTGGTAGTGAAGGTACAGAATCCTGTTGCTGATGTCGTCGAACCTGCCAAGAGAGCGAAAACGAAGTCTGTGAAAGCAGTGGTTACAGACAAAGATGACCACCCGGCTAAGCTTACCAATCAGACTGCGGTTGATGATGGGGTTAGTCTCCAAAACCTTCAAACTATGAATACAAATAAGGAAAAGAAAGCTGAGCCTAAGAGAAGTACCAGACTTCAGGAGAAATCCCTCAAGGGGAAGTACCCTTCTTAGCAGTATGAGTAATCTTGATTGTAAAAACATGAGCATGACCGAGTTTGTTTTATTTCCCCCTTGTTATTGTATCTGCTCTGAACTTGGATCACTGGCATTAGACTTATATCAATATTTCGTTTGGTGTGATTTTAGGTCGGGATTCTGTTTTAATAATGTATTTTGGTTACTAGATTTCTATGGCAGTCTGGTTTGGATTTTGTTTAACACGGGTTGCTAAATTGTATATGCAGAGTCTACCCGAGAGCACAGATCCAAGTGTGTTGGTCGTTACACAGTCGGCCACGGGCATAAACTTCAATGCTACGCAGAGGTTTAAGCAGGATACTAAGCAGGCAGCAGCTGAAATTTTAATGCAAGCGAAGGCTAAAGAGGTTAAGCAGAAGGAGAAGGTGAAGACTCCAATTAAACCTGTTGTCCAAGCACAGGTTACACCGGGATATAACCCTTGTGCTGCTATCACCAAGATGCAAGTGAAGGCACTTAATGATTACAACAAAAGACAGCCGTATGTCTTAACACTCTTAACTAGACGAGTAAGTTGTATGCCTAATCTCTACACTAATTGTCTAACAAGCGTATTGTTCTTTGTAGGGGTTATCCGATTAGGAAAGTGAACACTTCACTCCAATGGTATTATGATCTTCGCACTCCAAAGGAATGGCTGCATGACACGGTCAGTATGACTTCAATGGTTGTGAATTAAGAATTCGATTCCAATAAATCTGGTTGTATATTCAGACTTCCTAAGAAGTCTGGTTGTATATTCAGACTTCCCAATAAGTTGCCTGTATATTCAGACTTCCCAATAAATCTGGTTGTATATTCAGACTTCCCAATAAATCTGGTTGTATATTCAGACTCCTCAGAATTCCTAATCTAATGTGGTTGTGTATCCAGACTTCCTAAGGAGTCTGGTTGTGTTTTTTTCTTTTATATTAACACATTTCTTGTCTTGATGCAGCATATTGATGCCGGGATTGATCTGTTAAGGCTTCGTCAACAGAGCCATCCAGAATGGTTCAGGAGCGATAGGATATGCTTCATTGACACACTCCTTCAGGCACTGTGGCGTCAACACTATCCAGAATTTATTAAGAGCGGTGAGGGAGAGAATGGATCAGCCACAACTAGAATGCTTCCTCCTGGTTGTTTTGATTACTTCACTGGTGATCTTCCCGTGTTCTGCAAATCAAAGAAGCCTTGGGGGCTGGAAATTGATGAGATCTACACCGCACTCCACATGGGCGGAAATCATTGGGTAGCAATTATGATTTCTATCACGGGAAGGCACGTAACAGTCTGGGACAGCATCCTTTCTGGGAAGACTGATGAGGCGGTCGGAGCGGCAGTGGCACCAATCTGTGAGATGTTTCCTTATGCGATGCACGTCTTGGCCCCAGCTGCAGATGGATGGCCTTATGCCTTGGATCGTTACACCTTCTCGATTGACAGGAGCAAAGATCTTCCCCAAAATCAGCAAACGGGTGACTGTGGAGTGTACTGCTTGAAGTACATCGAGTTCCATTCACTAGGAATGCCGTGGCCAAAGTATCTCTGTGATAGGAACATCAAGCAGATCAGAGACATGCTAGCTTTTGACATCATGTCTGAACTCGGGAGAACTGGTGAAGAAGGAGAACGTACGGAGTATGCATTGCTGGACATCTATGGAAAGTAATAGACTTCTGATATCTTCTCCATATCTTTTGGACTCTCAAACACTGGATTATTGCATACATTTTCCCTATTTTCTTTTGCTGGTGTAAGGAACACAAATCCATCTTTTGGTGTGCTTGTTTATTTTTGTAACACACTTAAGCACTAATCCTAGTTATGTTTATTACTACGCTTGGTGAAATGGAACCCAAACAATTGAGACAAGTTTAAAAATCAGACTTCTGAAATACCATCATTACTACGTCAGACTTCGGAACCCAAACAATGAACCCTAAAAAAATATCAGACTTCACTGAATTCCTAATTTAAATCAGACTTCAATGAACCACAAATATATCACACTTCATTACACCCTAAAACTTATCAGGCTTCACTGATACCACGTTTCAGACTTCAAGCATTTCTAGTCAGCCCCAGGGTGTGGAAAATCCCAAACAATGAACCCTAAAAAATATCAGACTTCACTGAATTCCTAATTTAAATCAGACTTCAATGAACCACAAATATATCACACTTCATTACACCCTAAAACTTATCAGGCTTCACTGATACCACGTTTCAGACTTCAAGCATTTCTAGTCAGCCCCAGGGTGTGGAAAATCCCAAACAATAAACCCTAAAAAATATCAGACTTCACTGAATTCCTAATTTAAATCAGACTTCAATGAACCACAAATATATCACACTTCATTACACACTAAAACTTATCAGGCTTCACTGATACCACATTTCAGACCTCAAGCATTTCTAGTCAGCCCCAGGGTGTGGAAAATCCCAAACAATAAACCCTAAAAAATATCAGACTTCACTGAATTCCTAATTTAAATCAGACTTCAATGAACCACAAATATATCACACTTCATTACACCCTAAAACTTATCAGGCTTCACTGATACCACATTTAAGACTTCAAGCATTTCTAGTCAGCCTCAGTGTGTGGACAATTAGGTTGTTTGTGGCCTGGTTGTCTACAATTCGAACAGCAATATTGCTTGTGCAGTTTCCGCGGTTTACTGCCCTTCTTCTTGGCGATTTCTAGCATAGATTGCCACCTTGACTTCTTTTGTCTTCCAGGCTTCCGCCTCTCTTCCGGCGGAAGGACACGCACGTTGTCATGACCAGCTGTGCCTTTTAAATCCTTTGGTAAGATGTTGCGAGAGTATGCAGCGTACAAGTAGTCCGTTCTGTAAGATGGACATACAAGGGTAGAAATGTGTAGCTCAAGTTCCGGTGCAGCGCATATGGCATGTGAGCAAGGTATCTTTTCGTAATCCCAAACACCACATTCACACGTATGATGTTCCAAATCGACAACAAAATCCCTATGTCCTCCCTTAACAACAAACTGATACGTATCCACGCGTTCTGCCGTCATCATATCTGCATAATATTCACGAATAGCCAGCAAATATTCAACTCCTCTGCTAAATGTTGTTGAGAGACTCATTGCATCTAGCCGCCTTTTACAAAACCACGTCCCTAGTTTCTCTTGTATAAACTCTAAAAGGAAAGATATGGGATATCCTTTTGCCTTCTTAACTGCGGAGTTTATAGATTCAACAATGTTGCTCGTCTTTATGTTGTACCTGTCTCCAACAATTCGAAAGAGGTTTACACAAGTAAGAACTAGAAAGTATTAAGAAAAACCATACGATTTCAGACTTCTTCTGTCGTCTGGTATATACTCAGACAGCAGGAGAAGTCTGATAATAGTATCAGACATCAATAGAAGTCGATGACGAAAATATTAAGTCTGACACTTATTGTCATACCGCACAAGTACCTGTCTCCGCCGAAATGGACGCGTGACCATAGCCTCACATCCGCCTCCTCCAGGTAATCAGCAAGTTCAGGATTTACCGCTCGTATGGAAGCCATGTTTTGGTCAAAATCGTAAATCGTATATGCGTAAGCCGCGTTTTTCACTAAGTATAGAAGATGTTTTCCCCTGAACTTGGTAACTATGTTATTTTGTAGATGGTAATAGCATATCCCTCGTTGTGCCCAAGGGAAAACTGCTTCACACGCATTCTTGATAGACTCGCATCTATCCGAGACTATGACCAAAGGATATTGGTCTGAGATGCATTCTTTCAGCTTTGTGAAAAACCATTCCCATGAGTCATCATTCTCAGAGTCTACAATTCCGATGGCCAACGGAAATATTTGAAAATTTCCGTCTTGTGCGGCCGCCACTAGCATAACACCCCCATACTTTCCATTAAGATGAGTACCATCCACCACAATGACTCTTCTAAGAAACGTAAACCCATATATGGAAGCTCCAAATGCTATAAATAGATATTTAAATCTATTCTTCTCATCTAGTTCAAGAGCAGTTACTGTTCCCGGGTTGGTTTGCCTGATTCCATGCAAAAAAGAAGGAAGTCTCTCGTACCCATCCTCCGCTGTTCCTCTCACAATCTTTTGAGCATGTAACAATGCTCTGTATGCGGTTGTGTAGCTCATCCTAATCCCAAACTGCTTCTTCATTGATACTTTAACATGCTTTGGTGTTATACCCTCAATTATACCAAAAGATTCAGTAAACAACCAACCAATATAAACTGGAGTATAACGTTTGCGCGTAGACATCCGGTCCACCATCGAACATGTATGGGTTTTTGAATAGCTCATCACCCAATACTTGTTTGGTTCGCTCTTCACACACGCTCGAACCATCCACTTGCATCCTTCCACACGACATTTAGCCACAAAACGTGTCTTGTCAGACTTCTCAGTCATGAATGCGAATTTCTTCAATATCGCCGTCAAACGTATCTCTGATATTAGGTCATCTTTGCTATCAAAACACTTATGGAGAAAGATACCCTCAGACAAGTCCCTTTTGCCACCCCACCGTTTACTAGTATCCTCCAACTCATATTTCTTATAATATTCATCTTCTTCCACATCTACATCTTCATGTTTCACTTTCCCATATAAGCTATAATCATCATCGTCATGGTAAGCCTCAGCGTGTTTCCTGAAAACATTTTCAGGCACATCCAAATTTCCAACACCATCGTTTCCACCACCATCGTTTCCACCACCACCACAAACAGAATCATCCGAGATTGAGTCCACATCTCCCTCATCCTTGACTTCATCATCTACGTCATCTTCGTCCACATCTTCAACTTCAACTTCAACTTCATATTTTTCATCACAATTCACCGCATCATCAACTTCCATAGCGGATCGGCTCGAGACACAAAGACGGATTAAATGCGTATTAGCTAACTCGACCATGCTCCTTACTTGTCTATCATTTGTGACATAAACCGGAGGGCTATCCGGATCCATTAGTTTCAAGAGTGCTTCCGGCAATTGATATGATAACACCACCAACTCGGTTGTCCTGTCCAGCATATAATCATCTTGTACAATCTCAACAAGTTCTTGATGTGTAGAACCATGGCGCAAAGTGATAAACCGCCCTCCTTTCACCTTATCAACCACAAAATGCCAAATCTGGTCTCTCACGACCCATTCACCAAAGTTAACAGGTAACTGAACCATTATCTGTATAAACAAACACATATAAACCACATTAGAGATCTTTTGGTTAAAGCCAGACTTCTTGGCGAAGTCTGATGCAATTCGCTATCTTGCCAATATTATTCAAAAATTGATTTAAAAATAATTACCATATATAACAATGTAAAACTAACGCAGGAGGAACATATAAAACTAACACACATTTATAAAATTTAAAATCAGCGAAATTAATCACAAATATAAAATAAAATGCATTTTTTAAGTTTTTAACATTTCAGACGGCTATAGCTGTCTGTTAAAAGTGAAACCAGACCTCTATGGCTGTCTGAAAAAGGGGTATTTTTGCAATTGAAATCGAAATGTCAGACAGCGGATGCAGTCTGAAATCGACGCTGTCTGCTTTGGAAATTTTGTCAGACATCTTATGAAGTCTGAAAAAAAAAGGGTAGTTTTGCAATTGAATTTGAAATGTCAGACTTCTTAAAGAAGTCTGAAACCTTTCAGACTTCTCGGGGAAGTCTGACAAGTAGTCGAGAGTAGTTTTGCAATTGATTTTGAAATGTCAGACTTCAACAAGAAGTCTGAAAACTTTCAGACAGCTTGAGCTGTCTGACAAAATTTTCAGACAGCTATGGAAGTCTGACATAAAACATCGCATTTACGGTTTTTATCCATCGTTGACCAAAATTCGGATTTTCAGATGTCTATAGCCGTCTGGCAAAAGTTTAGAATTTCAGATGTCTATAGCCGTCTGATACTTTTTTTGCTTATTTCCAGACAGCTTTAGATGTCTGATGATTTTTTCGCTAATCCTGGTCAACATCTGAAAATTTGGGTCAATTGCTATTTCTACCCCTCCTTTTTGTCAGACATCGGATTCCGTCTGACAAAAAGTCAACAATCGGTCAATTTTTTGCAAGACAACATAGAAGTCTGACGAAAAAAATCAAATTACAATCAATTGCAAATCTACCCTTTTCTTATTTAGACTTTTTAGTGAAGTCTGATTTTTTTTTGTTTTTTTGCAAAGGATTTTGACAGACCTCTATAGAGGTCTGGCAATTGAAAGTCAATTGCAAAACTACCCTCACGTTGACCATATTGAAGTTTACGAAAAAAGATAAGACATAAATGGCAGACTGAAAGTACAATTCAGATCTGAAAATCGACGATATGAAAAAAAATCTTACCAATGTCCGTTTTTAGTTTGTTCTTAGCCTCGACGATTTCCCAGAACGTCTAATATCACCGGAAACACGAATCCGAGACGTGTTTAGCTGTTTTTATAAGATGATACACGATTTCGCAACTTTTGAATCGAAAAATCAAAGGGGAAAAGGGAGAAATCGGTCGGGATAATGTCCAAGCTCTATTCTTGAGCTTTAATTGAGCTTTAATGGTGGCAAAACGAGCTGGATTACACATTAACTCGTCGGCGATAGTGGATGTCGTGGTTGTTGAGCATTGATGGTGATGGCATTTTCGTGAATATCCAAACAAATTTCGGGCCCTTTTGTCTTTTACCTAAAATGTCAGACTTCATATGAAATCTGACGATGGCATTCTCGTAAATAACTAAGATAACTAAGGGGATAAATTAGCGCGAGAGAGGAAGGAGAGGGCCGAGGGTATAATCAGGGTTGACTTCAATTTCAGGGGCATTTTTGCAAACAGCCCTTATAATATTGGCCTCAATATCACATCGTATGATACATGAATGCAAATCAAAACTATCTGATCCTATCAGAACATACCATTACCATATGATCACGATGTGAATGAGTGTCTATTTGAGTTAAACAATAATTGAATTAAGATAGCATCAATTCACGTTTTAGAACCCTAATCAGATTACCACAGTCTTGTTTTCAAAGCGCAGTCATATATATTTATCCAATAAAATAGATTTAATTTCAATATTAAGCAAGTAGGCTCTGATACCACTGTTGGAAATTTATACTGGTTATAAAACAATTTTATAACCAACCTATGAATTTACTAGCCAGGAACTCATGCAAATACTGAAATAAATCTAGATCTACAATCTCGAATATACCTGGATATTTTGCAGCGGAGTAAAACGAAACGATTCGAGATTCTTTTAACACTCCAGATGTAGTGTCTCTACCGGTATCCACACGTACACAAACTGGATCAACACGGGATGCTAGTACCGACGAGATCAAATCTCCAGAAAACTTTGACGTACTATTCGTCCTTTTCTTCTAGGTTTTGCGGCTCCTTTTTTTTTTTATATCACTAAGTTAATCGCATCATCATATCAATATATAATGATAATCGAATAACCTAATACACTAATACATTATGGGCTAAGCCCACATTGGTAGAGAATATAATTCTCACGACCATATAGTATATGTGTATATGATATCGTAACTTACATAATATATATATATAACATTATTTATTTACATCATATGTATATAAATAATAATATGTTATATCTTATATAACAAATATATATCATATCATTTTAAAGCCCAAAATAACATTGATCCAATTTGCTTAAGTGTGTGACCCTGTAGGATCATATAATATTAGTAATAGATTCTCAATCTATAGATTATAAGTGGTTTCTAGCAAAACATTATAACCACCTAATATTATACGATTGCCGAACCTCGACGTTACGACTTTAGCAAGAGTAAGTACAATTGATTTCAGGACATTCCCAACATTATGAGTGGCGGTTGCTAGGAGAATCCGAATGGACATAAGCATGGTGTCTGGGAATAGGTTTCTTCATAGTCAATACCATGAATTTACTTGAAACCTTTTGCCACCAACCTAGCTTTGTATATCTGAATATAACCATTTTCGGATTCAGCGGCTTTCAGCCATTTTCGGAGTCAAGGCCCATCATTGCTTCTTCAAAATTCGCAGGCCCGTCACTTTCAATGATCAGTAGATCACGGCAATTGGTTACGAGAAATCCATATTTCTCGGGTTCGTGACGGATCCTTTCGGATCTGCGAGCTTCAGTTTTGTGTAAAAGTCGCGTACACATATCTCATATGTATACTTTTACCATGACCTAATTAACCAAGATTTAAACCGTAGTTAATTAAGTCATAAACCAAAATCAATATTTGGTTCGCGATCTGTGTCGATCGATGAAACTTTTATGTCGATCGACACTTCTTCAGAAACTCGCCATTTAAATGTATATCGAATATACATTCACCAGATCCTTTATAAACTCTAGGCACCACAGGTGCAGGTTCTACAACTCTTTGTAGATCCAACTGCTGCTCTTCCTCATCAGGTTGAGCAGTCTCCTGTGATTTTCGAATTTCTTCGAGTTGTACTTTTACTCCCACTGTTCTTCTTGGAAAGAAAGTCTTTCTCAAGAAAACATAGTTCCGAGAAACAAACAATTTGTTCTCGAACTGGTTGTAAAAGTAACATGCCTTGGTTTCGTTAGGACAACCAATGAAGTAGCACTTATCAGATTTGGGTGTGAGCTTATCAGAGATTAAACGTTTTATATAAGTCTCGCAACTCCAAATCTCTATGATGCATAAATCAGAAACATTTACATTCCACATCTCATGTGGTATCTCTGTAACTGATTTTGATGGAACTCTGTTTAAAATAAACTCAGACATTTCTAGAGCGTATTCTTAGAAGGATAATGGAAGATCTAAGTGACTCATCATTGATCGAACCATATCTAATAAAATCCGATACAGGAGGAGTGAATTGTGAAACACTTTCACAATCTCTCAGATGATCACTAAATTCTTGACCTAAGTATTCACCTCAATGATCTCATCGTAGAGGTTTAATACCTTTGCCAAATTGATTTTGTACTTCATTTTGGAACTCTTTGAACTTTTCAAAGATTCTGACATAACTGTACCTTCTGAAAATATCAGTAAAGGTAATGAAGTACTGAAATTTTCCTCTAGCACTAGTGTTCACAGGCCCATATACATCCGTATGTATAAAGCCCAATAAGCCTCTGGCCCTTTCATTTTTATCGTTCGCAACCTGTATCGACCGATACACCGTTTGTGTCGATCGACACTACCTTTGTTGAAAGGAGCCTTTGTCGTTTTATTTAATAAACAAGATTCACTTTACTCATTACGATTCATAATCAGATGAGCCCAAAAGCCCATCACTATGGAGCTTCTGAATCTATTTCTCATTTATGTGGTCCAAAACGACAATGCCAGAGAAAAGGTTTTGATTCATATCATTTGACTAGAATCTCTTGGTACTTATGTTATAGCCAGGCATGATTTGGTTTAGAACATAAAGTCCATTCTCTAATGGATTGCTACTATAAAATATATCATTGTAATCAAATGAATAACACTTATTCTTAATTTGAAAACTGATATCCTTCCATATCCAACCAAGGATTAGAAATATTCTTTCTGCTCATAGCAGTTACATAGTAGCAGTTTTAAGTTCAAAAACATGCCATAAAGAAAACAAATGAAATACTCCTACGGCTAATGCAGCAACTCTTGCTCCATTTCACACGCGTAGATCCACTTGTCCTTTCTCCATAGTCCTACTTTTGCTCAGGTCCTGCACATTTTCACAAAACATGAGTACCACACCTGGTATCCAATACCCAATAAGTAGGACTATAAGAAGTAACATTTACTTCTATAACATAATACCTGAAGAAGAAGTCTCGTACGTCTTCTTCAGCTTCTCATAATCTTCCAAGAATTTATTGCAGTTTCTTTTCAAATGCCCATAACCATTACAATAACGGCACTTAACATCTTCAGAAGGACTGGTTTTAACCTTAGGAACATGGCCAGACTCGCTTGGATTCACAATCGAGCTCGTCTTGCCATCACCTTTGTTCTTACCAAGTTTCTTAAACTTTTTACCCTTTTGTACCATAAGGACATTTGGGGTGTCCTTCTTGATGTTAGGTTCAACAGTCTTAAGCATCCCATGCAATTCAGTCAACGTTTTCGTCAAGTTGTTCATGTTATAGTTCATAAAAAATTGATCATAGCTTGACGGCAGTGACCGTAGAATGATGTCAGTATCCAACTCTTGACTAATGGGACAATCCAGTTTCCCCAGGTTATCAATATAACCCATCATCTTAATGACATGAGGACTAACTGGTTCGCCCTTTGGTAGCTTGCACTCAATCAGAGACCTAACCGTCTGGTATCTCTGAGTTCGTGCCTGCTCCTGAAACATACTTTTCAGGCCAGTGATCATCTCTTTTGGCGACTCCACGTACTCATATTGCTTCTGCAATTCCGAGTTCATAGTAGCCAACATGAGACAACTCACATCCACCGCATCATTAAAATGCTTATCCCAAGCATCCTTATCTGACTGCCAGGCATTGGCTCGGTACTTCTTGGGGAGAACTTTCTCAAGGACATAGTCCTTTTTCTCCTGTTTGAGAACAATTCTCAAGTTCCGATACCATTCAAGAAAGTTGGATCCATTTAACTTGTCCTTCTCAAGGACGGATCGCAGGGAGAAATTGTTACGATGGTTTGTGCTAGACATTGCTGAAAAACAAGGGAGGTTTTAGTTATGATGTTCAAGAAATGAGAAGTCTTAACTATTAAGAAAACTCGCATTATATTCAAACAATGTTTCCTCAAATGAATATAATGATCCAAGACCCATACTTCACTAAATTCAAGTGAGCCACTGGTTATCACTCAACTTTAGCTATCTAGGTAAGCAACAAATTTGCTAGTTATATCCAATATAACTCTTGGTTGTGGATCGACATCTTATGTCCAATCCACCTGATGTCTCTTAGCCCAAAACGATTTTGATGGCCCAGTCAAGTAAACCAATCTCTTCAGTCATGTAATTGTCGATGTCTTGCACTGCAAGTCCATCAACACGATTACCTCTGTCTTACTCATGAAATTGTGGACATCTTGCACTGAAAGTCTATCGCACAATTAAATGGGTCTTGACAGTTGACAAGATTGGAAAGACATCAAGTATCACTTGATATTTGGTTGAGGAACGGAACCTTTTAAAACGTTCAGTTTTATTATGTTTTAATTTTCTAATTAAATGATTTGTCTTGGTTTGGTTCTGTGGCTTCAGGTTCCATAACCTGAACCATCGAATCTGGTGTCGACCGACACTACTTTAGTATCGATCGATGCAGATTAACCAAAACCAATCTGCGATAACCGATCAATCCAATTGATCCGGTTTTGAGTACCGGTCGGTGTCGATCGATGCTACATTAGCATCGGTCGATACCAAACCAATCGCAATAAACCATTCTTAGCGTTTAACCATCATTAACCAAGCTCGATAACCGGTCCAATCCAATTGAACCGATTCATCAATCTAGCGAGGTGTATGTCGACCGACACAACTATTGTGTCGATCGACACTAGGCGAAACATAAGTTTTATTCGGGTTTTCGCCCTGTGTCGATCGATGCCGGATTGGCATCGATCGACACCATGCGAAAAACCCTAAATTTTATTCGGGTTTTCGCCCTATGTCGATCGATGCTGGATTAGCATCGATCGACACCATGCGAAAAACCCTAAAACGTTTTTCGAACAAAACCCTAAACTAGGTTACTTTGATCAAAACGAGTTTTAGCATGCTTGTATCATTCATACAGAGATCCAGATTCAACCAATCTAATCAACATGCTACAGATTCAATGGAACCCTAAAGCTCTGATACCACTGAAGGAATTTCTAGCAGATCCTAATCCAATTAGGCAATCCTGGTCTGAATTCCAAGCCTAGGATCTAGGGTTCATGTAATTGAATCATTGGGATCTCAGAATTACCTGGTGATTAGCAGCGGAAGATTTGCAGATAATCGAGATTTAGAGCGCCTCAGATGCTGCGCCTCTACTGGTATCCACACGCACACAAACTGAACAGCAGGGATGCTTGTGCCTATCGAGATCCAATCTCTTCGGAGGTTTCTATTCAAGTTCTGGTGGCTGTGAATTAGGTTAGAAAACAGTTTAGGTCGACCATATATCTTATATATGTCGACTTAAACCATAACGGAATTAACCAACGATTAAACCGAATTAATCTGATTAATCCGCGAGTTGCATCGATCGATGCACTATCTGCATCGATCGACACTGCCCCAGATTATTTATATCGAATGCATATCAAATATGCATTCACTAGATCATTACATTAATGATCAACCTCGTCTTTAACGTCCAGTTTGCTTAGGTGTGTGACCCTGTAGGATCATATAACACTAGCAATGAGTTCTCAACTCATTGATCATAAGTGGCTTCTAGCAAAGCGTTATGACTACCTAGTGTTATGTGATTGTCTCATCTCGACTATACGACTTTCACTTAGAGCAAGTACAATAGATTTCAGGACATTCCCAACACTAGCTACCTAGGATCGCCTCGAATGGTAAAAGCTAAAAAGACAAAAAAATTTATAGAGTATAACTTAGTATTTCCAGTATTACACCATACTAAGAACATAATATTACCTAGTATTTCCAGTTCTACACAAATCTAATAAAAGTGTTTCACTAACCTCTAATGAAAGACATAATCCTGGAATCGGCCATTGCCCTCCCTTTTCCACAAACCCTCCAAAATGCTCTACTGTGTGCTTGATCTGATTAAGCATATCAATGAAAGACAGTATCCCCCAAGGGAATGTCTACAAAGATCGAGATCATCCACTGCTCTCAAAAGGAATGGACTCACAGGGGTTGCTTTTTGACCACACTTGGTCTGCGTTATGAGAACGCTGAACAAGAACAACAGCACCAACATCCTCAGCCTATCCTGACCTGCTTGCTTCATCTCATTTACCTTCGCTTTGACGTCTTGGAATCTAACAACACCTTTACCAAAATGCTTAGTCACAAACTTCGTACCACCAAGCGTCTTATAATGCGGTGGGTAGTTCTGACAGTCTAAACTAGAGATCAGTGTGTGTTCTGTCAGACCGTATCGAATGGGGACGTCGTTTACAGCAAAACATGCTTCCCATTTCCTCTCGATTTTTGTCGTACGGAGAAGAAGCATCCACATGCCCTGAACCTTGTGGTTTTTGTACATAGGCATGTGGAAAAGGTGTTTAAACTGAGGATGCTTCTCAAACCAATTCATCTCCATGTTGCTGACTGGAGGATCCAGTTCCTTAAGCGTAGTCAAAAACTCATCCATAAAGCATCTAGTCCCAACCTTGAATCTCTTCCTATACTCGCTTGGAGGGAAGTACATATCCATCGGTCGTAATGCTTCTGTTTCCACTACATTCTGATCTAGTACCTGAAAAAACAACCGAAGTATTACTTAGTATTAACAGTATTCTTAGAGTATTACATAGTATTACCAGTATTCTCATAGTTTGACTTAGTACTACCAGTATTCCTAGTAGTTTTACCTAGTACTATCAATATTACTACAAAATATTAAATTCGAACCTCATCTTCTCAAGTTTCTTCACGATGTTGAGACGATATCTCATGATGTTGGTCTGTCGTTTTTCTTCTTCTGAATCCTGCAACAAAAAATAAGTTGAAGTCATGATACACAACTTAATAATTATAGTTTTACATAAATATTTCTATCAATATTACATATTTAAGCATGCTAATTTTACCTCGGAGCTTTCCAAAGTGCGGTTATGTGCTTCTTCGGGGTCAGAGTTCTCTTGTCCTTTTTCTTCTCCTTTGTTTACTTCTTCTTCCTCTTCCTCCTCATCTTCTTGATCTTCATCTTCTTGTTCTTCATCTTCTGTTTTTTCTTCTTTTTCTTCTTCTTTGTCTTCTTCTAACTTTTCCTCAACTTCCCGAAATGTTTCTTCTCCTTTTTCTCCTTCTTCTTCACTATCATCTCCCCAATCTTTGCTTCTGTCAACTTCATCAACAATCTTGTGTGTTTGAACTTCAACATTATCTTCATATTGAGTTTTAGGAGATGCATCAACAGACTTTTCGGAATCATGAGCTTCAGGAGATGTATCAGCCACAACTGCATATTGAATCTTTATCTCCTTCCTTCGAGCTATAGTAGTCATCTTCCTCTTCTTTGAAGACTCTACCTTATTACCATTCTATCGCTTCCTCTTATTCAAATTCTTTGAAGAAGAAGAGACAGAATTCTTGTTCTTCTTTGTCCATCGCCTTGTTGTAACCATCTCGGATCGTCAGTAACTGAGAGAGACAACAAAGAGGAATCGAGAGGTTAGTAACTCTGCCCACTGCTCTACTCCACCTACTCCACTCCACTACAATCGAATCGAAACTACAAACCGATCCGAAATCAAGCCTCCTACAACCCTCTAATCCCAATTTCAATCCCATTTTCTTAATCCCAGTCCAAGCAAAATCGTTTCTTTAATCGGAAACTCTCATATCGGCATGAATGCATAAAGATTTAGGTTCAATCTCGCATACCTTTTCACGGCGTTTCTCACGAACGATGGAGTGTCGATGGAGGTGCTCGGAAATTGACTAGGAACGGTGGAGAAGTTGAAAATTTCGTCAGAGTTAAGTCACTTTGCGTCGTCGGAGCAATATCAAGACGTCGGAGTTAGGTTTTTGCCTAGAATTGAAATTATTTATTATTTTATTTTTGAAAAGAATCCGAGAGAAATGGATATCGGGTCAGGATTAATGGGTTGGATTGGTTTTGAATGTAAAATGGCTGGGTAAAATCGTAACTTAGCCATTTTCCGAATTAAAAAAAACATTTAAGTATTCTAATAAATCAGGGAGATATGAGTTTGTTGATCATATAAGGGCACACGAGATGATTTCTCAATGGAGTGCTAAACCGTTGATAAGGCTCGTTACTCTGCGTATTGGGGTTGTACAAACATGGCGGCGAGCTCTCATCTTCTTCCTCAGGTTCTTCCTCTTATCTGACTCACAATAACACTTCACACTGATTCTTTGAAATTTGAATTTATTATCTTATACGGAGTTTTTTTTTTCTTCTGGAGGCATGCATTGCATATGATACCGAGAATCCCTACTAAGATTTAGGGGTTTCTTCATTTCTACCACGGGCATCATCAGTGAACTCTCGAATATCTGTTTCTAGGCTTTTTCTAAACCATTCCGGCTTCACGATCGATTCCAGGAAGAGAAGAGAGTTTATCGCTAAAGCCGAAGAGAGCACTAAAGGTGAAGATACTGAAGCAGTTGAGAATGCTTCTGAAACAGTAGAAGCCACTGAGGTGGAGGAAGCGAAACCTCCGTGGAAGCCAAGGATCATGCTCGGTGATGTCATGGGGGTAAGTTAAAATTTCAAGTGCAATGTGTTTCCTGTTCGTATCCGTAGAATCATTGCAGGCATTGGTGTTGAAATCGTCTTTCCTATGTAAGCATATTTTTCCTTGCCTCTCTTATTATCCTCACACTAGCCCTGGTGCTCCTTACTATATAGGAGTAGGTTGGGTTAGATTTAAAGGGTCTTTGACCATTTAGTAGTGATTAAGGAGTAGGGACTAGAAAGCAAACTCTAATTGGTCATCATGCTTTTCCTTTCTTGAAAATAAAGTAGTGTTTCAATTCTGAATCGTTTCAGAAATGCATCAGCTATTTTCATGTAAAGAAAAGGGAAAAAACATTTGCTACTTCAAGTATGAAAATATAGAACTATCACATGGAGTCCCACTACTAGTCCGCATCACTCCATGAACTTCGTAGTAAAATTGGCTGAAATGGCTTAAGAATATGTATATGTTTGATTTCAACAGACACTCTCATAATATTAAGGAGATAAAAGTGGTAAGTCACAGGAAAGTGAGAAGAGCAAGGCTTTACTATCTGAGGGACAAACTTCCTCGTCTCTCTACTTTTAAATGAGCACACCACACAATCTTGTGCTGTTTGTCTTCAACCTCCAAAGGTAGCTAATCTCATCTTTTTTACATACTCTTGTAATCATAATTTGTTTGTTTGTCTGTCTGTCTTGTGGATTCCATTTCTCTTCATGTAATTTGTAGAATCTCAATTCCGTATATCCGAAGATAGCAAGAATTTTAGGATTTTTAATTAGGGATTCTTCAAAGTCTTTTAATCTAGCTCGGCGGAGATGATGAAATTAGGGCTAAATTGCCTACGTACCCTTTAGAAAGGGATCAAGCCATTCATAGTTCTTTTTAGGAGTTTGAATGACGAGATGGTGAGAGGATTAGGTCGACTCTCGGAGTTATATGTATTTTCTGTGTATATTCGATCCTCTTTAGCCTGAATACCCTCATTCTCTTATATAGAGGTTTAGGTCGGCTTTCGGAGTTTTGAATATATTTTTATCTCTTTCGATCTCCTTTAGCCTGAATATCCTCATTCTCTTATATAGAGTTTTAGACCGGCTTTCGGAGTTCTCTGTATCTTATGATATGTTTTTCTGATGATTTAGCATGAATGCCCTCATTCTCTTATATAGAGTTTTAGGCCGGCATAAAAAGTTATATTTCTTAAAAAGAAATATATATTTTCCTGAGAAGAAAATATATATTTTCCTTTTGTGATTATCTTCGAAGATTGCCATTTATCTTCATCGGCATCGTAATTATCCATAATAAATACTTCCTATTTCGGGACGATCTTATTATATGAATGGGCCATTTGGAGGGGTGCTAAAACCGACTCCAACAATAAGTCCCCCCCTCCCCCCAAGTCAGCGATTCGAGCGTTTGGCGTGATGATCGGTGATAGAAAATATTTCGGTTCATGAAGTATAAAAGATCGGCATGAATCTCCGGTATTCCTTTGAATATTGTCGTGGAAGAATAATCTTTTCCGTAGTTAAGTTAATCGGGCCGTTCCGTCCTTTGACCCGTTTGTACGGATCTTCGGCGAACGACGATTAAAACGTGGATCAGCGTTGAATTGCTTTATTTCAAGGCTTACGCTCCACCGGATCTATAATTGCGAGGCTTATGTGTGCTCGGCTTAGTTGTTCAAAGGACAGACGAATGTGCGAGGCTTAAGTGCTCGGCTTATTTGTTATCGCCCACCACAGAGAACGTACGGGTACGAACCCAGTTTTTTGGTGCGAGACGGATCTCGGCTTTTCCTTACTATGATGTGCACCTCGTGCGCAAGGAAGACCACACTCCTGGCCAGGGAGCATGATGCTAGTGCGAGTCTTATTGGATGCTCGGCTTTCTGCGAGCTTCTAAACCCGACTTTTGCGAACTAAGGAGCTCGGCTTTCTGCGAGCTTCTAAACCCGACTTTTGCGAACTAAGAAGTTCGGCTTTCTGCGAGTTTTAAACCCGACTTTTGCGAACTAAGAAGCTCGACTTTGATTTGCGAGTGATAACTCGGCTTTGATTTGCGAGCGAAAAATTGACTTTAGTTAATTAGATTGAATAGAATAATAAATGAAATACTTACTTGATGAGTTCAATGTTTGAAGTGGTCGGATGATGATTCATGACATGATATAATGAAATAACTGAGTTAAAAGAATTATTGTTTATGGAAAACTTATCTTCGTATTTGTTGTAGCCGTGTTTGCACGAAGTGGTAGACTTTGTTGATATTGATGCCGTCTACGAGCTTTAATTGAACAATCGAAAGCTGACCAACGCATAACTATGATGAGCATATAAGCTATGATTGAGCATATATAGTTACGAATACAAGTAATATGGTATAATAATAAGCTTTGGTCGGAGGAAACTTATTTTGATTAGAATGACGGGCGCATGTGTATGAGATGACTTTCGTATAATGACGAGCTGGTGTGATCATTATTGGTGGACTGATTATCTTGTTGTTGGGCCAAAAAGATTGACTTGAACCTGACCCATTTTCTTTATTAAGTGCGATGCGATGATGTCCTCGGCTTAGTAACCGGATCCTTGTTGTTGTGCGGCACATTCTGGTTTGGGATTAAACCGTATTTTAACTTCTTCTTCCTTTTTTTATGTCATCATCTTCTCTCCCAGCTCAAGGGAGTTCTGCCGAGAAGAAAACAAGATCCGGTGATGTAGATCGCGTTCGTCGGCGAAGCTGATAGGTTGTCGATCACATAAATCGGTGTTTGTAGAGCTCGTTTGAAGATTGCCGATATGATGATATGACGAGAATTTTGTTGATGTGTTCCGAGAGATCAGTGATGCAGACGATCAGGGCTCGGAACGGTCTCTGACGATCAAAACGGAAGATCATGGCGGCACTGTGGCGTTAGCTTGATAACTGCCAAGCTCGATTAGAACGTGAGCTGATGATGTGATTTTAAACACAACGTGATATATCCGAGCCGATATGACATGATGATTGTTGATGTGATGACGTGGTGACGAAGACGCTCTAATGACGTGGTGAGCTTGTGATTCTTGAGACAACGAGCTTGTAACACCCGTCTCCCGGCATAACCGGAGACGCGGCATTAGGACGCCCGTTGAACCGAAAATGGTCCAACCGGGACGCCAACTCAACTTGTCCCAGGTCCCAGGCGCCTTCTTCTTATTGAATCCACCAATAACGTCACTCGATCAGTCAAACCTGCATCCGGACCTGCGGGGAAAAAGAATGGAAAAAGGGAAGAGGCCTGAGTAATTGTTTCAAACACAATCACCCAGTGAGGACGGACTTAAGGAGTCCGCGATCCCGCTTACACTACACAACTACGAATCACAAGTCCTAAGCTAATAACACCTTGCAAACAGGCCCGAAGGCTTCACCACGCAATCTACATCCACTCGTGCATACGAGCTCCAAGCTCACACTCATGAACACCTACGGCTCCAAGCCCCACACACTGCGTCCAACGCACGGTACGTCCAACGTACCACCACACGGGAGGGCTCGCCAACACCCTCCTCCGACGATCAAGGACGTCCAACGCCCTACACGCAAAGCCCTAGCACAATTCTACCACACATATCCATCACACACAATCAACGTTTTTGGTTTAAGCGATATCCTAGTGGTTCTACATTCTTGCAATCAATCACCGGTATCTCTAGCCTATACTACCTAGGAAAGACGGTATTAACAAAGGACTATCGTCCGGAATTGAATGGAGTAAGGGAAGATCATAACCGGTCCTCACCTTAGCCAAAGAAGAGGGCAAAACGGTAATTTAGCAGCCCCATTAGCCCGAACGGACATCGGATCTGGACAAATGACGAGGAAACGAGTGGGATAGGCTTTCGTTTCGTTCGAATCGGGTTTAGGACGGTCAAGTTATGGCCCACAAAGTTTGGTTGACTAAAAGTCAACGGTCAGGTCAAAGTCAACCGGTTGACCCGGTCAACCCAGACCCAGACCCAAACCCAGAATGAACCAGGCCCATTTGCCATAACCGGCCCAATTCCTAAACTTAGACCCTAACCGAAACTAAACCGAGCGAAATTGAATTGAACCAAAAACTTAAAGGAAAACGGACTAACCAGGAATTAGAAGCTGAAATGGAATCGAACCGGACTGGTTAACCCACACGAACCGGTCAACGCCTGACCCGGTCAAGGATCCGACCCGAACAGGTCCGACCCGACCCGACCCGACCCGACCCGACCCCACCCGACCCGACCCGACCCGACCCCACCCGACCTGACCCGACCCGAACCGGTCAACCGAGTCAACTCGGCGACGGTCCGGCGGTGGCCCGGCGGCGGTCCGGCGGCTCTCCGGTGGCCCTCCGGCGGTGGAGATCCGACGACTGTCGGTTCTCCGGTCACGAGCTCTGCTCGAATTTTTGGAATGGTGTGAGAAATGAGGAGCCCCTCTCCTCCTTTTATAGGAAAAGGAACTAGGGCTTCCCTCCTCAATGAGTTGGGCTTTGGGCTTTGGGCTTGAATTAGAAAAGGAAAGCACATTAATGAGGTTAATAATGGACTTGGGCTTGTACTAACTGGGCTTTTTCTTCTTTTTAACAAAATTTTAAAAGGGCTGGGCCAGGGCCCTTACAATTCTCCCCCCCTTAAAAGAATTCGTCCCGAATTCTGTGGCGGAAGATCTCCACTGCAACTCCTTACCAAACACACTCCGTAGATTTCGCTGACCAAAACTGACTTGTTTGCTTACTTGCTTGAAAAGAACTTGACCTTGAATCCTGAAGACTGCTTCTCCCCCCCTTATTTCCAACCACGCTCTGAAGTGTCCTTCTTCTTGGTGCCGATCCAACAGTAGCTCCCAGAATGCAATACAAACGCCACATGCTACCGCCCCTGTCCATTAGGGTTGGTCTCCAATGTTTAGAAACAACACTCATCCCTCGAGTGGTTCTAAGTCTCCAATTCGATGCTCCGCTTCCAATCCCATTCTCCTCAACGGTTTCCATTACCGTGCCACAATACATCATCCACTTCCAAATGGATTCTCTATGACGGTTTTCCATTACCGTGCACTATGACGTTGACTGTCGCCCAAGCAGACATCCTTGCTAACCTCTATGACCGATGCAGCTAACCATGTCCATTATGGCTATCTGGCTGGTGGGGAACGACCCACTTAACTCCTGATATGCTCCAATGCCACGCTTCCGCTGCGCACTCTGATATCCAAACCAGCTTCCAATCTGACTTCCATGTTAAGGTGTCCTACCTTGTGATCCAGATGTAGTGCTTTCCAAACTTCATCCTTTGGGTTTCCTTCCCCATTAGACTTGCGCTCCTTTGCTATTCCTTGCAACTTCTTGCCAATCCTCCTTAGTGTTTTCCTAACTCTTTCCCGTTGGATTTCCATTTCCAATAACCAGCTTTGTCCACTTGATCTTGCAATTGCAGAAGTCCGGCTTGCCAGGCAATTCCAAATGCCACAACGCCACTTCCCAAAGCGCTTTTCCATCTTGAGGAACTCCATTAGCTGCTCCAGTAATCTACAAAGAACTCCAGGGCAGACCGTTTCCTTTCCGGTCTTACCGTTGAACCTTGAGCCTGCAGTACCACGAAGATCTTCTCCAGCTTCCAGCTTGGTCAATCTTCAACGAGCCCCATAACTCATTGAAGTTGATGTCACAAACCGATTCCAAGATTCCTTACTTGGAACAGATTTGGATAGCCTCCTGCTGCTCCTTATGATCCAAGCAACTCAAGCAACTCCCGACGCTTAATCCAGTAGGAACACCGCCACTTCCAAATGGACTCCTTGCAATCCGGTCTTTCCATTGACCTCTTGCAGCTCCTGTAGCACTCCTTGCAGCTCTTGCAGAACTCCTTGCATAACTCCTTGCAGCTTCCCCGATGTCTCTTGCAACTCTTCTAGCACTTCCTGTAACTCTTGCAACTCTCTGCTACACTCCCGCAGTAGTCTCGCCGGTGAATGCCTCCACATCCTGATCACCCTCACACGCTTGGTTGAACAACACTCTGAACAAGCGATGACCCCAACACACACCTCATTAGTACTGACTGCCCTGTAGACGCACACCACCACATACACCCCAACATACACCTCAATAGCACACGTCACGACATACATCTCGGCGCATTTCTTAAGGGCAGTAGCACCACTAAGGTTGAAGACACTGACTCCAACCTGCACGGAGAAATTCTATCTAGACTAGGACCGGCGTGGAGAACAATCTATGATATAGTTGGTGCTTGAAAAAGCCTTTCGCAATGTAACCATTTTATAAAATTTTCGCAAACGCTTTTGAAAAAGATTGAAAGCAAGGTTTTGGAAAACAACGAAAGCTGATCTCCCAGGATAGGACTGGGAGATCTTTAACCTAGGCTCTGATACCAAATTGTAACACCCGTCTCCCGGCATAACCGGAGACGCGGCATTAGGACGCCCGTTGAACCGAAAATGGTCCAACCGGGACGCCAACTCAACTTGTCCCAGGTCCCAGGCGCCTTCTTCTTATTGAATCCACCAATAACGTCACTCGATCAGTCAAACCTGCATCCGGACCTGCGGGGAAAAAGAATGGAAAAAGGGAAGAGGCCTGAGTAATTGTTTCAAACACAATCACCCAGTGAGGACGGACTTAAGGAGTCCGCGATCCCGCTTACACTACACAACTACGAATCACAAGTCCTAAGCTAATAACACCTTGCAAACAGGCCCGAAGGCTTCACCACGCAATCTACATCCACTCGTGCATACGAGCTCCAAGCTCACACTCATGAACACCTACGGCTCCAAGCCCCACACACTGCGTCCAACGCACGGTACGTCCAACGTACCACCACACGGGAGGGCTCGCCAACACCCTCCTCCGACGATCAAGGACGTCCAACGCCCTACACGCAAAGCCCTAGCACAATTCTACCACACATATCCATCACACACAATCAACGTTTTTGGTTTAAGCGATATCCTAGTGGTTCTACATTCTTGCAATCAATCACCGGTATCTCTAGCCTATACTACCTAGGAAAGACGGTATTAACAAAGGACTATCGTCCGGAATTGAATGGAGTAAGGGAAGATCATAACCGGTCCTCACCTTAGCCAAAGAAGAGGGCAAAACGGTAATTTAGCAGCCCCATTAGCCCGAACGGACATCGGATCTGGACAAATGACGAGGAAACGAGTGGGATAGGCTTTCGTTTCGTTCGAATCGGGTTTAGGACGGTCAAGTTATGGCCCACAAAGTTTGGTTGACTAAAAGTCAACGGTCAGGTCAAAGTCAACCGGTTGACCCGGTCAACCCAGACCCAGACCCAAACCCAGAATGAACCAGGCCCATTTGCCATAACCGGCCCAATTCCTAAACTTAGACCCTAACCGAAACTAAACCGAGCGAAATTGAATTGAACCAAAAACTTAAAGGAAAACGGACTAACCAGGAATTAGAAGCTGAAATGGAATCGAACCGGACTGGTTAACCCACACGAACCGGTCAACGCCTGACCCGGTCAAGGATCCGACCCGAACAGGTCCGACCCGACCCGACCCGACCCGACCCGACCCCACCCGACCCGACCCGACCCGACCCCACCCGACCTGACCCGACCCGAACCGGTCAACCGAGTCAACTCGGCGACGGTCCGGCGGTGGCCCGGCGGCGGTCCGGCGGCTCTCCGGTGGCCCTCCGGCGGTGGAGATCCGACGACTGTCGGTTCTCCGGTCACGAGCTCTGCTCGAATTTTTGGAATGGTGTGAGAAATGAGGAGCCCCTCTCCTCCTTTTATAGGAAAAGGAACTAGGGCTTCCCTCCTCAATGAGTTGGGCTTTGGGCTTTGGGCTTGAATTAGAAAAGGAAAGCACATTAATGAGGTTAATAATGGACTTGGGCTTGTACTAACTGGGCTTTTTCTTCTTTTTAACAAAATTTTAAAAGGGCTGGGCCAGGGCCCTTACAGAGCTGCCGATCTCGAATTTGAACTTAAAGGGGCTTTGATCTGATTTCTTTTATTGCAATGATGTTGTGCTCTTGCTAAGACCATTAACGAGCTCGGGCACTGGTTCATTCTCGGTGGAGACAAGTTCAGTCTGGTGACCATGATAGTGTGACCTGGTAACAGCTTCAAGTCACGCTAGTGATTGATTCTCAAAATCTTCTATAGTGCGACTTCGTTCGAAAGAGTATGCGGGAGATGACTTCGCACAAACCAATGAATCCAAGCCAAATTTATGAACGTCGGAAAGTCAGAGGAACATAGACGCCAAATATATGTGTTTCCTGGTTAAAACTTCCTGTTTCAGAAGCATCATAAAATAAGAAAGGTTAAATCATATTTGATTTAACGTAGGAGCATCGTGTAATTGATACAAATGAGAAGGCAGTATATAGATATGTTGACAAACTGCTGACAAAAGAAATTCTTTGTGGTGCAGTGATTGGTTCTTTAAACAACTATTTTCTCTTTTATAGGAAGCCTTAAGCTACACCGAGATAATTAATTCATAATGACGAATCTATATATAAGGTCTTAAGACATGTGCCTAAGTAATAAACGATACGTGATGACACAAGGACAAAATTTTTTTTTTTTTTTTTTTTTTTTTTTTTCTGGGGGATTGCATTCAGAATAAGACAGGCCACATTTGAAATTACAGACGGCCCATTAGGCCCAAATCGAAAACGACAAAATAGTCAGCAAAACACGTGGCCCACGAAGCGCAAGCGGAGGATACACGCGTCAATTGCCTAGAAGCACCGACATCCAGTCCGACGAAACTCCAAGAAATCATCGCCGGAAGCACACAACCCAAGTCGCCGATTCGTCGCCTGAAAGCCCTCTGTCGATCTGCAGACGCCGTAAAAGATACTGAAGCCTCAATCCCATCGGAACCCGCAACGTCTTGGAAGCTCCCACGCTGGACAGATCGATGATCTGGCCATACCTACCGAAGAGCTCAACCGGTGAGCCGACAGTAACAGAGAGATATTACTCCATAAACCGATGAGGCGCGATGAAGACCTGTACAAGAGAACTTCAGCAGAAAGAACGCCGGACGAGAGAAGATCGAAACCTGCAAAGACATCGGAAAACGAGGAGGACGATATGTCCGGAGAGTTGGTAGCCGCCTTCATTTCCGAAAGACAATCCAGCAGAAGACTGGAAACAGAGTCTCCGGCACAAGGCTAAAGGAGAAACAACCGGAGCAAAACCAATGGAGCAAAATATCGACAACCTAACGAGGACAAAAGCATAGAATATCAACATGGAACCAAAAGTAACCCGACCGCCGGCAAAGCCGACGGCCGGAAACGAGACCCCGATGAAGCGCAAGTAGAGAGAAGGCGGAGAGTTTTCTCGCTCTTAAAGCGAAAATTTGAAAGGAAAACTTTATTTTATGACTAAATTTATTTTAAACGAGGTGTTTGCACAAAGTGATCAAGTATGATGATAAGGCAAGCGTTAATTTTAATGTAAAAGTTAAATACTTATCTTGAAAATTTGTGGCCGTAGTTTGTCGACGACGATGACCAAATACTAGTGTTCACTTGAGAATTGTATTGTTGCCGATCTCGGCGTCAGTGTGACGACGAGTTGATTTATTGTATCTGCCAATCTGATGTATCGGTCCCATTTTGTGTTAAATTTGGAGCCTACAAGATTGTTGACCTCAAATTTGTCTGGCTTTGTCGAGCTTGGTTGGATCTCTTGATGAAATCGTGATATGAACTATGCCCGTTACCGATAAACTGTGAAACCGTCATTAGTAAGCTTGAGGTCTGTATTCCAGAATTCTTTGTCAAGAAAGAGATTGTAGACAAGCTGAATTCTCTGATTTAGTCGTCGTCGAACTTCAGATTTTCAGGTCTATTAGGTTGCCGTGATGTCTTCCCGGGTTGTTAACGTGAGGCTAGATTAGATCTGCGTCCAGGTAGATCTTGACTTAAGTGTGATTTGCGAGTTATTATACTCGGCTTTAACGTTAGTGATCTGATATGCCGAGCTGGACACATGGGTGCATAAGATTATCTTTGCCAGATACTTTTCTTTTTGATGGAGAAGCGAATTGGTGATAGCTAGGAGGGACGGAGACATCGTCGGCTTGGTCTGAAAATGAAACAAATCTCGGATTCGTTCAAAAATAAAATCCGTTTAGATTGTGTTCATGAAGCATAACAACAATCTTAGACCAAGGTGTTTAATCATGAAAAACGAACATCAAATTGAAAGCATAATTAAGGTCATGAAAGTTTTCGACAATCTATTTACGATGCCGATCGTAAAAAAGTTGGAAGTAATTATTTCTCATAGTTATGTAGTATGTATAGTAGCGATTGTTTTTTTTTTTTAAATACTAAACAAACCGAACAACTTTTTTATTATGAGACTAGAGAATATAGATAGTGATACTTATCTCGATGATTTTTTTTTTGCACCCATCTTTCCCGATAGTTAGCGTTAAGCGATGTCTTAGTCGTCGTCAAGCTTAATGTATGAAAGATCTTTGAAGAAATCCCCACAGTCGACGCCAATTGTGGAATCTCAATTCTGCATATCCGAAGATAGCAAGAATTTTAGGGTTTTTAATTAGGGATTCTTCAAAGTCTTTTAATCTAGCTCGGCAGAGATGATGAAATTAGGGCTAAATTGGCGTCCCGGTGAATCAGAATAAGGGGAATTAGGTTTTATAACTGAACCTTGTAAAAAAGCTGCTTACGTACCCTTTAGAAAGGGATCAAGCCATTCATAGTTCTTTTTAGGAGTTTGAATGACGAGATGGTGAGAGGATTAAGTCGACTCTCGGAGTTGTATGTATTTTCTGTGTATATTCGATCCTCTTTAGCCTGAATACCCTCATTCTCTTATATAGAGGTTTATGTCGGCTTTCGGAGTTTTGAATATATTTTTATCTCTTTCGATCTCCTTTAGCCTGAATATCCTCATTCTCTTATATAGAGTTTTAGACCGACTTTCAGAGTTCTCTGTATCTTATGATATGTTTTTCTGATGATTTAGCATGAATGCCCTCATTCTCTTATATAGAGTTTTAGGCCGGCATAAAAGTCATATTTCTTAAAAAGAAATATATTTTCCTGAGAAGAAAATAGATATTTTCCTTTTGTGATTATCTTCGAAGATTGCCATTTATCTTCATCGACATCGTAATTATCCATAATAAATACTTTTTATTTCAGGACGATCTTATTATATGAATGAGCCATTTGTAGAGGTGCTAAAACCGACTCCAACATAATTTACAGAAAAGTAACATTTTGAAATCCCCTTTGCCTGGATTTTTTTTTTTTTTTTTTTACTGTATTAGTATTCTGGGAAGTCAATTGAGTAAATTCTTGTCTCTTTCCTCTCTAATGGCTATAAGCCTATAACTACCCGTGTCTGTTTTCTTCGTCATGATTCTACTATCTCGATTTAATAATTCGTTTATTTCCGATATTTAATTACTACCAACATTAATCATTAATGGCCACGGAAAGAAAAATATAAATAATAACCTACCCCACCTGAAAGCCCAACATTAAGTCTCTATCTAAAATAATTTCACCAATCAGAAACTGCCACGTCACGTCTCTTCTGTCCAGCCTGTCGCTTTCCTTTTTCTTCTCCTCCATTGCCCAACTGTTTACACACGTGTCATAGTTTTCCTTCCCCGCTCTCCCTCTTGTTCCCCGTACTTCCCGGAGACGACGCCGGAGGAATTCGCACGGAACTTTGCTTCCACTTCACGTGGCCGCTCTACGAAGCGCTTTACTTTTCTTCTCTCTCTAGTATAGTTCCTTTGCCTTCGTAACCACCAATCGAACGAGAGGAGGTGAAATTTGTTCGTGGTCGAGAGCGATTTCCGGGGGAAAGAGAAAAGAACTAAGCAGCTTCTTCGCTGATCCATCGTTGGACCGAGACTTTTGTTTGTTTTTTTTCTTCTCAAGGTTTGATCCGTCTTTTTTGCTCTTAATTTCTTACTGGTTCTAATTTTCTTTTCCCTTTGTTGTTTTTTTTTTTCTGGGGAAAAAATAGAATCGGAATTGTTTGAATTAGGGGTTTCGATTTCGGTGTGTGTATAGGTTTCGAGGTGTAGAGATTGATTGTCGATCTAGCTAAGCAATGTCTGGCGTTGGCGAGAACCAGCTTATCTCCATTCAACCTGATGAACTCAAATTTCTCTGTAAGAATTCTACTCATCGCTATACGTATAGAAGATCGTGCATGCATGATCATATTTGGCTGATTTGCGATCTGATGACTCTTATCGTCTGGGTTGCTCTTATAAATGTGAAATAGATGAGATTGGGTTCTCTTAAACTTGCCATCTTTTGTTAAGAATTCTAAATTGTGAATCATTGATTTCCTCTTGTTACACCATCACCATGTTTTCTCAAGCTCTTTGAGCTTATGGTCTTACCTTTGAAAACGTTAACTGTGCAATGAAGAATACATTTTGGGAGTTGATACTATTTAGCCTTGAAGAAAATTGTTATCTGCTTTCCAAAATTTGATTCTATGGGATGCTCATGAGAATACTGATATTGCATCAGTCGAACTCGAGAAGCAAAGCTACTGTGATCTTAAAGTTGCCAATAAAACGGAGAACTATGTTGCTTTCAAGGTAATTCTGCAACCAAAATCCACCAATTTCATATACTTTCTTCGTGATGACGTTATTAGGAATGTTTCTTTGCCGAAAGTAACTTCTTCTTCACCTAATCAGGTGAAAACAACATCACCAAAAAAGTATTTTGTAAGACCCAACACTGGTGTCATCCAGCCATGGGACTCCTGCATCATTAGAGGTATAGTGATTCTTCATAACTCGTTCAGTCATTGGCAGTTTTGAAACTTAAACATGGAAGTAATTAAGATCTTCTAAACTCTAGTGACTCTACAAGCGCAAAGGGAGTATCCTCCAGATATGCAGTGCAAAGACAAGTTTCTCCTTCAAAGTACCATTGTACCTCCACACACTGATGTGGATGAACTTCCACAAGACACAGTAAGCACAACTTAAACGTTATTTATTCAGAATCATGATTACATTTCTGGGAAACAAAATTGTTGCTAAATTTGCCATGCCTGTGTGTATAGTTTACCAAGGACAGTGGGAAAACATTAACAGAGTGTAAGCTCAAGGTATCTTACATCTCTCCATCTACAACCCAAAGATCCTCTGAATCTGGAGCAACCAATGGCGATGGAAATGGCTCTGAAACCATCTCTGTGAGTAACAACCACATCCACCTGATATAATTCAATCTGCATGTAGTATTGACTTACTGCAAATTCTAAGTGCATCATCCAGATTTGAGATTATTATTTTGATCATAGCAAAAGCTTTATAGTAGGATATTCTCTATGTGATAACAATATACATTGGACCTCTTACACAGACGGGCACTTCATTAGTACACTTCATTAGTAGTCCCCTTGTGATAGTAGTATTAATCCAAACTTTCATTTCTATCCAGACAGACACCATTTATTTATTGTTTTTTTGTCTTCATTATTACTATACCTCTTTCTTCATACGGTGAACATATGTACCTCAGAGAATCTCATAACTCACCACATCATAGTGTAAGAGAGATTCAGTACATCCCTTGTTTTAATTCCCACTCTTAACTTCTTTACCATCAATATGTATGGTCAGACTATACAGCGGCTGAAGGAAGAACGAGATGCAGCAGTTAAGCAAACACAAAAGCTGCAACATGAATTGGTACGCCTCCATACACTTTTTCCTTGGTATTGACTAATCAATGCGACTGCTTAGTTACAAAGGATGTCACCAAACATGTTTTAAATGACATTGCAGGAGATAGTGAAGAGACGAAGAAACCAGAGGAACAGCGAAAATGGGTTATCCTTAAAGTTGGCAGCTATGGTTGGACTCATCGGACTCATCATCGGTTTCATCCTAAAACTCACCTTAGCTTCTCCCACATAACAACTATTAGCTTCTCTGCATGATTTACCATCTCAACATAGGTAACCGCAGAATCAAAACGGGGTCAAACATTTTGGGGGTATTCTACTCTGTTAACTCAGATGAATTTCTCTCTCTCTATCCCTCTCAGTATTTCTCTCTATGATCTGTTCTACTTTGTTTTGTCCATCAAAAATTTGCTTTCTTTGTCAGTTATATTGGATGTACATTTTGGACCCAGCAGACTCTTTGGTGATTCGATTTTACTCTTTCAGTTATAGTGGAAAGGGTTTGCCTAATCCTGAACCTGCTCAAAACGATGTCCAATCCACCTCTATTTTTTACTCCAAATGCTATTTTAGAAGAGAATTCACTCCAACCCACCTCAATTTCTTCCTCTAAAATAGAGTTTGCTATTTTTTTTCCTATATATATATATATATATATATATATATATATATATAGATGATCTCTATTTCTTTCTCTATAATAGATATGAACTTGTTGTCAAAAAAAAAAAAAAATAGATGTGAACTTTTTAATTTACAAATCAGTTTTTAACTTTGAAATATTTTTATTTATGATTAAAACAAATAAATATTAGTATTTCTAATAACTAATAGGGAAAAAACCTTAAAAATACCTGACGTGAATTACATTTGCCAGAAAATATCCAAACTTTTAACGTTGCCTGAAAAATATTCAACGTTATTTTGGTTGCCTTTTAAATATCTCAACTTTCAAATTTCGTAATTTTCATCCCCAGCTTTAACCATGGTTAGTTCGTTAACGGTTTTTGAAATTCCGTGTCAAAATACCCAAAGTTTAACATTGTCTAGAAAATATCCAACGTTATTTTGGTTGCCTTTTAAATACTCCAATTTTCAAATTTTTGTTATTTTTACACCCAGTTTTAACCATGGTTAGGTTACTTTTTTTAACGGTGGTTAAAACCGGGGATGAAAATTACGAAATTTGAAAGCTAAGGTATTTAAAAGACAACCAAAATAACTTTGGGTATTTTCTAGGCAACGTTAAAAGTTTGGGTATTTTTTTGACAAATGTAATTCACGTCAGGTATTTTTAAGTTATTTTCCCTAACTAATAATATAAAAATTAACAAATTATAAATTATAAATAATATTATTTTATATTTAAAATAAATATTAAAAATCAAAATATATTTTGTTTGAGGAAAACTTATTTTGATCATTGTGAAAGAATATCCGATCCGACTTGGTACCGATCCGAATATCTGAAATACAATATAACCGATCAATACCATTTTTTCCATATCCGAAATATCCAAAATCCAAAATACACGACCCAAACCCGATCCGATACACGAATATTCATATTTAGAAAAATACATTAATGTTAATGGATATACAAAATTAATATTTTTATTTTTTTATAAGATGTAATAATTTTTTATATAATACATATTTAATTTAAATAATATTATAATTTTATAAAATTTTGTGAAAATAAAATAAATAAGTTAAATTGCAACTTTTATAAATAAAAAGTATTATTAGTAAAATAAAAAAGAATATTAGAGAGAATATTATTTTTTAGAGGAAAATATAGATGACTACATTAGAGTTAAAACTCACATATAT